>MU388736.1:0-575626 GCA_022578815.1 Xylariaceae sp. FL0016
CCCCCCCCCCCCCCCCCCCCCCCCCCCCCCCCCCCCCCCCCCCCCCCCCCCCAACCCCCCCCCCCCCCCCCCCCCCCCCCCCCCACCCCCCCCCCCCCCCACCCCCCCCCCCCCCCCCCACCTCCGGGGGGGGGGGGGGCTTGCTTTCAAGTGAGGCGTTGAGGCGGCGCGCGGCAGTGAGCCTTGAGACGCGTTACATAAACAAACAATATTGCGGACGGGGTCTACAGTACGAGTGCTCGCTGTCCCCCGGAGGAGCGATATCGCTCGTGTTCGTTTTCATGGGCCGCTTGCTACAATAAGCCAAGTCCAGCTGCAAGCGCCTTACTCATACTGGTGGAGATGATGACAAGGTATGTAGACGCCTCGGATGAACACTCTCGGAATACCATGACAACTGCGCATTACGAGCTGGAACCAAGCTACAAGTCGCCAGTGCCCACCGCGGACTCTGCGACTCGTGAGGATACCAGGAGGTTCGAAGAATCCCTGGGACCATCACTGACTGGGGTAAGTCGGCAATCTGGATCTGCATGTAAACCCTGCCGCCAAGAGCTGCATGGGCGATCATGGGTTGCCGACGAGGTCGCTCAGGAATCAGCTTTGCCCGCAACTGCGCTTGGGGATCGGTGCTTCTCCCGAGTAGGGCCCAGCAAGCTACCTGGGACAAATGCTTCTGATGCCCACAGTGGATAACGACATACCTTTTCAAATAACAACGAACGCTAGAGGGCTCACACGGCTAGTAAGGGGGGCCGCCTCGACCAGTGTGTGCCCTGCTTCGACGCCATTGACGTCAATGAGTGCGTTCAAAACACTTCATTTCAAAGGAAAACTAGGATTGTGCTGCCATTTCTGACAGCCTGCTAGGGATGGGTCTGGGAGCAGCTGTCAGGTGATGCAAGGAAAAAATATCCCAGGGCTCCCCTCGCAGTGCGAGGAAATGAGACACGGAAGATATGGCAGACATGGAACGCAGTCGGCATAATCATGGAGGGCGTAAGGCCTTGCCAGCTTAGCAGTAGTCGCTAGCTAAGTGACCCATCAGGCTCAGCCCCCTTTCTCATAGAAAGGGGTATCCCTCTTCGAAACCGTCCGCTCCCTAACAGTCACCGCAACAGCCGCCCCAATAGCTCAAAAGCTGGTCACTGCTGACTCGGCGGAACGGATAATCGCCGCGACGCATCACAATGACATGTCCTTAGTAGTCAACCAACCTGACCGTATCCGTCGTTGGCCTGGCCACGTTGAACGAGCAATAGGGTTCGATGCTACTGACAGGCAACGAGGAGCCTTCAGACACTTCTCAGAAGCCTAGCTGACCGTCCCAGGTCCTTGCCACAGCTCAGGCCCATAATTTGGAACATCACATGCGTCGCCTACAGATGGGGCAGGCCTTGATAATCTCTCATCATCCGCTACCTCCTCCTCGTGTTGGGAGATGTACCTTCCCAAAGAGGCATTCAGAAACGCAGAGCCGTGAATCTATGGAGGACAGCCAATACCAGAAGCCAAAGCCAAGCTACTGTACGGAGAAAAGCCTGTCAAACAACCCCTAAGGCAAGGAATAAGTGCGACCTACGCCCCTGGCGCAGCCTGACAGACGTGGACGGCTTGTCCGTCTCGTTGCTAACCTCTAGGTCCCGTCGTCACGCATTGTGGCAATGGGGTCGGTCATCAGCGAGCTACGTTTCAGGACGCCATCCTGCCTATACGGCACTCATTCAACATCGAACCGCTAGGCTCGGGGGTTTGTCAGAATTCGAGGACCTACCTGCAGCAGTGATCCCAACGATGATATGCAAACTGCGGATGAGACTGGATACGGATGGCGAGTACGCCCACAGTATTGCCGAACCGTGACTTTCGGTCAACACCTATACTTACTTGGCCTTGGCTGCGTAATCCTGCGCGCGGGCGGCGAGAGGCCGGGCAGAGAAGAGGTCTGTCCGCTGTTTGTTGCGGGCGTGGCTTGCATACCATCCGCTTCAGTCACAAGTTCCTCGGGGCTGTTTCTGTTTTACTGGCAAGTTCATCGTACGGCTTCTGCCGGAGAGGCTTGTTGGCCACAGATGGGCCTTCCGCTTCAGCCACTGACTTTCTTTCTCTGCAAGATGGCCACTGTGTAAAACACCTCTCATGCAGGTTTTCATCTCGTCTTCACATCCAAGGGTGGCTCCGAAAAAAAGTGTAACCTGTTCGTATTCGAGGGCTCTCAGATGTAATACGTAGCTCCTTGCATGCCTCCACTGCCGAGTCGTGAGACATGTGTCATTGTCATCCCGAAAGACCAAGGGGCTGGTGATATTTGCCTCTGCCCGCCAAGCGCACGGTTGTTGGCTTACAGCTGAGAGGAATGAGGCGCAAGCCTCCTGAACTCAAACGGCATGAAGACATCTGCCAGGTGATCTGCTCTCTTGCGGCGAGTTCCTCTTCCAAGTCATTCGAGACTTCCGGCTCGCTTCGGATATGCTAATGTGGTGGGTGTCCTTTGGCACTTGCTTGCCGGCAATTTTGGGCAGTATGTACATTATATGTATGTCAAAGTTTGCCTAAGGTGTGACCCAAACCCTCTATCCCCGGATCATTAGGTCGCGATGATGTACTTGTCTCTCGAGTCGTGGAGAGGGTGCGGGTTGTAGGAGTATCCTTCAAGCAGTAGCTTTCCTGGTCATATAATGAATTGCCTTGAAGGCTTCTCATGACTACCCTTACTCCATGTGTGCGTAACTGCTGGCGGCATGGCAGTTGAGTCTCTCGGTCCACCTCCAGTGAAGCGTCCCATTTGAGCAGTATATTTACGTGATGGTTGGCATGCCCGGGGCCTTGCGTCAAGCGTAAGTACACTATTAGCCCTCGGGAACGGCCTACGTCTCGAAAAAAAGACTCAAGTTTTCCCACGGGTGTGGCGTGATGCAGTGAAATTTCCCATGGCACCACGGAGAGCTGCGGAAACTCCCATCAAGGTGATTTCGCCACACCATGGAAGGAATTACCGGCGGCTGCGTATGGCAATAGGGCTTAGCAGAATGTCTGCATTAACTAGTAGAGCTTTTTTTTTTTTCCAGCCATGCAGGTCTTTACTCAGCTGCAGTATGTAGAGGAACTGAATGACCATTAGCTTCACGATGAGTAGAATAGGTGGTCATTGAATCTACATCACGCCTCTTCCAAGTTCCCCGTTGTCACTGCTGTTCACTACGGGTCACAAGAACGTGGCCCACGACTCTCATTGCATTGTCGCCATTTGTCTTGTACAAGACGGTTGCCTTGACAATTCCCATCCGACTACCGATATGTCAATGATGGGCATGACTAAGAACGAGGCCGACTCATCAACCTTCTTTCTAGCAGAATCAACGTCTCCGATTGACAAGGCCCAGACATGTTGACGTCTGGCCACTCAGTTAAGAAGCACCTCTGTGTCACGTTACGTCTTACGACTCCTGTTTTCGAACTATCTAATGTTACAGACTTGACTGTTATAGTGAGATGTGTGATGATTGAGCCAGATTAAGCTCGTGTGTGTGCTTCATGGGCAGGGTTCCTCTTCCTAGGAATTTCTGCAACTCGGACACCAAAGCGCAGCCGGGCCAGTGCTGCGATGCACTGGTCGTATCATATTGAGACTGCTACATGCCTTCATGGGATGGAATTAATGCTGTGTTCTAGACGACAATCTAGACCAAACCCTTGAAAGGGCGGACAGACTATGCTGAGCAAATTGTTCATCTGCCAGAGTCAACCTGGCGCTTCTCATTTGATCTTGCGGACTTTGCTAGTGACTTGACTGATTCAATCGAGGGCAGGAGCTTTGATGGCGTCTGGTGCGTATGTCTGTCCACCAAATAACCGAGTGGTATGGTTTCGTAGGACTTGAAGGACTATGTTTGCATGTTCCGATATCATGATGCCATACTACCAAGCAGATATTCATATAGAAGATACTCTCAAGCCTGGCCCAAAGCCCAATATATTTCACGATCTCCGGATACGCTCGTGCAGGTATATGGAGCCATAGTGAGGACCACATAAAAGTTATTCTCACGCTTGGTATCTTAGAGGCGAAACCGAGGCATGTGCTGTGTCCGTGGTTATCTCTGGCCGTATATAGGCTTGCTATCCATCTATTGTCACCATAGCTTACTTACGCTACTCTCGGGGTATATGTCTACACAACAGGGCTGGTCCTCGGGTTGTAGCTGCTTACCATGATGGTCCTTGTGGAAGGTTCCCCCAAGACAGTGCTATCCGAAGTCTCATCCACCCAATGAAAAATCATCATCTAAGCTCAGTGCCTGTGGTCTTGAAGAAATTTCGTCCGTACGATTAATCATGAATCTCATACAAAATCGTATCATATTAGCTGTGTTATATGGAAATGCCCAGCAAGACACCAAGAATGTCAAATTCGATGCGATCTTCCACCATGCTTTTGCTGTTTCTGCCCTCCACAAGTAAAGAGGCGGTGAGCCTGACCCCAGGAATGGGTCGAATTAAAATACTGCTGCTCATCGACGGGTAGTCATTCGCCTCCGGGAACTTTGTGTCGTTTATAGAACGATATTCGTACTTGCATAGAAGGCCTCGCGTTCCTTTGTTGCTGGCATTTGAAGTTGGTCCACCTCGGCAAGCTGTATCTCAGAAGTTCTGGTGAACGTAATGAGACAGGACCCAGTACATTATAAATGATATAGAAAGTACGTGGATATTCCACTTGCAGACCACACTTGGTACTCGTTGATTTTGTTGGTGGTTTTTTGATCTATCGACCCTGAGAACTCTGGTGAACGGGAAAGCTGTGACCAAGACGAGACACAACACTATAGCTACCTTCACCACTTCATTATTAGGCCAATACAGATCTGGCCTTGTTTAATATGTTGTATCGAGTCCTTTGACATCAGTAATGACTCCCCGCCAATGACTGCCCGGCAAATAGGAACTGTTCCGACTTAAGCAAGGGAAGACACCACTGTGTGATATCGTTGTATGACCGCCTTGATATATCGTTGCAATCATGGAAGAGCCACAGAAGAGCCCGGAGTGCGTTCTCGACTATGAAGCATAGACGTGGGCGGTGTCACAGGTCCCTGATTGCTAGTCCATAGTTGTTATGGTTTATGTGTCTCTATCGTAGGCATCGTCTTGATCTCTACGTCCGCCAACCAACAAAAAAAAAAAAAACATCCGTCCACAGACTTGCAGGACTCTTAGCAGATTTAATAGAGGGCAGTCTTTGATCCTGTACATGAACTTATTCAACATTCATGGCGTCTCACCGATTTGTCATAAGACGTGGAAGCCGGCACAAGGCTGCTAGGTCTTACTTTCTATGTACTTATCAACACATTGTCGCGCGTCTCGACCTTGAGAGACTGCCCCCTCGCTCTCCCCTTATGCCAACAGTCAAGTTCCTGAAGTTTAACTTCATATTGACTTTTGCAAAAGGTCATGTTGAATCAATTTTCTGGGTTAGTATCACTAGGCTATGATGATGAAGTACCAACTCTAGGAAACACCCAAATACTGTCAAACTGAAATAGTTCCAAGAACGTATCACTAGAACGGCACAAAACCAGCTGTCTGGGCTCGCTGTCCATCCAGAGCTCTACCTGAAAGGCCTCATCAAGGGGCAAACTGGCCATTCTAGACCCTGTTGAAGATACTGCAGTACCCGGACTCAATTTGCATGAATGGCGAACGGCACGCGAGATGAGCTAAGAGCTGCTTATTGATATAGGTATGGGCCATTATTCACAAGGGCTTATGTTTCTCATCAGCTATACACACTGCACTTGTTATCTACTAAACCATCCACTCAGACCAACATATCTACCGCGAAAAACATGAGCGTGGTACATAATCAACGTCTATGTACCAGGTCTCTATCCACCTATCTCCAGTTTACAGGCACGGCGCAGCACGGAGTCGTACCCAGGTTGCATTCCTTGCTCTGCCGATTTCTGAAATGATTTTTTCCTGCGCCTGTACAGAGCTTATGTACCCATGCCAAGTTTGAAAGAAGCAATTAAGTATGAAAATGCGAGCGATCGTAACGTTATTGGTCTAAAATCTGCATGCGCGAGCATTCAATATGCAATGTCTGTAGTCATACTGGGCGGTCGCTGGATCAAACCACCTTGTGGTCAATACGACCATGTATTAGGATTACGCTTGCCTCCGAGCATCATCGACTACCCAGTCTTTGTTCTCCCGATCCCTCCCCTTTCGTCGTCATCATGGTCGTTGATGCTCTTAGCATCACTGCTGTCAGCCTTCAACCTGCTGGTCAACGCATTGAATTTCCCTTTAAGAAACCCACCACCGGCAGATTTCCTCCTATTCCCTCCATTTTCTTCTGTGTTACTGCTGCTGGTGCTTGGTCTGTTTGGGCTGAGATGGCTGCTGCTCGTCTTGGGTCTTGGCAGCTCAAGTCCCAGTCCAGTAGATGTGCGCTCTATAGGTGATGGGGTGGTCATTTTAAGGAAGCTCGGCACCGGCACGCCATTGCGCTGAGAACTGTCATTGCTACCGCTATGAGTAGTTGGCCGACTGTAACTTTGACTGCTCGCGATGCTTGAGCCTCTACTGTTGCTGCGCTGTGGGACGCTGATGCTGGCCTGGGAACCCCGAAGACTTCTAGGTGGAGATCTCGAATAATCGACCGGGCTTGCACCAAACAGGCTGCTCGAGTCATCACTGTTGTCGCCGCTGTTGGACAAAGCAGGGGTCGCTAGTAAGACGCTGCTGGTAGCCAACTCGCGAAGTTTGCTTTGTTGGGCCGTATTCGGCCGGTGCTTGCTGAATTTGTTGCCAATTATGGCGCCAGTGTGTGAGATCAGGGCTTTTATGACTCGCGATTTGAGAGCGAGAGTGAGATCGAGGTTAGACCACGTCTTATTGCGATATTCGATGGTCGGCAATTTGAAGACGAAGTCATGTACATCCTCGATGTTACGGTCGCCTTTGCCTTTATAGCTGAGACATAGCACAACCGAGGGCATCTTAATGTACGCAAAAGTTGTGTAGTTGGAGGCACGTGTGATCATCTTGGTCAGGTCATCGGATGGCTTTTCTTCGGACTGTCCAGATTTCCGTGGGAGTGCGAAGCGCGTGCCCTTTTTGCTTTCATTAGTCGTAGTTGTGACAGTAGACGAGCGACCGATCCCAGGTCGAGGAGCATTTGAAGACCGCAGTGACTCGTATGACGGCTTTTTACCGACTGTTTTGGAGCCGAAGAAACGAAACACATTACTGCCTTCTCCAGAATGAACGCTGATGGCTTTGCTTTTCGGGGGGCTCTCTTCCGGATCGCGGGACTCCAAAGTGAGAGTAGGGCGCAGGCGCAGCTCCAGTGAACCAGCTCTTGTAGTGAAAGAAGGCTCTTTCTCAGAAACGGCGGAACCTATCCTTGTACTACCAGACACGGATGCATCATCTTGTGTTTCGTCTTCTCTTTCCCCTGGTACTGCTGAGCGTACGGTGAATGGTGATTCAGACCGCTGGTTGGTCACATCGCCAGGAATATCGGCTTTCATGCCTGGGAAAATGTACTCTTCCAGTTTTTTCCCTACCTCGCGTTCCAACTGAATTTTCATTGGAAACAGATTCAGCTCGAAATGATCCATCACAGGTATGCCAGCAATAGCCTCCAACATGTGCCAGTATACGCGTATCATCTGTTTATCACCCAAATCGGCCAAGTTGCCCTTCTCGTCTTCAAAATAAGGGGCGATCATCTCAGGATAAGTGGCATCGGGCATGAGATTCAAGCCAAGAACTTTGCCTACCTGCATGAGATTGATGTGGGATCCATCCGAATTGTCGGTGCGGTCGTACTCGACGTCCCTCAGTTGAAGCTCAACGAGTGGCTCGTTGTTGTCTCGGATCAGATGCCAAACTATCTCCTTCGCGCATATAGTCCATTTCAATAATGCGTTGCTCTGCGATGTATTGTCATATTTCCGCTGAGACGTAGTGATGGCCTTCATCATGAAGAAAAGTTCATCTTCACATGCAGCAAGGTCTCGCTCCAGAAGCAGCCTGTCTTCCCATCCCCTTCTGTCGAGGTACCTGGAATGGATCTGGAAGTGGCTTTTGATGTCCTCAAGTTGCCGGATCCGATCCTGCAGCCTGATAACCATTTCAGGGGTTCCTCGGAGGTCACTAAAGTCTGACGCCAACATAATCTTCTCAAGCCTTTCGCTCCTGGTTTTCTCGAGCGGTTCGCTGTACATAAGAAGATCGAGGACAATGACGTACATCGCATAGTACTGTGACGAGTTGCATAGAGCTCTGGCTTGTGGGAACTCTACCCAGAGGTTGTCCATCCTGCTTTCTGTGCTATCAGCAGCAGGACTATTGCCTTCGATATTGTTGACTTCCTCGTTGTACTTCAGTCGAAGAGTGTTGAATTTGTCATATCTCAGCATTGCTGAGGTTTTCTGCACGATCCGTTTGAAGCCGAAAGGATCTGATTGGAAGTCGAACATCACTTCCATCGGAACCCATGGCGGCCAAGCTGTGCCGGCCGGTGTTCCATATGTGTTTCCAGAGTACATAGAGAGCATCTGGCCAGAGAACCATTTCTGGTGGGTCACGAAGAATTGTGCACTGTCCATTCGAAGTAGGAAGCGTCGCTGGACCAGACCACTGACCTGGTCAGATAATCGGGCCTTCTCCATTACTTCAACGACTTTGAGTTCCATGCCCTTGCCAGTGACTAGAATGGCGTGCTTCTTGTTTTTATCACTCTGGAGTTGAATCTGCGGTGCGATCAAGCGAACGTGGAAGCTACTCTGGGGTGCGAATTCTTCAGCTATTCCACTCGTGATGTCTTCCATGTTTGTGTTGCCTGTGCCTTCGCTTGAGCCAGATCCTTCAGCATTGACATACTTTCTGCCATCTTTCAGGATTTGCTTGATGCGATATTCGATATCAGCCGCAGTGTCTTGAGCACGGCCATTGACATTGGGCCCTTCGGATGCGTTTCGTGGAGCTTGGCTTGACTGGTTGTTTTGCTTCGCCTTTGTCTGTTCTTCCACGATATCCAAGATAAACTTGACGGCAGGCCGGGAGAGATAGTAAACAAAGCCTCTACGCTGGCTTACTTGATGGCTGTACCGGAGGATGATGTTTCGTAGTAGGTTGTTCCATTTTAGCTGCATGTTATGGACGACGAATCTGTTCTTGAAGTCGCTTGCAAATTCCGCACCTGAAGGCACCTTAACTTTCCCGTCGCCAATGTCAATCCATGCCTCGGAACTCTGGTTGGCTCCCTTGTCATTTGGGTCTCTATCTTCATCACTGCTGTGAGTTTTGAAAGCCATTTGCTGCAGCATACTCTCCATGAACCGTTTTTTATTCTGCAGAACGCCAGAATGCTTGTTTAAACTGTCGTATTCGGCTTTGATCTCGGGATCTTGTCCATTGCTTCGAATCACCCGCAACTCTGCATCGCCCACATTGCGAATATTAGTTGAAATTTGATTTTCCAGCTGTCTTAGACGTGACTGTATGAGTTGAGACTGGACCCTTCTAGGATCATCATCCTGGCTCATGATGCACAGATGCGTGGGTTCTTTGCCAAAGGGGCTGGTTCGATCAGGGTCTCCATCGATTGTGCCGCCAATGTCGGTTTGCCTGAAATAGGTGACCCTGGGTGCAAACGCCAAGGGCAAGATCTTTGTATCTGGATTTGCTTCAGACGGTAAGATCCAATCAAGCTCCACGAAATCATCCATATCGATCCAACTGAAATCATTGTCGGGAATGGTAAAGTGAGAGAGGTCTGTAGCATCGTCTTCCTGCTGTGTGATGAGTGTCGAAAGGGAATTCTTCTGTATAGCTTCGGTCGTGGTGCCCTTGATGCTAGCGGAGACAGCACGAATATCGGCCGAAGCAAGATCGAGCTGGGCAGCGTGAATCTTCATTCCCGTCGTTCTTCCACTGGTCTTTCGGCCACGGTCCCGAGTGTTGAACTCCTCTCGTCGCTGGTGAATATCGAGCATGAAGCTGTCGAAACGGACCTTGATGCCTGTAGCTGAGACGGAATTCTCCGAATAGTCCTCAGCATCTTTGTGCTTGTAAATGTGACTGAGGAAGAGTGGCGCTAAGAGAAGGTTGTACTTGATCGTGCCCAAATGACGTCCAAACTTCTTGCTGTTCTTCTCTCTCCCAGGCCACAAAGCGCCTTGCCGAATAGGCAGTGACATTGGCCCGCTGAATAAAGACCACCAAGCAAAGAAATGGGTAAAAAATCTCGGAGTCAAGTGCACAGTGTTGTAGCTCTTTGATGGCTGTATCTCAACCGATGTCCAATCACGATCCACAGGCGCTCTTACCGTGATGGAGAGATGGATATGCTGACTTCGAAAACCTCGAAAAGCGTCATACGGCAGTGACTCACCCTGAGACTTTGCGAAATTTGGACCTTTCAACACAACGTCGTAATGCGGCTTGAAATCAAAACTTCGTTTACCCCCTTCGATAGCACGTTCGAAGACGAGGCCCGCCATCCATTGGACATTGCCGGACAACTTCATAACCACCTTCTTGAAGATGGCACCGGCTTTATAACCGTTTTCGCTTGACATGCTTTCGTTTTCCGCGAGACTACGGGATGCTTCTCTAACCTGATGGCTGTAGTCTGGGATGGCAAGGACGTATTCACCACTGTCGACGGTCATGAATCTTTTGGGGTCGTCTTCTGTATGGATATTCCACTTGACATTATTGCGCCAGCACATCAAGAAGCCAGCGCCATTGCCCGTCACTTGGTACGGATCTCTTGTGCCCTTGAGAGCAAGATGGACATCGCCATCACCTTTCCATGCAACCCTGACTTGGGAATGAAAATTGAGCCTGATTTTATCCCAGAACCCAACACGTTCGGAGGGGTCCAACTGGGGTTTGGTGAAAGATTCGATGGCCATCATCATATCTTGGATAGCTGGTTGATACGAAGGACCCCATGTGATCCTGGTCGGGTAGGCTGTATTCATGTCCACTTGCACGTCTGAATAGGATTTGACTGGTCCGATGGTGCGGCGAACATCAATAGCAAAGCTACCATTTGGCATCCCAGGCTCCAAATTGCTTGGAGGCGTGATTTGAACGCGGATTCTTCGGGCAGATTCACTGCCACGAAACTCCTCCGCGATAACGAAGTCCGTCTTGAGAGAAAGAGCTGGGAGTTTGGACGACTGGCCAGGTTTTAGGGCCGGAACATGTATCAATGGGAGTGGATAGTCTCGAAGGCTGACTCTTGCTTCGCTCATATTGATCTGGACATGCATTGGCACGAGAAGCGAGTACTTCATGTCCTTTGGCATGCCCTTCCCAACCTTGTGAAGGAAATCTGGAAGTTTCTGTATAGGAAATGACGGCTTGTCAATCACAAAGTGTAAGTCGGTTATAACGGCGCCCATAAGCGACGGTCGATGCGGCACCTCGAGAATTTTTTCCGTGTCTTCGAGGTCATCAGGAAGATGATCTGGCCCCCAAAACAGCCCACGGAGCTCTTTCATACCGTTGCGTGCCATGAGATAGTGTCGATCGATGCGGTTCTTCCAGCTTTGGGCATTGTGCTCGTACAGCTTGTTCTTAGCATCCTGAATAGAGATATGCGCACTACCGCTCATGCCACGGACGCCATCAGGGTCATATCGGGGGTTCCGACCCCGGGGAGCTTCACTGCGTGAGCGGCCGTCTCGGCTTTGCTGAGCAAGACGGTCCTCACTTCTGGTACGACCCCATGCGTTAGCATTAGCACTACGCCCTCGGGCCATCGCCGAGCGATTTCGAAGCCTCGACTCCTTCCTGATACCTTCTTCATGTATCTTTTTCACTTTAACGCGGTAAGCTTCTTCGCGGGCGAGTCGCTGTAACTGCTCGACGCGGCCAGCCCGGTAGATCATCCCAAGCTTCCATTCGAAGGCACCATCCTCTAGCTCAAATAATAATGTCCGAGTTCTGACTGAGATTTTGGGCACGTTTTTTGGACCCTCTGGCGTTTTGTCCAATATGTACTCATTAGTTCCGGTCTTGAAGCGATGATGGAGTTGCTGGCTCGCTTTGAGGACATTGATGCAGTTATCCGATATCTTGTTGATGATGAGCTCGTGCGGTACAGCTAGCCTCATGGCATCGGTGACCACATCAAACATCTTGTCGTCCTGAAACCCACCATTTGACATCTTCCTCCGGGACTCGCGGTAGTCTAAGCGGATAGTTTTGATGCTGGCAACCCGAGCCCAGACGCCTTGCATTCTAGGAGCACCAGCATATAAACGGATAAGCTTTGCAAAGAAGAATGGCGGAGACCATCGATGGCGCCCTGCTTCCATACTATAAACCTGTAGCATGAGGGGAGGGTCTGCCGGCATGTCTGCTTTGACCTGAACCAGGGCAGCTTTGAAGTCTATCGTGACTAACTCCTTCACGGATCGTGAGAAGTGATCTACGTTGTTCACAACCGGCGACTCAGGGTACAGTGCTGGTGGTGAGAGTCGCTCCGTTTGCGGACTCGTAGGCGTTGCGTGCTGTGGACCTCTCATGAAAGCTCTGCGCAAAACCATGATAGCAACTCCGACTGAATAATGTCGAAATAGTGAGTACTGTATCAACAAAGTCCGTACATGAGAGTTCACATGTAAGATAGGAGTGAGAGCGTCACTATGTGTCGAGAAGGCTACTTCGAAGCGAGGCATGTGGATGAAGGGCTCAACTTCCCATTTCTCGTTGGATTCGACCACAAATGCCTCCAAGCCTCGTATGTGGACTGCCAGTCTTCGACCATCACCACCATTTTGTGGTTTCTTACGCGGCGATGAAGGTGCGGATATGGAATTGAGGAAATCCACATCTGGCGTGAACGAGCGGCTAGCTGCTCGCCTTCGTGATGTTGGTCGCTGCTTGAGGGCGTCCATCCTCTGTGCCCTGTATTCGGCTGACCAAGAGTCCACTTGAAGAACAACACCACGAGTGTAGCCCGCAAAGTCGTCGTCAACACCAGTTACTTCAGCACTGAAGTCCTCTACCTGGACTGAGAAATGAAGCAGCCACGGTGGCAGAGCCCGCACGAGGTTTTGCGGGTTTGACTGCTTTGATCGGGCCCTTTTGTCGGGCTCTACCCTAAGCTTGAGCTGGCGTATGATCTGGCGGAGGCCTTTTGTTATTTCCGGGCGAGTCATTCGAATCGCAAAAGTTTGTAGATGTCCATTTGCTACAACATGGACATCGGGCGCAGCTGATAATTGTATCTTCAAGTCGAAAGACTCGGTGTCAATGAGATCAAACCGATTGCCCTGGCTGGTCTGGTAAAAGAGATGATGAGTCTGAACTCGTATCGATGATGCTAGGGAGTAATGCAATTCTTCCACAGCAGAATGAAACGACTCCATATCCAGGGAGATCGATGAGATGGAGCTAATGATCAAATCGAAATCATCTGGATCATCCGTTTTCTCCACGGGAGGCAATGCTATCCTGATCACGGGTTCGTGCATAGAGAATTTGATGTTGGCTTTTGGAAGCAAACGAGATATGAGCATATGTCTCTGCTGAACATGGGCCTTGGGAGTTGCTGGTCTAGGCTGAATCAGAGCGAGAAGCACTGGCAGATGCTTTGGGTCAAGGTCGACGGACGGGGAGGTGACGACAGAATTGGCAAAGAGAATATTGGCATTCCTCTCCTCAGCACTTCCAATATCCGACAATTCTACGGTTTTCGATGGAAGGGTGGTCTTGACAGTTGTTGTGGCCATGGGGACGTATAAGACCCGTTCCGGTTTGCCATGGCCATCATCTAACCCTACTGCGATAGACAGGGCCGCAGCCAAGGCTTCATGCGCGATATCTTTGGACGGGAAGTACATCCTATGTGCCGGCGATTTTGGATCCAGCCGGTGCAAGTCGATGCCGACTTCTTTCATCGACGCGTTGAGCAATAAAGGTGATCCTGCCGACCGCACTGCGCGTACTTTTTTGGTAAGACTGACGAAGCTGACCGCAAACTGAACCTCCTTAATTCCTCGTAGAATCGAGCTCACGAACTCCTTGGAGTCAGACACAGCCTGCACTAAGTCATGGTCGGTGCTACCTTGTTCATCGATTTCCTGTATGACCTTGTCCGTCGAAATTTCGATTGACTCAGCCTGTGTGTACGGCACACCATACTGTCGTTTGCATTTCTGGTAACGTTCGACACAGATTCGCACGTCGTCGTAAGGAATATGTACTCTGCCAAACTTCAAAGCTATGGCTGCATCTCGTAGACCATCCATATTTTCGTACAAAAACCCGTGGACATTGAGTGTCGCGCTGTCCAGGACTTCCACAGCTTCGTCTCCACCTTTGGCCGTGAACAGCACGCTCCGTGTGGTCACAATCCATTCTGCTGGCTGTTTCTTGCGGTCCTTGTCTGCTTTTGACTGAAAGAAGAAGCGCGCGCGGTCGACCATGCGGTGTCGAGTATCTAATGCAATCGTAAAGCTGCCAACCTGCACCTTCCCGACATCCACGATATTAATGGTTGAGTCTGTGGCCACAACGTCGACCATTCGAAGCCAGCGAACGTTGCGATGGAGTCTTTTTACACGATCTTTGAGTTTGGTCAACTGTTTCCATGTCGCGCTACGGGCCGCTTCAAATGTCGCTCGCCTCGAGAGAATGTTGTTGGAAGCGGTTTTCGGTTTCGAGTCGCGTACTTCTTGGTTGGCCCCATTGGTGCTCTCGGCAGAATGGACTGCGTGCTGCTTATGGCCCTCCACCTCTTTGATATCTACCGTGACCACAAGCTCACTAACGACGATACTGAGCCAAGTGGGCTGGGAGAACGTTGGGCGGTGGAGGTTTAGACCAAGGCCGCGGATTTCGAGTTTGATGCCATCTTTAGGTACGTAGGCCAATCGTCGCAAAGAGAAGTAACCGATGCGTTGAATGGAGATACCGGTAAGAATTCGAAGGACGGCGAATAGGACAAAGGACGAGAGATAGAGTAATACGAAGACACCGAAGAGAAAGGTAGGGTTGAGGAGCGCCATTTGGGAAGACACCTCAAGCAGGGCGCGCAACGCTCTGCTGACTTGGAGACAATCAGCGATGGGAATCGCATTGGGGGACACAGTGGTGTGCTTACCTGGTAAGACTCGGTGCTCGAGAAACCTTCATCATTCGGTTATTCTTTGTCAAAGAGCTTGCGAGGGTCCATGTCGATGTGTCGCGGTGCTTTTCCTCCAATGCCCAAGCCGAGTCGTCGAGAGAGATCCGTGGCGGCAACCGGAGTCTCGAAGAAACGACGGTCGAATCGCCAGTATGAAGCTGTTCCGAAGCTGAGAAGGTCGTGTGAGGGTTGCACGTATGTCTTTACTGAGTCGAGCGCTCCGAGCTGCGTCGCTGGCGTGTTGCGAAAGTGGTGGTCGTGACAGGTGAGGACAGGGGGTTAGGAATGCTAGTATGCACGTCACCTTGCAGGGGAGGGACGATGAATAGGATGAGCCCTGGGGGCAAAGAATGGTCGCACCGGAGCCAAGTCGAAGCGACAGCGAATGTAGAGCGATGTTCCAAAGCCGGCAGACAATGGCATCGAGAGAAAGACACACTTGAACGATCCAGTAAGCGCCGGTAGCCGTAATCCTACCTATCGACCTTATGGTTTGAGGAGAGCACGCGGGTGGAGGTATACCTAGAAATTGCATTCAACTTGATAAGAATGCCCGATACCATAGAGGCCTAGTAAAGTAGGGCTACCATCCATGCCTATGATCTCTCAGTGCTGTCGACCACCGCCGTAGTTGACCACACGCCTAGCTTTCTGCTAACTATTCTACCTAAGGTACCTATCTACCTTTTTATTCTTGCTGCGTACCTATGTATAATAAGCCGCACTCGTGTCGCATTGGCGGGTGTATGTGTCCGGAGGTAATAAGTGCTTACAACTGGATACCTAGCCGTGCTAGCTACTTCGGGTATAGGTACCTCTCTCTACCCTTTAGCTTCAAGGCAGATCCTCAGCTTACAAGAAGGTTTGAGGTTTTCTTCTGGTGCTTTTGTCTACTTTACTGCATTTAATGCGTAGATAGTTTGCAATTTTCCAAGAAATATCTTTGTCCACTAGTTTTTGTTTAATGGTATGTATATTATTTGCATCGTGAATCGTCTATTTGTCTTGGTGAAGCACAGCTAAGTGATTGCCTCTCGCCTATAATACAACTATGGTTCTCCTGTAACTCCTCGATTTCATTCATGCTCTAATTTCGCAATTATGGAACATACTCTTTCGTCCAGTGGCAAACCTATACTCCATTACTGGCCTTGCACAACCAAGTTATATCCGATCTAAGCATTTGCAGCTTCAGATTGAGGCTAAAGTCTCGACCTTACCGCTTCCAACCTATACTTAACATCCTTTAGAGCCTTTGTTGTTGGCAACCAATCATCAAATTGTTTCAGTAGCTCCGTTGTCTCCGAATATAGTTCAGTCTTTACAAACTCTTCCTCCAGCAGGCCTCGCATAATCCACGGGAGTACGTAAGGATTTGGGTTGTTAAGGCCTTCGTGTTTTTCAACATGGCATGGTACCCCTGGTATTGTCGTGGTCTCAAGGGCATGGGATACTCCCAAACTACGTCATGTAAGCACTACCACGACTCAAATTGCAAATTTTCAGTCACTCACTCGTAAACTTGTTCATCGTCGTAAAGCCTTGAGTGGCCTTCCCCGGAATATAGACTACCGGCCAGAGGAACCGAGAGCTCCCGGACTGGGGCAATGAGGGTCAGCAATGTCTCTTCTCGGCTAAGTTGCCGATCATCAGGTACGATGTCAGATTGTTGGCGGCCGTAAACAAACGATCGACACCAGTAGGTTCAGGCAGAAAGGTGTACAATAACTCCAGAGCATACTCACTGAGTCCATGGTCAGAAATCCCAAGATTTCGGAGCTTTAATGCAAATCCGACAAGATGTGCTATGAAATCCGGAGCGTGAATTCGGCCATCGATGAACACCGCTCGGTAAATGTAGGGATGCGAAGCAGGCGAGTAAACTGCCGACTCTAGTGGAACGAGTTGATCATCGATGCTCCCAATATACTTGAGGAGTCAGCAAAATGTTCATATGTGGGCAAAAGCCAATCGCACTTACCGTAATACGAGCTCCGTGATTGACTATAGCTCGAAGAGCATGCTCATATCTTTGAGAGACTTCGCTGTCAGGTTCCGCAAATTGCCACAACTCAGCGGCCGTACCCATCAGCATACCCATACCAGACTTGTAGTCTGGAAAAGGCCCAAGTGAAACACCAGCTGCCGGCAACAGTTATTAGTATAATCATTCACACACGTAGAGTTCTGTCTTACCCATGGCACAGACACCAATTCGCGAATGAGTGATGATTCCAAGATCAATCAATTTGGCCAAGAGCATAACACCCACTGGCACGCCTTGGGAGTGGCAAGCAATCATGATGAGATCTGCGCCTCTTATGTGCTCTATCCAGTTCAATAAAAGCTTCCATAAATTGTCCACTCTTTCATTGATCTTGCCTTCGCCTTCAAGGGCCACTTTCTCAATTCGGCAATCACCACAGCCATGGCTTTCGGTCCATCTCCGGATTGCCTCGGCGCAGTGATTGGCAAAACGAATGGATGTTCCCGTAGGCTGGCCGATCATTGGTCTGAGAAAACTCGCAGGAAATAGTCCATGGACTCCAATGGCGATGGCTTTCTTAAGTTTCGGTGGTTCTTTAGCAAGAAAGACATGGTTGGCCGTTGGCTGTTGTGTACGTAAAAGGAGTTGCGAGATTTGCTTGATGATCGAAGGATTTTCCTTCATGCGATAGGTGTTTCTGAAAGATGGTAGGAGCAAATTCTGGTGCGGTGTTGTTGGCGTTGAGGCACTTTGCCTCGCTTTGGTAGATGTATCTGGACCCGGTGTCGTTGGTCTTACAGGTGTAGTCTGGTCGAGATCACTGATGGATTGCGGCCTAACCCTTTTGCTCTTCCTAAACGAGCCTCCTTTCACAAGCTGGTCTTTCGCAGCCTTGAGAGGAGACTCCTTGATTGGTGGCACCGTCTCGTTGACCTCCATAGCTGTTGACCTTCTGGGGCTAGCCTCCGATCCGTCGCCAATGACCGCTAGCTCTCCTTGCTCGGGCGAGACAGCAGCGCGCGAGGCATCTCTAGGGCCGGTATCTCGAGACCAAAAAGCCCAGGTCGAACCAGCAGATGGTTGAGTCGCAGTGGGATGTAATGGTGGCGCGTTCTTCGAAACTGTACCTTGATCCTCTTTAGGGGCAATCTGCCTTTCCCCCAAGTCGTCATTGGCTGCTTTCCCGGTGCCTTTCGAAGATTCTTGGTTTGTTGGGGTAGACCATAATCCAAACCAGCTCGAAGTTGGCCTCGCAATCACGGGTGTCTGGGGGAGCTGTGTTTGCTCTTGCTGGGACGGTGTAACTGATCTGACGGTCTCTGATTCTTTGGGTGCGTCAGGTTCCACACCCACGGGGGCACTTGGCGTCTCTAACTCCGGCTGCCGAGCGAACCATGATGTTATCCAGCCTGCAGATGCTGTTTGTCTTTGATCTGGATCTGACGGTGTCGGCGCTGGGCCGCTTATGGTCGCTGCCCTGTCTCGGCTGCGATCCTTCGACGTGTCGGTCTCTTCGTTGCGGTTGGCCGTGCTCTCGGCGGGGGTCGGCATGCGACAGTCAGATTGAGACCCGGTCTCGGTTACCTGGGGGAGCGTTTTGGTAGACTGGGCGTCTGAGTCGGCGGCATTATCGTTCTTTCGGGTGCAATAGCGACTGAAGTCGGGCGTCGCTGCTGAGCGCGTAGTCCCACCCATTATTGTCTCGCGTGCGATCTGGGTAGATGCGGAGGACTTTGGCACGCGTGACCAAGATCCATACCAACTCCTTGACTTTCGAACCTTGTAAACAATGATGTCAGCATCGCAAAGCCGCCAAAGCCCCTGGTAGGCATCATAGCTCTACTTACTTGTTTCCTGTCGCTCGGGGTAGTGACCGCGGATGCATTGGAATCATCTCGCTTTGTTGTTGGCATTCCTTGGCCTAAGGTCGACGGAAGCAAGCGGTTGAGAGTGCTTCTCTGTGACGTTGCACCGCTGGCCTGAGAAGGCAATGTCGCGGGTAAGCTTGTTGTGCTCTCTTCGGAGGCAGGGTTTGGTCGAGGACGTTTTCGAGGGCTCATGACCAAGTCTCAGTTGCAATGGTTTCCATGGATGATCAGACACGTCGACTCATATGGTTGTGGTCATATGTATCAAATGTAATGATGCTGTTGAGCGTAGTAGTTGTGTTTGGTGGTTTGATAGCCACTAGTACAGGATGACTAGGTGATGATGGGCAGTGCCTGAGTGACGACAGCGGGACTGAGCCAGGACGGTTCCATCCGGCAGGGGGCCAAGAGACAGGGGATGCACGGGCAAGGCATGACAAAATGCGTCGGGTCAACCCCTCTGTCAGGCGGCACCTTTTTCGTCCTGTTTTGAATGCTGGGCTGAAATTGGGTTGGTGGTCACAAATATGTACATGGATACCTACTTCTTACCTACCATAAGTACATTAGGCACTTGGCTCGCGGCGTTGAATCTCTTCGAAACTTTCAAAAATGATATCCCTCGTCTTCCTTGATTAGGGACGCACAGCCGCGCACCAGCTCAGACAGGCGAGCCCAATAGACGCAATGTGCATTTATGAAGATAAGGTAGGCTAGGTAGGGGCCATCGACTGAGATTTCACAGTGGTATCAAGCAGCGTGTATAAGCATGTATGCACATAAGAAAATACCCAAGGAATACTTCAAGCAAGCTCTGGGTACTTAGGTAGGTCCCTGGCAAATGCAGCGAGTTAGACCTTGCAGGCGGGGCTCAAATCCTATCGATAAGTCGTCGCAGAAAAAAGTTTGGACATACCTGGGCACTGAGCCCAGTGATCTTCCGACAGATGCTGCGATAGCTTCCAGTTGCACATACTCGTCTTTATGCCATAATAAGATGAGTTCTCTCAAGCGTAAGGATGCTCCTGGGGGTACATCTACCACGAAGTCCCCCAAGCGGTCCAAATCGGATCAATCGTCGGCGAAACCTGACACGAAAGCCACCAAACCCCCCAAGGCCAACACGTCGAAATCAACCAGCGTGCCCGCCATCTCGCGCCTGAAGGAAGATGAGCCTTTGTTCCCCCGTGGAGGAGCTAGCGTGCTCTCTCCTCTCGAACATAAGCAAATCTCCATACAAGCCAAGCAAGATGTCCTATTCGAGCAGGAGTCAGCTCGGGGTACGAAGAAGGCTGATGGCGCTAAGAAAAAGAAGACCAAGATCTCCAAGGATAGAAAAGCTGGTACATCCCACGCTGATGACAGCGTGAAGATTGAAAGCCTGAATTTCCAAGTAAGTTGAGCTGGGACCTCCTTTGGCTCAAGGAGGCAACTAACAGCATACAGCGACTTGTAAAGGGCTCCCTCGTCCTAGGTCAGGTTATCGAGATAACCCCTGTCGAGATCCTGCTCGCAATCCCCAACAATCTTGTCGGTCACGTTCCGATCACGTCTATATCAGAAACCTTGAACAAGAGGATAGAAGCGGAGGCCGAAGCAGGTGATGGAGAAGAAGGCGAGGATGATGTCGATTTGAAACAGAACTTCGAGATTGGTCAATATCTTCGTGCCTATGTCGTCTCTACCGTCGAAGAGACCTCAACAACCCTTTCGAAGCCGAAAAAGCGCATCGAGTTATCCATACGCCCGGACCTTGCCAACAGCGGCTTAACTGCGCACGACGTTGTCGAGAACAGTACTGTCATGGCCTCGATTCTCAGTGTTGAAGACCACGGCCTGGTAATGGAGCTCGGCTTATCCGGCTCGAAGATGCAAGGTTTCCTACCACGTAATGAGCTCTCCGATGAGACTACCGAAGCCCGATTGCAGCCCGGGGTTGCTATCTTATGTCTTGTCACAAGAAAACCCACCAACGGCAAGATTGTGCAGTTGACGACAAGTCAGGACAAGATTGGCAAAGTCCGAAACGTCGCATTTGAGGCAACCACTATCAACACTTTTCTGCCCGGCTCGGCCGTTGAGTTTATGGTCACGGAAATCTCCCAGCATGGTATCTCCGGCAAAGTCATGGGTTCTCTCGACGTTACGGCCGATCTTATACACTCGGGTCTTGGTCCTCAATCCCTGGATCTCGAGTCGAAGTACAAGATAGGGAAAAAGGTCAAAGCTCGTGTTATTTGCAATTTTCCAACCGCGAATGAGCCCAAACTAGGCATTTCGCTGCTCGACCATGTAGTTTCCCTACATCCACAACTGGCTGTCTCAAATAAAGCACCCCTGGAAACATTACCCATTTCATCAACTGTCGAAAAATGCACTATACTCAAGGTTGAATCTGATATAGGTGTCTTTATCGATATGGACTTTGAGGGATTGCCTGGTTTTGTGCACATTTCCCGGCTTAAAGACGGCAAGGTCGACATGCTATCTCAATCTACAGGGCCATACAAAGTCGGTTCTGTCCATCGCGGCCGGGTTGTCGGATACAACGCCCTTGATGGGGTCTTCCATCTGTCATTCGAGCAGTCAGTCCTAGAACAACCTTTTTTGCGCATTGAGGACATTCCTGTCGGAGAAGTCGTTACAGGCCAGATCGAGAAACTTGTCGTTACCCAAGATGGCGTCAGCGGTCTGGTCGTTCGGCTTTCTGAGGGTATCAATGGCTTTGTACCCGAAATGCATCTTGCCGACGTGCGTCTGCAGCATCCAGAAAAGAAATTCCGAGAGGGTCAAAAGGTAAAAGCTCGTGTGCTTTCTAAGGATTGTGTGAAGCGCCAGGTCAGACTCACCCTGAAGAAAACGCTAGTGAACTCTGAGGTCCAACCTCTTCAATCTTTTGAAGAGCTGGTCGTAGGTATGCAAACTCTGGGTCACATCGTCAACGTTCTTGAGACTGGTGCTGTCGTGCAGTTTTATGGCTCTTTGCGAGGATTCCTTCCCGTTTCAGAGATGAGCGAAGCTTACATCCGCGATCCTAAAGAGCATTTTCGTGTCGGTCAAGTTGTCACTGTGCATGTCTTGAATTTCGACATTGAGGCTCAAAAGTTATTCGTGTCCTGCAAAGATCCTTCAGCCTTCGGTATTGAAAAGCAGGTTGCTCTCAAGAGTCTGAAATTGGGAGAGTTTGTCACTGCTAAGGTTGTCGAGAAAACCGAGGATAATGTCTTCGTCGAGTTAGTTGACAGCCCCTTGAAGGCTGTCATGTCTATCAATCATCTCGCCGATCGACCAGGCAAGAGCCAGTCATCCTTGAAAGGCATTCGGGTTGGCCAGATTCTCCCAGATCTTGTGGTATGGGACAAGATCGAAAATCGACGTTACATTGCGCTATCGAAAAAACCCAGTCTGGTCAAGGCTAGCCAGGGCGGAAAGCTCCTCACATCATTGGATCAAGCCAATGTGGGCGAGTTGCGCGAGGGCGTTGTCAGGAATATTACTGTCTCGGCAGTCTTTATACAGTTCCCCGGCCAGCTGATCGCCATACTTCCCAAGTCAAAGTTGCCGCGAGCAGAATGGGTGAAGACGGATTTTGGCTTGAAGAAGTACCAGTCACTCACCGTGAAAATTGCGTCCATCGATAGAGAACGTGCCCGGATCGTTGTTGCTTCTCCAGAATCCGAAGAGAATCCTACACTTGAGTCTCGCGCTCCTGTCACCGCACCCAGACTGGAGAATCCGGTGGATGAAACGCTGTCTTCGATGGACGATCTCTTTATTGGAAGAATAACGAAGGCCAAGATTTCTTCGGTCAAGTCCACCCAGCTCAACGTCAAGTTGGCTGACAATGTCCAGGGCCGCGTGGATGTGTCTCAAGTCTTCGATCAGTGGGAGAAGATCTCCGATCCGAGAACACCTTTGAGCAACTTTCGAGTCAACAGGCCTATACAGGTCAAAGTCCTTGGTGTGCACGACGCAAGGAATCACCGGTTCCTGCCCATCTCCCATCGATCAGTGCACTCTGTTCTTGAGCTGTCTGCAAAGCCAAGTGATATCAGGGAAAACACTTCCGCTGCTTTGTCACTTGATAATCTTGAGGTTGGCTCTAGACACATAGGGTTTGTGAACAATGTTCAACAAAAGTCGATATGGGTGAGCTTATCGCCCAACGTTCGTGGCAAGGTCAATCTCATGGAGATTTCGGACGATGTGTCGCAACTCAACAATCTATCCGCAAATTTTCCTGTGGGCTCGGCGCTTCGAGTCCGTGTGCTGGCCGTCAACCCTACCGAAGGACGTCTTGACCTGTCTGCACGTCTTTCGAACTCTGCCACGAACCTCACTTGGGAAACATTGAAGAAAAACATGGTGCTTCCTGGCCGCATCACAAAGATCAGTGAGCGTCAGATCATTGTGCAGCTAGGAGAGACGCTTTCGGGCCCCGTTCACCTGATTGACCTCAACGACGATTACGATGAAGCAAATACTATGTCGTTCAGCAAGAACGACATTGTCCGCGTGTCAGTGGTTGCCATCGATCCAAGTAACAAGCGGCTGCGACTTTCCTCTCGTCCATCAAGGGTGTTGAACTCCTCGTTGACCGTGAAGGATCGTGAAATTACCGAGTCATCGCAGCTTCAAGCTGGAGACATTGTTCGTGGTTTCGTCAAAAATGTCTCTGACAAAGGGCTTTTTGTTAGTCTAGGTGGGAATGTCACGGCGATGGTCAGGATATCAGATTTATCGGACAAGTTTCTCAAAGACTGGATGGACGAATACCAAGTCGATCAGCTTGTAAAGGGCCGAATTACGTCGATCAACGCAGCCACAGGTCACATCCAGATGAGTCTCAAGTCATCTGTCGTCGAAAAAGACTTTGTTTCAATGGTCAACTTCCACGAACTCTGTGAGGGTCAAGTTATAACAGGTAAAGTCCGAAAGGTTGAAGATTTCGGTGTCTTCATTCTTGTAGACGACTCTGCGAACATCAGTGGATTATGCCATCGAAGCGAACTAGCTGAGAAGCCTGTAGAGGATGCGAGAAAGCTTTATAACGAGGGCGATGCGGTGAAGGCAATCATCCTCGATCTCGATCAGAAAAGGAAGAGGGTCAGCTTTGGTTTGAAACCTTCTTACTTTGAGGGCAACGACAGTGACAGCGACATGGAACTGGATGATAGCGACGAAGACGACGCTGGAGCACTGCTCGGGGATGATGAAGATGATGATAGCGACAATGACGATGAGACGGAGGATGATGAAGGAGCAGTACTCATCAAAGGTACCGATAACGACGCGGGCAATTCTTCTGACGAGGAAGACACAGAAATGCTCGATGCTAAGACTGATGCTGCCAATGGCCTTGACGCCGGCGGGTTCGAGTGGGTAGCGGGCGCACATTCTAAAGCAGATATGGTTGAAGAGTTGGACCAAGACCCAGACGTCAGCCAAGGAAAGAAGAAGAGGCGCCGGAAGACCCAAGCGGATATTGATAAGAGCGGTGAACTGGACCTTTTCGGCCCACGAACTGCGGTCGATTACGAACAGCTCCTGAATCGCCAGCCAAACTCATCTACTCTATGGATCGAGTACATGGCTCTCGAGATGCAAGTCAACGAGCTTTCCAAGGCCCGAGAAGTAGCGGAACGCGCCGTCAGCACCATCAATGCGTCTGAGGAAACAGAGAAATTGAATGCCTGGGTGGCCTACCTCAATCTTGAGGTTCGCTTTGGCAATGAGGATACTGTCGATCAAATATTCAAGCGCGCTTGTCAAGTCAATGATCAGCAAGAGGTTTACCAGCGAATGGCCAGTATTTATGTCCAAGAGGGCAATTCGAGTGTAAGCATTCAACCCGATCATTGGGCGAGATCTCGTCATACTGACCAGTATATAGAAGGCTGATAGTCTTTTCCAAACGCTTACAAAGAAGTTCGGCGCACATTCGCCAGAGGTGTGGTACAATTACGCGCACTGGCTACATGCCAACCAGAACAAGCCTGATCAGGCTCGAGCGTTGCTTGCGCGTGCTACACAAGCATTACCGGAGCACTCGCGTCTCTCGGTCATGACAAAGTTCGCAGCTTTAGAATTCACTTCAGCAAACGGCAACCCCGAACGTGGTCGTACCATGTATGAAGGGATATTTTCCATGTTTCCTAAGAGATTTGATCTCTGGAGTCAACTTCTCGACCACGAGGATGTGCCTGGTGCGGACAAGACGGTCGTGCGAGACATCTTCGAGCGAGCTACCAAGGTCAAGGGTCTGAAGGCTCGGGCTGCCATGAAGTGGTTCAGGCGCTGGGGCGAGTGGGAGGATCAGAATGGTGACGCGAAGAGCAGGGAAAAGGTCACAGCCAAAGCTTCGGAGTGGGCAAGGCGAAAGGCCGACGCAAAGGCGTCAAAGGAGGCTCATGAGGAGGAGGAAGGCGAAGAGTAAGAGCACGACGCTCAAGTCTTGATACCCAGACTGTAACCCCTGTCGGGGACTTGCTTAGCTATCTAGTCTTTGATACATTGAAGCTCAATATTTCGATCTAGCTGTATGCTTGGGACGATGCTGTCTGCTGGTTTCAAACGGCACTGCCGATACGTAGTTTGAGTGCTCACCTCGGCGTGGCGGGAACATGGAGCTGCGTATCACCTATGAGCCCCAGTATCATCAATGTTATCCCTAGACCGAACAACATTGTCCATGCGACCCGATGCCGCCAGTTTAATGTGTGGAACGAGACAGCGAGTAAATAAGGGCATGCTCTACCTACCTCTCCTGTACGCACGCCAGGCATGCGACCAAAGTACCGTGCATTCATAGTAAGTCAACATGGCTGCGATCGAAGCGTGAAACATACGAACCAATCCCGTGCATCTCGTTCCTCTTTTGCCTAGTCCCTATACACCGAGGCTTTCGGCCAGCTGGCTGGAAGGAATACATACGGCAAGGGCAAGCCAGGGGTGCAAAGGGGGTCTGCTTGGCTGTACTTGGTTCTGGTTCGCCTGCTACGCTATTTGGAGGATCGTTTAAGGCTGACTTGGCAAGGTGGAAGCGGAGTTCCGTTTCGCATGCGCCCTAAGAAATGTGCGTGGTATGCACGTCTGATCCATACCGGTCGGTACCTTATGCACGCACATGGGGGATCACCACACATTTGGGCTGTCGCTGCAACAAGGTCGGTATGTTCAGTGGGATGTGTCTTCAAAAGGTTGCTAGCTCGATGGCGTTTTGGGCCGTGGGATGGTCGTAGCAGGCAACAAATGCGCCGAGATTCTTTTCTGATCAGTTTCCTAGTAGGGGTGTGATGGGTGGCCCGTTGGACACGGTATTGATATATATATATATCTCAGGTGGATGATGGTCGCACGCCGCGCCGGAGCCGTGCTTGTCAAGGCAGTATCTCATGGCTACAAACGACAAGCAACTATGTTCAATCCAGAACAGCCAACAGAGGTCGAGCATGACGCCCAAAAAGAGGCATCCCCGTGCGGTGGCTGTAGGCTCTCGCTTGTCCAAGCATAGGTATAAGCTGATAGGAATCCGAAGCCCACGATATTCGTGGTGTACTTAATTAGTCAGTCACACAGCTACTTACCTACCTAAAGTAGGTATATCTACCCTCTTGAGTAGTTCGCCTTCAATTTCAGGTGCCAAGTTGGAGGTTTTTCAAAAGTCATAACCGACCTCATGATTCATCTCTATCCGCGATTGCGCCAAACGTAAAAGCCCATTCACCGTACCTTAGAGGGCCCGTGTCAGGTGATGATGGTATTTTCTCGCCCCTTTTGAACCCGACCAACTCCTTGCCACGAACCTGACCGCGTGATTCGGCTCTTATTACAACCCTGTTCGATTTTTTCGTAACACCTTTTTCAACAACTCCACCGATTCCTCAGGGCATGCGGCTCGAGTCCAGGTAGCTGGAACCTTCGTGGCCTTCCGCCCGTCCGAATAGCCAGCGAAGTTTCTCCATGCTGTCCCGCAGCTCGTCTCTCTCTCCCTCCAGAGTCGCACATTCTCGCTCGAGGGCCTTGATGTGACGCCTCGCCATATCGAGAACTTCTGCCTTGCTTACTCGTCGATCGCTGGAGTCGAGACTGTCGCCACCCTCCTCGCCCTCGCCACACTGCATGCTCTCGGGTAACGCGCTAAGCAGGCTTTCGAAATGGGCATTGAGGCGGTTTCTGTACTGTTTCTCCACATTGTTGTGTGTCTCCCGGCTCTTTCGCTCCTCTGCCGAGGCGGGAGGGTTGTGGTGCGTGTTCTTGGAAGTGCGCGACGCGCTGCGCAACTTGGACTTGTTGGCTGCCGACAGAGAGCTCGCGCAGCTCTCGGGCGAGAAGTCCTGATGGTGCCTAGATTTCTTCGATCGGGAGACCTGCTTGTGCTTCTTGTGATGGTGCGCCGAGGGGGGCGACAGAGCCGATGATGGTGTCGCGGGTAAGCCTGCGTGCCCCTGGTTTTGCGAGTACATGTACCCGTAGGCATCGACTGAGCTCACAAAGCCCGAGTCGGAAGCAGGATTCTGGTGAAAAGAGGAGTCGTAAGAGTCTGCTCTGGAAGGTACAAATGGAGTGCCGCCACCAGATGAGCCCAGCTCTGCGTCTGTTGAGTTATACTCGCTGCTGAGGAAGAGGGGGTTCCCCTGAGTCTGGTAGAAGGACCGAGGCTGGCTCTGGTATCCTGTGATACTTTCTGGAGTCCCACTCGTGGCCACCGAAGTAGAATATGCTGCATGTGAGTTGCTGTGTTCTCCTGTAGGTAACGCTCGATTCATATAGAATGGGTTGCTCGGCGCCATCGTCGAGGGCAGACATTGCGAGGAAGTCATCTGGGCGTGTCTTTCAGTCAACACATGTCCAGTTGTACACGGCAGTTGTGAGGAACAAAATATGGCATCAATGTCTGCTCCGTGTGCGGCCAAGCCAGTGCAATATATGGCCAATCGTGGCACTATGCCGACAGTATGTGTTGCCAATATGGCCCCAGACGGCAGTCAGCGCTAGCTACCTGCGTGTGCCCACCCTCGGAAACTCGGGTGCTGAGGATATATGAAGGAATGAGAGGTTACATACGTGAAGTTGCTGGACGGCTGGATCATCATAGGACTGGCTTATCTGTGTTGTGTTCCACATTGTGCCTTGAAGAGGGAGAGAGATAGAGAGAGAAACGCGGGCAAAACGCTTCAGTTGTCGAACGTCGCGATTCTTTACTGGGGGTAAATGGATTTCGTGTCTGTTGAACTATTTGAGCCGATGGTGCTGGGATCGGAGTCTACGATGAGAAATGAAGTTCGAGTAGACTGTTGCTGGGGAGATTGCTGGCAGTAACTCTATTTCAACTACGATTTAAATAATCCATGCTTCTTACGATGCTATGATAATCGATCTGGGGAGGGCCTGTCTTTTCAAAGAAACATGGACCAATCCAAGACTCGAGCAGCTAGGTCATGAAACAGGCTCTCACTCGAAAGCTCTAAATACGTATTCCACAGCCTTAGAATAGGATCATCATGCTGCCTGCCGCGAACCTGTAGTCTACGAGAAGCCGGGTGGTGCGCAGCGCTCCTCTGGACCATAGTGTTGTCTCAGAGGCCTTTCTTCGTCGTCGTCTGCTCAAAAATAGCTGTGGCCATAACGGAAGCTCGGTCAGCTGCAACCGTCCGTCCTAGGTGCGTTCCGGGCCTCAACGATGCCCCCACCAGCATAAGGCAAGCCTCGATCCGCCTCCACGTGGGATCTGTGAACGAGGAGTGGCCATACTTCGTCAGGATGGACGATGGACGATGGACGCTGCCTAGTCAGTCCCTGCGTGCCGCGGATACCATCGACCGCAGACATCCAACTCGAAGAAGATCGGCTGCAGTTGCTTTTTGGGCCCGCGGTACCTGTCCTGATACAATGTCAAAACCCTCATTGGTGAAAAGACAGCACGCTGTTGTAGGTACCCAGCAGGGTATTTTTGCTCGCGAGCTCCCGCCGAATCCTCTCGCTTGTCAACCATAGAGAGTAGGAGAGGTAAGGGTTATTGCAGGACAGGTATTGCTGCTGCCAGTTATGCTTTGTTCTGAGAGCATAACTCAGCCAGTAGGAAGGGTCCCTTGGGAAGTGGCTTTCAACCAGAAACTGTACCTATAGCCACATATTGTACAGCTTCACACATACATACACCCTGGCCCATCCTGGACGCCTGTGGGCGTGCCGCGATTCCCTGTCCTCGCAGGTCCTCACTAAACCCATCGAGGGAAACGCTTGCTCACATTGTGTGAAGGATAGGTATAGACTATGAAGGCAATGGGCGCGCGGCGATACTCTAGGCCTGCTACGCTCACTGGTACCTATCCAGGTAAGTGGAGGGATTGTGGTAGGTTGATTCTTGCGAAGAAACCCTTGCGAGGCTTACACAATTTCACATCGAAGGGGTTGATGTCAAAACGTCGAGTGCTTGATATTGATGAGCCGAGCCGAGCTCAGATACCTATACTCGGTGCCTATCCAGGTTCATGCAGTGTTGCCATCAACAAGGGAATATCGGTGGCAATAGGCATCAAGATGCATAGGTCCCCAAACTTGGCACTCAATTGACAGTCTGCGTTCAAAGCCCAAGGGGGCTACGTTGCAGTTCTGCATCCGTGTAATCTGGAGACCTTTCGCTACCCGTGGCGCTCATAGGAGGAGGTATGCAGTCAGCACCACCCTTGCTGGTCCTAGAAGCTGATAGTCAACGAGATAGGTTGAGTATGCAGTCAGGATCTACCAATACTACCTACAGCACTACCTAGCACTGAGCGAACGTGCCTGGAACATGGGGAATAGGACCCTTGCGAGATCAGGATTCTCTCGGTCCCGATTCCGTTCGTTGGATAGGGCATGCAATACTTTATGGCCAGTTCATATGCTAGGATTCATCTTCATTCGATCCCAAACGTCTGCCGCGCCCGAATTCAACAAACCAGGGTCGAGTTCGCTGCGTGTACACAAGCCTGATTGATATCCACGTATGGTCTGGTCTGTCTGTCTGAAGGTGTGGGATTCCCCAGCGGTCGAGCAGGAATTACAGCTCGTGCAACCCTCCTTTTTGCCGGATTCAGCGTTGCGACATCCCTGGTGAGACATATAGAGGGTACAGGGCTCGACTGTGCGGTCACTATCCGCTCCCGAGAGACCAAGAGATTGGCGAGGAGCTGCGTGCGTGCCTTGCCATAACCAGGGCCGGTGACCAGATCCATGGTAAAGTCTTCCCTATACTTCCCACATCATTGCGCCATTGTGGTCGTGGTAGGTAAGGTAAGAAGTAGCCAGCCCGTCACTTACCTGCATCTGCAGAAAGGGACATCAGCGACCGCTCGCGATTCATCCTCCCGGTGCCGTCCATCTCCATGGTTCTTACCTGTCAGCTACCCCTTGGCTGGCCGTAAGATCCTCCAGCTCCTCACGGGTTTCGCAGCTTCCGCCGGCATGAAGGCCAACGGCCGTGCTGGCGGTCTCATGAGCGCTGGATCGCTGCGTGCGCACGTAGCATCAGACACGACTGACAAATCCCGTCAAATCTCGCAGTCGTCACCCGAAATGACTCAGTACACCAGCGGCGTCGCGAGGATGACCTTGGCTATAAGAGACACCGTTATAGAAGCCAGGAAGCATCGGCGATGGTGTGCCGGCGCCATGACGAGTCCGCTTGCCGGCTTTGTGGCCATCTGCCGGACTACCTTCGGTGCTTAACGGGAGGCTGCATCGACCCATGTACGGTACATATAGTTCGAGCTCGTCGACCCAGCCTCCGGCTCTGCCAGGCCTGACCGTGCGGCCCTGGCACCTCCGCAAAGCCTTGTTTCACGTCAGGCGCTTCATGTGAAGCAAGAAGCCACCATGGTTCGAGTATGATGATATTTACTTTAACCACCTTTCTTTCTCTAACACCCCTCGCCAGAAACTGAATAGGGCGATCCCAGCTGTCCAATTCGTTCAGATCCCGCTCCAGAATTCCTCTTGACGTTGAGCAGGTGGCTCGCTGGTCAAAGCCTTGCCACCGCAGTTCGCTCTGCTGGAATTCTATAATCAGTCTCCAACGTGAGAGGCCCTGCAGTTAAATGCAAGATGGATAGCCGCAGCTGGCTCGCCCCCCAAGTGGCCGCCACAGAGCCGCCAGAGAGGCGCTCGACGGCTTGCACCGGAGTATTTCGGGAAGACATGGCATCACGTTGGGGTGTCCAATCTGGAACCACACGCGAGATCGAGTACTGACGTATCATGAGCTGTGTTAGGCGTCAACTGCAGAGCCGTCGCGATGCCAGCATTCAGCAGCACAGCTTCTATTTCCAGCGCTGGTAAATCCGTATTTCTGCGAGGCCGTCACCGCCTGCGGCATGGCGCTAAAATGAACCATTGACGACACGCAGCCGGCGAAAGGGACTATGTCCATATGACCAGAACACCTTCGCTAGCACGGAAATTCAAGACTCCGGGACCATGGCCTCAATATCATCGAATAGATGTTCAAGTATACGGACTACGGCGAAGCCGTGATACGGCTTAGGGATTTTGCCCTGTTCAGAGATTCACCTTAGCCTCGATCTAACTGTCGGGATGCCCGCTTCTTCCCAGCCTTGACGATCCAATCGGGGCCAGCATTGTATTTTGGATTGTCTGTCAGTACGCTACGGTCAGCCTGATCGGCGAAGCCTACATGACGTTATGCCACTCACTCGAGTATTCGGTGGGCATACCTGAGTCTGTCGCTGCTCGGGGCAGGCGAGGTCCTGGATGTGATGATATCTAAGATTTGGAGGGGCGAGACCACCTCCTAGAGGCTACAGAAGCGACCCAGGCCAAATTTGCCGACGATATCCACAAGATACTGGAACAGCAACAGTCCTTGACATTTTCGAGACTCATTCCCAGTGGCGAGTATACGAGTACTAGTGCATACACGAGATGGTATCTCAGCTTACCCTGGATTCGTCGTCGACACGTATGGAAGACTGCAGGTATCATAAGCAATTGTATCATGATACTTCAAAACACTATTCACATGACCTAGCCGGAAATAAAGAATCTGAATGATGGTTCCATTTCGCCCCCAATCCAAATTTGGAAGCCTTATTCCACCCCCTTCCCAACGGCTTTGCTGGCATTTGGGATGAACAGCGCGTATCACGACAAATATCTACATATAGGTGGATTCGGTCATGGATTCTTGCTTATTCCACCACGAAGATTAGGTCCACGGTCGCCATCATTGAAGAAATCGGGAGCCTCACTAGCAACAGCAATCTCCAAAGATAGCGAAATACAACAGTATAAGTACTTAAACCACACCTAGGAATCGCACTCATTGGACGCTTCACGGCAGCGTCGATATACCCAGATCACGGGAGCTCGTGAGGTTATTCTCCGAGAGCATACTGTGGAACGATTCTGATGGGACTGTAGTAAATGAAAATTGTGGGTAGTGTGAATGAAGTGCGTCTGTTGGCGGGAGCAAGGGATTTTCTTATAGATTTCACTACTGATGTCCCTTTAGAGCCAACTGTGTGTCTGCAGCCACTTATCATCTCGTGGAATCGAAGTACATTTGTCCAGTGTGACTCAAGGAGTCAATATGGCTGCCCGTGAGAAATGCTCACCAGTTCAGACTCCTAATTTCGTTCATAGTGAGCATTGAAAAGGTAGGTATAAACTTCTTACGACCTCGCCACTAAAACTTACAGCATGGCTTGATCGCATAATTTGAGTACACACGTATACCAACCCATGAAGATTCCATCTAATCAACCCAAATGATACGAGTATATCATGACTAAACATGAACAAAACTGTGCTGCGAAGGCATGAAGATCTGCACCGCGGACGTAGAACATTTCCTCGAGCTCGCAACACAGAAGTCTTCAATATACATAGGATTCGAGGGGGTAGCTCATTCTTGAAAGGCCATGAATATCTCGTTGCTCACTCCCTGGCACAGCTATTCTCCCATACTTGGCTGCGATAGCTTTCTGAGATACTGCTCACGACTAGAATCGATATGCCGTTGATGTCGAGATACTGATTGGATTCCAGCACTCCTGGGACTGATATCTGATTTTCACGGCGTTCCATCCCACCACGCTGCCGAGCCTTTGCCGGAATCCCGATTCACCGTTCTCAGGCCTTGCACGAGAATACTACCATGGTATATACCTCCTCTGCAACTTTGTGCCAGAAGCTATAGAACTAGTAGCACCATGCTACACACCGTCAATAGCCATGTGATCCAGCAATGACAGGCTGTGTTCCCAAGGGCTCAGTTCCGTGAGGCCCCGTGCGCCTTACGCGCAGTGCTTCCGGGGCGGGCATCCCCTATCCCAAGATAACCCATATGTTCGGCATACTGTTCCTGCGTTGAACATACCAGCTAAGGCAGCGATCGATCTATCGAATAGTGTCAGGTCCACCGACGAACCAGTAAGGGGCACGGGACGGCAGATAAGTAAGCATGGGTCCGACGGAATGTCATGCGAGGCTTCGCGGACATGAAAGAAGAGTAGATGCTGATGGTAGTGCCGAACACGTGAGAGGACATGTCCTCGGGCCAGAGGCGGTCTGCGGATGACTAGATTGCGCGCCGCTCACGGGCTTGCACACACGGCTCCGGATCCTCACCTGAGTCGGCGTCGGGGCTGGACAAGCTGATAGCGTTCCGTGCATCATCCGACTTTACGGATTTTGCGCAAATATCCCAACTGTGACGTGGAAGCGGAAACTAGATACCCAGGCTAGGGGTGGGTTAGGGAGGGAAGGTCTGGCACTACACTCGATCCAGCAGCCGGTCAGCAGCACAAGCTCGTCAGGAGTGAGCCAGAGCCGTAGGTCCCTACATCGTCTGCATCTAGGAAGAGGTTGTCTTCCGGACAGGGAAAGATATGACACCGAGGACTCTTAGGTAATTGTATAGCTAACTACAGTTGATTCATTGGGACTGCCTTATAAACCAGCAAGTAAAGCTGCTGGATCTGCTAGAAGCCTGGTAGGTCGCCGACAAGCTGAGGGCTCACCTGGAGATTCCTTCCTAATCTACCAGCCCGTTACACACAATCCTTCGAGGCCGGTAGACCCAGATGGAGGGCTAAGAGTAGAAGAGATTTGGATCCTGCGACGCATTTCGACCGCGAGATTCCACGGCACCCATTCCCAAAGCCGTGGGAAGGCCCGGCGGGAGGATGAGGATTCGTGGGGTTGCGTCTTCCCAGCGTACCGACATTTGCAGACTCGGCAGTGCTTCAAATGGAAGGTGGGAATGTCAGAAGGAATACCATAGTACCAGGTTCCGAAGCCTTCATCATCGCGCGCCCGCCCCTACCACATGTAAGTACAGCAGTGCGAACAAGGTGTGGAGAGGACTTTCTGGCGTGGGATGCGTACCTGGTAGTAGCATGCACTCTGCCCCATGAGAATCCCACGGTGTAGGGTACTTTTTCCCACGCCGCCACCAAATCACGTATCGGGCCGCCCTCTCACCTTCCAGAAGAGGGCTTCTTGTTCCTCACGCGGCTCCTTGTCGCGTGTTTGACAGGTGTCTGTAGCATTGCATGCGAGCCGGGAAGCGCTTTCAGCTGGATCACGACCGAAAACGTTAAGAAGCCGTTGGATTTTTCCCCCGAGCGATTGTCATGGCTATTGCTGGAAATGGCCTGGCGGTAGTGAAACTCCGTTGTCATCTTGCCAGTGGCGGCAGATTCTGAGATAGTTAGAGCCTGACTAGAGGGAAGGTCCCCTTGATGAAACCATAGAGTCGACCGAAGCCTCGAAAGGCATGATACAGTAGTGCAATGGGCCCAGGAGTCCGAGCAGGTCCGAGATGCCTACCTACATACATAGTACCTCAGTGCTGCTCAGTGCGCGTCCGGTCTCCCTTCTTGTGACCGCCAGTTCGTTCGGTCCTCCGCTTTTCCACACTGCCGGACCACTGGTGCTTTCGAGTTTCGGATCTACACCACGAACGCCACGTGCGGTACTCCACGGCTATCCACTGGAGGAGAAGAGGCTGTAGTGCTACGTACCTAGGTAGGAACCTCCAAGGCCGAATGATCATTGTTTCGCAACCTGTGTAGGTTTGCCCTGGACGAGCATGAAGGCCACTGTGATGAGGTATGTAATACGACAAGCCATTTCACACCGCTGACTCTCTTCGTGAGGCATGGTCCAATATCTGGTCCGTAAGTTACTACAGTATCTGTTGCAACTATCGCGGCAATGAGCTAGCAAGTTCTACGATATATCACACACACCCTGACACGGGATCTTCTCCAAGGCTCAGGCCTGTACCACACTGATGAGGCGCTGCCAAACTCCGACGAGAGCTTCAGATGACAGATCTGAAGCCGTGTTGACATGTCAGAGAGATGTAGCCATCCAGACGCACGGCCTGGCGCTGCAGCTCAATACACACTTGGGCGCTACGCAAGTCAGGCGCACGAACAATGGGCATTGTGCTCCCTTGGCTTCCTGCCTAGATTTACCGTGACCGACTTGTGCGTACAGAGTACGTACGTACTTACTAACGCGCCCGTCGTGTCATGGCACGGAAGCGTGCTTCTTAGCCCCAGCGCCGCGCGGTCCGCCGCCTACGTATCCGCCGCCAACCCAAACAGCGGCGTCTTGAGGCTGCTTCGATAAGAAAATCATACAGGGTTCCAAGCTGAGAGCCGCCGTGTGCCCTGAAGCCAGCCTAGAAGTGTCTACGAAAGCTCGGTCGGGCTGAAAGAAAGAAAGAAAGAAAGAAAGAAAGAAAGAAAGAAAGAAAGAAAAGGCGTCAGACATGAGACGCATGTTGAGATCTCGAGCTCACCCGTTAGTCAAGTTGTGTGTGAGGTGATTAGCTGACTACATGCCATCGGTAGTTGGCTCGCAGTGAAGAGGTACCTACCGTAGGCAAGTCTCAAGTGGGCTTCCTTCACCTCGGAGACAGTACTACCAAAGAGTTGCCAGCAATACCTGACCAAAAATTCCTATTGCTTGCTGACAGTAATCGGGTACATGTGGATACGGGAAGAGGTGAGAGGTAAGAGCAGAAGACAAGACCCGGTAAAGCACATCCCCAGAGGCTGGCGACAGGCGGTAGAGCAGGCCAAATGGCCCCGAGTACTATAATAAAGGGTCTATGGTGTTATATGCGGAGAGACTACGAGACCTACTATTCTACTAATCTACATACGAGCTGCGGGACATATCGAGTGGTCTTATCGCTGCACTTATCGCACACCGTCGTCGGCGACACCATACCTCTTCGGCAGGTCCAAGGTCTCATGCCGTGCCATTAGAATGGCCCTGGAAGTAGCCTCGTATGTACGTCGCATCGCCGCGGCTACACAGCATGGATAGCACCTTGACACCTGCACGCCTCCGCAGCACCGGTTTTCGATTCGAACGGACGATGCCACGGGGTAAGCATGGCATGGCAAGATCCGCCCAGGACACGGAGTGGTCATCGTCTCTCGTAATTCATCGGGGGAGGATTGAAGAGGATAGTACATCCCTCCTAGTACTCATTCGTCGAGATTTCTTCCTGACTGCAAGGGCCCGGGTGGCTGTAAATACCTACATACATACCTACCCACCTACCCACCTACCCACCTACCCACCTCAAGCAATGGATGGGCGGCGATCTAATCGAACCCCTTGGGGAGTTTGTCTGTCTACTTTGTACATGCCTCCCGGGTACCGTAGGTAGTCTGCACCTACCTCGCCCTTATAGGTTGGTACCTATTGCTCACCGCTATCATGTACTCGCTGCCCTTGGGCAAGTAGGTGCCTGAGGTATACAATTGACTGGGTAGATATCTCGAGCTCAAATGTAGGACATCATAGCACTTGGATTTGCGTTACCGAGGCCTAACGGCTCTTCAGCAAGCTCTCTCTCTCTCTCTCAGGCAAATTTCGGCTGTGTGTACCGTTAATCGCGGGTGGTTTCATCAGATTCGCTTCCAGAAGATTTCGTCCCAGGTAATTCCCACGTATGTATCTCCTTCCAGTTCAGTTTGCATGAGCCATATGTATATATCCCGTACCCGTGCGGCTATGCGATACCGGGCAGACACCGGGCACGTACACCATACCCAGTCAGGGCCCGGTAGAGCCAGGTGCCGTGTATCTTGGGGGCAGGGGCAGGGGAGGTTCACACTCTGCAGTTGCTGTTGAAGGATGAACCATGAAAATATTCAATAGTCGACGTTGATACCCAAGGGATCTACAAGCCCGCTGATGCCCCATCGTGAACCAAATTATCGCCTTGGGGTCGTCGGATAATGTGCGCAGGGCGGCACCAAATGTGCACACCCTGAAGCACCAGGTACGAAGAGTGCGCCACTACTTATGTACATTTCTGGATTATCTTACAGCAGCTGCAGCTCCATGCAAGGCACGCATCTTTCGCCAGGGCTCTGCGTGCATAGTAGTAGCCAGCAAGGATGTCGAGAACTTATTGCGCTGAGCCATGCCTGGCCATGCCCACCGAGGGTAAAAGTCGGAGCATATGGGACTCCTCCAGGATCAGGCGTCCGGACTGTCCTCTACCGGCACAAGCCTCTCTGAAATTCTCCACTGCACCAGATCGTGTACATGTTGTGTGGCATGTAGTAGCAGAGACCCATCGACGACAGGCCCAAACTTTGACTTGCTGCCAACAACACTATGGCAGCTTGGAAAGGTGAGGCTTTTTTAGCCGTTGGACGCGTATGCCATTTTACCTACCTCATAGCCGCGGCGAGGCGCTGCCGCTCGGAAGCTCGATCCACCCTTCGGCTCTGGGAGCTGGCTACATACCTTTTACCTCAGGACATCTGTTGACAAGAGAAACGATCGATTAGTTAAGTATGCCTGATGTCCAGAGTCTGAGAAAACGACACAATATCGAGGAGATTGGTAAGAAACCGAGCATCACACGCGAGTCCCCATAACACTCGCTTGTACATGGTGTCGATGACCGGTTTTCAGGGCGAGTTCGTGAGACATTGATGACATCTGGGAGCATTTCTGGGTGGAAATAAGTATCAAGCCTCTGTCTACCAAGACCTCGAGGCCTAGGGTGAAGATACCCGACGGGTTGGGAGCGGGATCGAGTTTTCCCAAGCGAAGTATCGACATAATAAGACGTTGCCGTATGCAACTTCACCGAGGTAAGCGATTGGATGAGTGTATACTTACCTAATACCAACCGTCTCCGACGTTCCTAGGACTCGAATCGTGTTCCTCTCCTGCAGGCTGCAGCCCGCTGCTGCTGCGGTGCAACTCTCCTCTCCAGTGGAAAAGCGGCCGGTCTGGGGTGCACTGTTACCCAAGCCGTGGCTCGGTCGAGGTTTGATGCGGTCAGCGGCTGATGGGAGTTCCGAGATTCTCGATTCTTTGAGCACACGGAGCCACTCCAGGACTACGGAGGATGCTTGCACAATACTGCGTAGAAAGGTAGATAACTAATAAGATACCCACCCAGCTTTTCTAACCAGCAGCCTACCCACTGTACATGGTAATTCCAAGTTCCTCCGCGGCACAGTAGGAACCTCTTGGCATGGGGCTACAGAAGGCACGAGTCGACTAGGGTAAGCCTGGTACCTATATTCAGTATAAAATGACGATGTACATATCACTGCAGTCGCACTCCAAAGGTATATCGTGCTCCATGGAACCTAAGGTATCTGACTTGGTAGACCACGGCGTTCAGTAATTGCCTACATATAAATGTGATCACTACTACATACGTACTTGACATTACTCTCACGGGTTGAAGCTTCAAGGCAGCTTAGGACTCATTATGATGATGGCATGGCGCGGCGCAGATCGTTGCTCAAATGGATGATTTCTGTAGCTGGCCCATCTCTTCAGGGGCAATGTCTAACACACTAGGCACTAAGATGGCCGCGCGAGGTTGGTCCTGGTTGGTCCTCCGCGACCAATAGGACGCCCCGCACATTCCAGCTTCATATAGCAGTCGGTGCATGGTTATCGCTGTTTGTAGCGTTCAATGGTATTGGTATTGGACCAACTGCACGTGGACCGTGCATCAACGAATACGCGGCGGAAGGCATTATCGTGGGCTGTCGTGGGGAAGAGAATGGTGAAAAAATAATAATTAAACAAACACGGGAAAGCAGGGACGTCGTACGGCGTACTGTGTCATGATGGTAACAAGCCTCTTTTTGCAGCATCTCTCAACATCGTATCGCTCGATTTCAGGTAGCAGGAGGTATGCCTTATGGTAGGGATCTGGCAGGGTTTTGTTGACGTGCTCGCGTAAAGTCCTGGCCCAGAACCACACATTAGTGGTCGCTCACCTTGAAGATGCCGCCCGCATACTAAATACATATGAGGTGCTAGCCAGGGCCGTTACGAAATGCATACATAGGAGTTTATTTTGAACCAAAGGATACAAGAAACGGTACGCTGCGTACGGGGAACGATCGCGATGGCCCATGGGGATCATCCCCCTCGAACCCAGGGAAAACGGAGGGCTCACAAGTACGCTCCCACTTTGAGAGAACACTACATCACCTATTGCCGGGTCGGAGAGATAGTGATGCGAACTGCTAGCCTCCCAGACAAACAGGATACGCCGTGACCCGAGTGAGTCTACGCAGGTAAGGTATGTAGTAGCTACTCAGATACATGAGGGCAAACATCAGTGGGTTGAAATAGCCACAAGAGGTTCCATCCACGTTGGCTTGCCATTTCCAACGGCACCCTCTGCCGGTTCAGATACCTTACACACCTAGTAGAGTACCTGTGGCGCCGTATCATTGGTCAGAATGGGGGAGCTTCCGATCCAAGGATCACTTGGGTTGGCTATCCATATAACCGCAGGTAGATGTATTACTCTACTAACGACAGACGCAAACCACAGTCGGTATGCTTGTGTGTGATTGCCCAGGTATTCTTCCGTCATGGATGCTTGCTCATCTGAAGGAGAGATATGTAGATACACTTTCACTAGAAGGAAAAGTTAAGGGGGAAAACCCCACACCCCAAAATGGATGCTTAGCTAGTAGTGTTATCGAAACAAACAAACAAGCACGGTAGTATGTAATACAAGATTGCGTCTACTTGGCAAACTTGTGAGAAGCACACGGCTCTGTCAGGCCAGCAGTCGTCAGTGAGTGCATGGTCTTACCGGTAGATGACGCTTCTTACGTAGTAAATGCAGACACCGACATTCATTCGGAGTGGGAATAACCTTTTTTTAATTCTTTCCCCCCCCCCCTCAAAAAAAGAATGCTGCAGTCCTATCTTCAATGCAGAGCGGCAATCGCGGTTTCGAAGGAAACAAGCAACTATATAGATACATAGGTGAAGACCCAATAGTACACATACCAGGTAGACATACTGTACGGAAGTGTCCCAACCTGCTGGATTAACATCCATGCGAACATGCGATGAGATGGCCTGGCATGGGACGCGTCCGCGAAAGACTTTTATTTCTTCTACCTGCAGCTTGTGACCGCATCCACTGGCACCACTGTTAGTCGCCGTGATCGCGATCGTAGTAGATACCAGTTCAGACGAAGCACGGTGCCTCTTTTGTTCTCCAAGACCACCGCCGTAAATAGAATGTTCCCTCAATAGTAGGGCCCCGAATAATAAGATGAGACCGAGTGAAGCAGCAATCTCGAATGAAATCATCTCCCATTGCACGTCCATGCCCCCAAGTCTGGTGAATCTAAATCCGTTCGAGAAGGCCATGGCGAAGCTAGCCTGACTGGTCAGCTTCCGACCTAGTTCGGCACCGCCAAAGACTGCAAACCTAAGACAGCTTAGGGGCCCCAAGGGCGTGTAGTCAGGGTCAGGATAGCGCCTCCCCGTTCGTCTTGCCAACATTGATTAGTAGTATGACTACGTATGACTACTATGACTACTTCTACATGCTAGTAGTAGAGGCGTGCCTGGTGAGGCAGACCCAGCGACCTAACCAACTGACTGCATGCAGCCTTGACCATGTACTACTCGGAGGTGCCAGGCACACATACCTAGGTATCTCTGGACTCCTTCTCTACCCACCAACTAGCTGTGCTGCAGGTCCGATCAAGCCTAGCAGTCTACCGATGTACATACCTACATATGTACTCCCTTCGTAGCACCAAAAGGAGAGGTCCCCACGACGACTCTCGCACTACTCACAGGTAGTACGCAGTAGTCGTGGATCGTGACTTCAGGGACCTTCCCTTGCCTCCTTCAGATCAACATGGCCAGTAGCTAAAGCAACAATGTCGCCCTAGTGAGCTAATGTTTGGGGACCCTTCGCTGTTATTTCTTGGGCCATCCCCCTCTCGTAGCAACGCAACGAATGTTCCTCCAGCTGTTGCTACCTCGATTCTTGATGGCTTTGATAGCCCTGCACCACTGACCGCGAACCTTTGAGAGGCTGTTGGCAGTTCTTGTTTGAAGCGGATTTCTCGTGTACCTACACCCAAGTTTGCCGACCAATAGACATCACGTCGCCGGCCTAGACTGCGGAGCCCAACGACGACGATCATTACCTACGTTCGATCAGAGTCCACTGTCCCGAGAGAAAGGTCGGAGGTCAACCGAAACAGGCCCATTTGTCATTCCTAGAAAGAGAAGGGAACAGGAAATAACTATCCCAAGGAGCTGGACTCCAGGTTTGCGAAAAGAGGCGGTTGACACGGCACGGCAAGAATCGACTGAACGACAGGTTGTCGTGACGCAGGATCGCAGCAAGATCGAGAATCAAGAGCCGACGACGGCCCCAGACTCTATAATCTGTCAGTCATTCATTACATGGGAAAGGTCTAGCAAAGCGAAACGTCTTACTCATTGATCTCATGACAGGCTCGCCACGCAGCTATCTACCTCATATGCGGACTTGCGAGTAGGTAAGTCTCTTGTCAGATTTCCATAGGGCTTGGTCGCCGTGGGTTCCCAAGACAGGTGTCGTAATGAGACCCGCCTCTGGGGGGTTGTGCGTTCTTTCGTGGGCATGCGTCGTTTATCTATTTGGGATACTGGACGGGCTGGAATCCTAGATGGAACCTCCATCACAGCTGCCACCTTGTCAAGCTCGCACGCAAAGTTGCCGTGTAAGCAGGGGCTCGTCCTCCAGTGGGGACGGACAAGGCATACCTACATAGTACGCATCTGCTCGAGAACACGCCCAGGACATGCCGGCATGGTTCTCATGGGCTCCGTCCGTGTTGCGATCAGGCACAGGCACAGGCATAGGCACGGGCACAGGGGCAGAGTGGATGCGCAGGGCAGTGTGGTCCATTATAGCATCCCCCGTTCCCGAGGTCGCCGTCTTAGGTGCCCTTGTTTTTCTTGCTGCAGAGTTCTATCACTGTGTTGCTGTGCCGCTGTGCCAGGCGGATGCATACGTTGCACCTCCTGAGGTCTCATACGACTACTATTACACGCACCTCTTTGTGCAAAAGTTGCCTCGATGCGATCTTGTGGTGGCACCAAATGCTGACCCGGTTTCTGCCAGGTACCGGTATCTTATATTCTGTAAAGGTTCAGCTCGCCAGCAAAAGACAAAACCCGTGTCACTGCGTCACGGCCGCTGCCCCGGGCTTGTTACTCCAACGTTGCGATTATACCCACACCCGCAAAACAAGATCCCCGTGTTTCGCAGATCGGCCTGAGCTCACACCGTCCACGGCTCACCCGGCCGCTTCTTCACCTACCGGGGATCCCACGAACCATCGCTCCGACGTGATTGGATTAACGCATTTCTTATAAAGCATACCCACCTGGTGTAGGTGGAGAGAGAGTTGAGGCAGTGAACGGCTCGTGCAGCAGGGAACAACAAGCACCACCACTCTCTGTGCGTCGTCTGAATTCTGCAGCGACTGTGCAGTCATCACTTAAACCATCAATCATCCTACACCGGCCTCGCACACCACCTCAGCGATTTTACGAAACAGCAAATCGGAATTTGGGTTGGCATTACGCACTCTGCAGCCAGCTTGCCGCAGCTGTTTCGAGACCACGGGATTGCTCAGCATTCGGCATACGTTACCTACTTTACGTAGGTGGCCAGACGTTCAGAGCAGCAATTGCCAATTGGTTGCTTGGGCTTGTCCAGTTCGCCGCGTGCGTCGAGTATATCTCTATCCCCCTCAACCTCACTCGCTCTCATCGCCGTATTCATCCATTGAGCCGGCACGCGCCAACAATTTGCCTGACGTACGGAAACCAAATTTGAAAATAAGCAGCACAGGGGAGCGTAGCAAAGGTGCAGTCCAACAGAGAACACTTTTCCCGAAGAGTTAATCCTGGTCTCAGGTCGCTCCCATACCCTGTCGCTTCCAACAGCCCCCCCCTGGACACACTCGCATAACGGGTGAGAAAGCTGCAAGGGTTGCCGTCCACTCCCATCGCGTCGAGCTCAATACTTGGATCTCATATATCCACAACCAATTCCTACCGGAACCACACCCGTTCTACCCCCACAGTCTTCTTCAGTGGCTGTTGCGCTGTTTTCGCAACTCTGCCCTAGACGCGCCTTCCAGATAGCCTCTTACGAAAACCGAGAATCCCGTCGACTAAGACTGACCCGGAAAGCTAAATCTCGGGTCGCCTAGTCAATACATCAGAACGCGGGAGTATATTGGGTTGGCGTCATTCGCGGACACTATGTTTGCGCCATCTCCTACGGCCTCGGGCAACAAGGGTTCTCGACGGAAAGGCCCCAGTGATGACCTACCATCGGCAAGCCATTCACCTCACCCTTCGATAACGGCTATACCTGGCCACCAGGCCACTCGCAGTCTTCATACTCTGTTCGAACCAGCACTTGATGGCCCGCCCTCGCCAGAACGAATCCGAGCATTCAGCAAGCAAGTGAAGCTACAAGCCAACGGCGACAAGCACAAAAGCCAGATGACTACCTCGTCGGGGTCCTCATCTCTCCGTTCTGCGACATCAGACAGGTACTCCTGGGACCGCAGTTTGGAAAACATTAGTCTGTCAAGGAACGCATCTCAGCGGTCGACATCCGCCGGCGTTCCTTCCAGGGATCTGAAGGATCGGCCTGAGAGTGTTCAAATCTTTGGGAAAGCCATCTTTCAGCGGAGAGCCAAATTGCGTAGGGGATATAGTGAACAAAACACCTCAAGCAGTTCGTGCTCGACTGAAATACCCGTCGACTCGGGTTCTGTCCTGCCCAAGGATCAGCACTTGTTCCAAGCCATGTTCGCTCGACGGAAGACGATGAAGGCCGAAATCGAGGCATCGCAGAAGAAGTTACATATATCAGGCCCGTACAATTTCCAACACCTGACGCACACGGAAAAAGAGAGCCTGCCTGGCCTCGAGAGTGCAACTAGCTTGGACCTGGCATCCGAATTCTCGAGCATGCGTCCTCTGCGAACGACCGATGCTTCCATGATCAGCATTTACCCGGAAGATATCCATTTTGCCAACTTCTCCTCGGAGAGTTTCCATACACACAAAGATCCGTCTGCTGGGTCAACTGTGAAGCACGACGGCTCGAGCAGTCTTGCCCAGTCTTGCCAAAAGCGCTTACCTCCAACGCCACCCTGCCCTCCTGGACTTACGAGGCGCACTACGTCTCAAGAGAAAATCCGGTTCGCGCCCCCTCGGCCCCCTCGATCTCCCGTTGAGTATACATCACCTACATCACCAATCCCGCCGCCACCGAGAACTTCAAGCCGAGCTTCGGTGTGTCATGAGGGGTTCAATTCAGGCTTCCGCCAGCCGCAACCCTTCATACTCCAACCAACTGGTTCACGACCCGATCCTGGCTCACAAGTCTCAAGTGCTCGCATCCAAACAAATGGCTCAGAAGTAGTCGAACAATCAGCTCTTGTTCACCCACCCCCTGACGGAGCTGCTTGGCCGCTACCAAATGGTTTGTGTTCGCTTCCTGATGTCCCAGAAGAAGAAGAGAACCATGTTATCCGTGGGAAATCTCGAGTGAGTATCGCAAGTAACCACTCGTCCCTCAGGGGCAGCGTTTCGGTCCCGCTTCTGCGACAGATATCTTTGTCTCATGGGAATGCGCGCCCACCCAGTACTGCTTCCGATACTTTGGGCAAGTTTGACTTGTTCGCCGCTCAACGTGCACTCCGCGCAGGCATGCAGGAGGAGTTCATGGACGACGAACTCGACTTTGACAACTGGGAAGACGACATCGATTATTGTTATGATCATGCAGCTGAAGCGAACTGTGATTACGCCTGGGAGCGTCCTTCCTGTGACGTTTCACGAGAAGACGAAGTCGAAGATAATAGGGCTCCGGCGTCAGACAGAAGCCGTGGCCCGATCCCAAGTTTACTGTCTCCTGAGATGTCGGACACTCCTGCTCTCAGTCCCGCGAGCCAGATATCCAATGCTACTCAACAGGAAGCCATAACCCCTACAGTCCAGGCAGCCCCGACAACTTCGAACTTCTCACTTCCGAGACGAGACAGCTCTGCACAGCTCCAACGCGACAGCCAGCCCCATTCTCGTGCGTCAAGCTTCAAGGAGTCGCAGGGGTTTAACCTATCACCTACTCTGCTGATCCCTAATGACTATCACCAACAAATGTTGCGATATGAAAGGGAAGAACTCCGGGAAAGGGAGCTCGATGATGACTTCGCGTCTTTCAATTTCGGAAAATCCATGGCGCTATCACAGGCACGCTCAAGTGCATCGACGACAGACTCGGCCGCTTTCTCGACTTCGACCGCCTTCACGCGATGGACTGGCAGCAGCTCGTCAAGCTGGCAGGCACACGTGGACGACCTGCAGAATGTAGTCACCAAGTCCCCAAGAGAGAATGACCACTCGTTTCCCAAACCTACCTTGGTCACGCTTCCAGAATCCGAGCAAGCCGTCCTACCTGTTTCGCCCCTGGAGACCGCCAGCCATGCCAGGGCTCAATCCGATGCTGACCTCCTGGTGATGGGCGCGCCCAAATCCGCAAAGGAGCCTCTGAAGACTCGCCGGAGGGCAAGGACCACCAGTCGCAGCCACAATAATGCACCACCCCAATTTGCTCTTTTCCCTCAAGTCGGCGGACGCTTCTAGGCGCCTTAAGATCGTGACAAGCCTCTCACTCTTGGTGTCCAAAGCAGCACGAGAAATTGTAGTCATTCCAATAAGGCCTCCCTAATCAATGCTCTCCGATGCTATCGGCAACATCATTGTCTCCGGATTCAGCATCAATCAAACTAGGCCCAGGCAAATAGGCGCCTAGGCATAAGCATCTACATGCCCTTTCCTATCTTCTTTACCACTCAACATAGAGCGACCTCACCGAACTGCCTCGGCGGGTCAGACAGTATTTCCCCGCGGATACCTTTTGCTTCACTGTAACCATTTTTCACCATTTTCTTTTGTCTACTACTAGATCGGTCGGGGCCAGGCGACTGAATGTAAGGAAAAGGCAAGGAATCGGACCAAAATTTTATGTTGGCATGGAGATGCTCTCATTGCAACAGGCTCGAAAAAAGTTCTTTTTTTTTTTTTGGTTGGTCGGACGGGATGAGTCGATTTTCTTCGGATCGGCCATTTCCCAGATTCTATTGCCTTCACTGACGCTACCATTACTACTATTACTGTTACTAACAATACACTTTTACTATTTCCTTTCGCGAGGATGACGTGCGATGATTACGAAGGACGGCAATACAGAGTTGCGGATGCAAAGGTTCTCCTTGTTTATAGCGGTAATAAGAATCATTATTGCCGCTGGGGTCAAGGCCACTGTATCTACCTACCTTACATACTATACATGTACGCAAGCCACTTGGTTACGCCGGAACTTGCTGGTTTGCCTTGTTTATAGGAGGCTTGGGTCTGGGGACGTCCTTCGGCAGGTCGACTTGGGTCAAAGGGGGGTTAATGGGATTTAGGGCAGATGGTAGGGTGGATGGAGTTAGACAGCTCCATTAGGGACATAAAATTTGAGATCATGTTCAGACCGCCTATCTTCGTTGATAGTTCGCCTGCCGACTTCGCTGCTTAGCTCTCGAGGTGTGAAAATGGTAACCATTCCCGCCGCAGCCATGTGGGAAAAGGGTGACACTGCGGCTCGAGAACTACGGGTGAACTATGACAAAGATGCGGGACCATCGTTCATGCGTCAGCGCATTGCGTACCCGCGACCTACAAAGGTGATGGTGCCTGCAGCTCGAGCGACCCCGACCTTCGTGTTGCGGCGCAGAGGGCCGCCGGGTACAGTTCGCATGCTGTGGCTGGTCAACTGAACGCTACCAAATTATTGGTTATATGCACAGTCTAGATGGCGGCCCGAAGTACCCTTTCTCAATGCGTTTGCATGGCATAGCAGGCCCAACAATTTCCGGGGCTCACTGGGGATACGGTAGACGTTCACATAAGTTTCAACGTTCAGGAATCCATATTTTAACACAAGGTATGTCCTGATCAACAAATTGGGAGGTCTATATGTCATTACTAGTAGGTCGCCATTAGAGAAGGAACAAAGAAAGGGGTATGGACACGATCTTTCGTATAATCAATAGCAAGACAACCGACCTGATGCGAAATAGATACAACTCCTATCCAATGCAATTCTGTTCGCGCGGCCTGGACGACGCGATGCGATGCGCGCACGTTTCGCATATGTGGCTTCAAGCCAATCTCTCGTTCACACTCGGGACCCCCCTTCTTCACTGGCCTGATTTTCGCCAGCTTCAGGATCCGAGTGCCTTCTGCTTCTCTTCCGTCCAAATATATCCGCAAGTGTATTGCTTAGGCTACGAGCCCGACTCTTTCGTGCCTTGTGGTCGCTGCCCTGGGACTCGTCCTGCTCGGCGACCCGCCTCACATCATTCTGGGACCGGAGAAGAGGCTCAGCTGTAGGGCTTACTACATTCTCATCTTGAGAAACGAATAAACTAGACCGGATACTGGGACGCAACCTTCTTATGCTTTTTCTTCTGCCCGACAGGCTATCGGGGTCGCCCCTCAGAAGGGCGTCGGCAACTACCGCGGAGACAGTCGACGACAAGGGGGATGGGGAGATAAAGTTACTCGAGTAGTGATGGCTGTGTGGTCGAGACAGTGGCATCGAAGGACGGGCGGTCGTCAATCGATCCGGAGAAGGTGGTGGAACGACTGATGATGGAAGACTTAACGTAGACTGTAGTCCCGCGGCGGGCGCTGGTTCGGATACCGCTGTGGAGGTCACCGAGCGAACCGTAGGGACACTATCCGCTGACAACGTCGGCGGTAGACCTGGGTGGACGATGTGATCATCCACGGAATTTTGCCAGGGGTTATTTAGAAGTGGTGCTTCACCGGGTGATGGTAGAGATATCCTCGATGTAGATGCGTCATGTCTCCGGCTGGGAGGGATGCCTCTGTTAGGTTCGACTGGAGTCAGTGGTTTGACGCCAGATTCTGCAAGGCTCGCCCGGGATGTGCGTGACGATCTCCTTGAGGATGCAGCTGAGAGAGGTTGTAACCTATCCATGGAACCAGTGCGTTCCTGGTCTCGGAGGCCGATGGTCTCTTCCACATTCTCGTCATCAGAGAGTCCATCCTCGTCATCAGCCGCGGTGCGCCCGCTGGTGATGAGAAAGACACCGAAAAATGTTAGTAAACAGCCGCCAACAAATTTGGCAGCTTGCCGAGCTGTGGTGCGTTCAAAATCCCGATACAGTACAGCACTTCCAATAATCACTGACAAGGTGAAAAGCACGAATTGGATGGGTATAACTTGGGTGGAATCGAATCGTTGGAGAGCTTTGTTTACATAACGGACTTGCATGACTGCGGTTCCCAAGAGCACAATGATGAGGCCGTAGGTCACTGGAGTGGTAAAAGCTCTGAGAAGTGTAGAAGAAAGCATCGAAGAGACTCCCTTGGTGCTCAGAGCAGTATAGCCGCCTAAGAAGATACCGTTAGCAGGATATCCGTCCCAAGGGCGGCTTGAAGACATACCGAACAATCCAACCAGACCGAGGTCGATAAGAATCGTCCGGTTTCCGTATTTCGGGCTCAACCACATCAGAATAATAATGAGAAAGATAGTAACCCCTAAATAGACTTTGAAAGCCAAGGAACTGATGTGGTCCCAAACATCGTGAGGGTTCAACTTTGTTTCCTCCTGATTCGCACTCAGCACGACCGTGATAGCGCCCGCAACAGCAATGACGACACCACACAAGTCCCGTTTTCGAAAAGATTCGCCGAAAAATAGAGGAGCAATAACGCAGTTTGAAATCAAAGCCACAACACCCAATGGTGACACAATCGAGGCTGGCGCAAAGCCGTAGGCTAGAAAGTTGCCCATTTCCCCCACGGTCATCAGGATTTGACCCGACCACCACGACGGCGATTTAAGATATGTCGAAGCAACCTTGGACTCATCACCTGAGCGTTCGGTCCAGGCCGTGTCGGTGGATTGAAAAGACCGGGTGAGGGGATGTGTTTCGTCATTCATTGTGTCATGGTCTCCGTCCTGTTGGGCTGTGTCTGAAGCATCCTCGGTGGTGCCATAGCCGCTGTAACGACCGCTCTGCGATCTCTTCAAAGCCTGTCTCGCACGCTCACGCGCCTCAACCCGTCGCTTGTGGAGCTGTATGTGAGAATACCTCTGCACATTGAGGGCCAAGGCAATTAGAATGTTGCCCACAATAGCCGTCACAATTCCAATAAGCGAACTCCAATTTCCCAGACCAGAATTGCCGCTGCCATCATCTTGATCCTTGCCTGACGAGGTCCAGTCTATGCCACCACCAATACTGCCACTCGGTATGATCGGTACGGTCCTCATATTGGTCGGTCGCACGGGAGAGGCGGCTGGATCGGAGGTAGTCGATATACCGGCTTACGCGATGAACGCGACCGATATGCGCCAATTATGAGAACGTAGTCGAGAACATCGGTCGCAGAATGATGAAGGAGTCCAGCCGAAGGCGCAGAAGATTTGTCGATAGGAGATGAGGGATAGTAGCTTCTTAGCGTCAGAGGCTACTAACTGAAGCTGCGAGAAGATACCGAATGCAAGGCAGGAAAGGTAATTTGAGCTAGGCAGTTAGAGCAGTAGCTCGGCAATAGCTGGGTCTTCGCAACCACTTATAATTGCATGTGAATGTCTTTGTCTTCCGGGAAATGGTGCTGGATACCGTATTTGCAGGTTGGTTTCAAAATATGGATATAAGATGTTACATCTTTTGGATTGAGGAGACGGAAACATCGGTTGGGTTGAGTGCCTCTTGGGTATAAGGCACCTTGAGCAGGTGGGTGGGTAAAAACGACGCTCCGTCATAACCTGCTGCATCCCGTCCTACCTGCCTGCCTGACCTCCAGCTCTGAACATGCACTACCGGAATGCATTAATGGGCGGGCAGTTGTTGGAGTACCCACGGTCGGGTAGGGGCTCTGTGAGGCAAAGGGTCCATCGCGGCTGGTCAGTACAGCTATGTACGTACCTGTCTGCAGCGGCCCCCTTGCCTGGAACGCATTGAACGGCTCGATGGTGACGGAACTAGAGAACGCTCGCCTTCTGAAACCTCTACCTATTAAGCTACTGAACCTGTTAGGTAGTAAGTAGCTCTCCATCAGCCTCGCTCCGAACAAGCTACTTTTCCTCTCCTCACTCCCCAGCTGCACATCAACAGCCTCTGAATCCGCAGCCATGAGCGACAACGAAGAGCTTGATATCGAAGGTCCCGAGCTGGCACCAGATGATCCCATGCGCGCTTTCTTACCAGCTTCTTTTGGTAAGAAATCCAAAGAGGCTGACGTCGCTGCACAGATCAATCGGAGTAAGAGGACACCCGGGCAAACCCCAACCGTACAGTCTCAGGTGCCTGCGAATAAGGCATCGAGTGATAGCGATGCTGCTTCCGACTCCGACTCCGACTCCGACTCTGATGATGACGGCGACGAGTACCCTACCTCGCATGAGATGGTTGTCAAGACTCATGATCGCGCCGTTACCTCCCTCTCCCTAGACCCTGCCGGTGGAAGGTTAATATCTGGCTCCATTGATTGTACCGTCAAGCTTCACGACTTTGCTTCTATGACCCCTACCACCATCCGAGCCTTCAGAAGCATCGATCCGTTTCAAGGCAAGCCGTCGGCCAACACCGAGACACACCCTGTGAATCACGTCGAATTTAGCCCCTTAGCAGGCGGCCTATTTCTCTGCGTTTCCGCCCATCCTCAAGCCAAAATTATGTCTAGGGATGGCGATATCGTCACTGAGTTCGTCAAGGGTGACATGTACTTACGCGACATGCACAATACGAAAGGTCACATCTCCGAGGTCACAACCGGAACCTGGCATCCCACAGACAGGAATCTCTGTGTCACCGCTGGAACCGACAGTACGTTACGGATATGGGATATCAACAACAAGCGCTGTCAAAAAGAAGTCGTCGTTTTCAAATCCAAGGCTCCAGGAGCTGCAGGGAGGACTCGGATGACTGCTGTCGCTTGGGGAACTCCCGTTCAAGGTGGCAACAATGTCCTCGTTTCAGCTGCCTTGGACGGTACCCTCGTCATGTGGAGTGGAAATGGCCCTTTTACTCGCCCGGCAGCAGAGATACGAGACGCCCACAAACCCAATACTTGGACTGGTGGAGTTGACATCAGCTGTGATGGGCGCATGGTGGTTACGAGGGGAGGTGATGGCCTTATCAAACTATGGGATACGCGTAAATTCAAGGGGCCTCTCGTCTCGGTGGCACATACGTCGACCTCTGACAATTACCCCATGACGAACATTAAATACTCACCTAACTCTACGAGCATCATTACCGGCTCTGAGACCGGACATTTACATATACTGAACCCTGGCAACCTGCGATCCGAGTATACAACGCCCATCACGCCCGGTGCGCCCCTGATCACGGTCGATTGGCACCCGAAGCTCAACCAGATCGTTACTGGTTCGGCCAACGCTGAGACACACGTGCTCTACAATCCGACAATGTCTGCGCGAGGCGCGGTAGACGTCATGTCTCGTGCGCCCAAACGTCGGCATATCGACGACAACCCTGAGTTGACAACCGACTTGTCATTAGGTCTGTCGGGTGAGTCGATTGTGGTTCCTGGGGCCAACACTGGATCTAGGAAATCCGGCATTACAGCTTCGGGCAAGTCAAAAGATCCCCGGAGACCACATGTTCCACAGCAGACTCCGTTTCAGCGCAGTCAACCTGATGAGAAACATATTAGCGAGAACATTCCACTGAGCAAGATGTTGCACGAGGATCCTCGAGAAGCTCTTCTCAAATACGCAAATGTGGCCAAGAAAGATCCCATGTTTACGAACGCTTGGAAGTCCACGCAGCCGGTAACGCAATATGCCGATGTCAGTGATGAAGAGAACGAGGGCCCGGAAAAGAAAAAGGCGAAGAGATGAGGCTCACAGGTGCATGAGCTCTATTCAGTCAATAAGCAGGTCATTCGACTGCTATACGTTTGGATGACTCAGGAGTATCAACTATTTGACCCATACATCAGCAGAGCAGGCTCGATACATCCAGTCCTTTAGGACAAAACATACCTCAAAGCTACGAGAAGGTCGGGAGATCAAAGAGCCATGAGTGTACCAAGCACGGCGATTCCTCTGCCACGGCTTTACGTATCCTGCTGGAAGTGGAGGGATGGTAAATGTACATGTGCACCTCTCAAGCTGCAGTACAGAAGCCTGTACCTCAGGTAGGCAACGTTGTAGGATCACGGGGAGACAAAGCGTTATCAACAGTGTCACGTTGAGCCCATCAATGGATGCACCTCTCAGCTTGCTGCCCAATAGGTGCCTATTGTACCTCGCATATGTAACTTGCCCATAAACTTTACAAGCATAATTGGACAATGTAGGTAGGAGGTATTTACATATATGTAAGTCCCGACAGGTACCGTAAACCTGGATGAGTGTGGTTATTAGGTATGTATGTACCCGGTACCTCCATATACCTATTAACCACCTCAAAAGCAGCGCACGTTGCCAATCACCAATGCTGGGGAATGAATACATCAGTTTGCTCAGTGGATATCCATTGTATTTGTATGCAAAGTGGATACAGTCAGACAAATGTGAACCAACATGATTGGTCGAATTAGCAGGGATGAATCACGGTCAAAGGTTAACCCGTGGCCCTAGCGCCTCGGCTGTGCTGATTAGCGTAATATCTGCCAGGTCACGGGCGAAATGGAGACTCTTGGGGGGAGGTCGACGGTTTCCTTGTGCGCATTCTCATCAAACCATCTCCTTCCACGCCATCAATCGCGCATCCAAAAAAGCGAGCCGCATCGCCCATCCCCTCTAAATTCATCAACTGCCAAACCGTAGGGATTACTTTTACCTTTATACGCGATTTCCACGCGCCCTCTACCCCGTAATCCCGTTTTTTTCCCACCACGCCGCTCGGCCAACCACCATTCCTTTACCTTTTGGGCCAGCTTGCCTGCTTCCGACTTCATCACGTCGCGACAAGGCACATACACCACGTTCGCACCTGTCCCCACCAACAGTCGCACGCCACAGCAACCTCCGTTGACCATCCCAGTGCTTGTTGCAGCACCTCGCGATCGATTATATCACCCATACTTCCCCGTTTCCAATTGATCAACCCGCTTGTCTCGGTCAAGCCTGCACCGCGCAGCACCTCATCGGTGCCCCAGTCCTGGTTTGCGACGCGACAGCCTTGTTACTCAATCCGGGCAACGACCTGTTCCATTTAGTCGCACATTTCAATCCGTGCCTTGGCAACTGCTTTTTGCTTCGGGTCCTCATTCGACTCTCGCTGGTGCCTTGATTAGATATGAACAATTCATCGTAATCTGAGTGCTGAAGAAGGCTAGTTAGTTCCTGACAGACCTACCCGCAATTGTTTCTCTTGTTAAGAGGATAGCCCAATATGGCTTCTGTTCAACACTCCCCTGCGGTTCAGCACCCAGGGCCTGGCACAACGCCCTCCTTCAACCAGGCTCAGGTGCAGGAGATGTACATGGTTGGTGGCCCCCTTCCGTCCAAGTTGTCTAAGCTAAGAACTTTGGTTAGAAATTCCAGCAAATGAAGAAACAAGGTGTGCCTCAGAACGACCCCGAGTTTATCAAAACGAGCCAATTCCTGTATAAATTTCAACAGCAGCAACAGATGCAAAAGCAGCAGCAAATGCTACGAAATGGTCCCAATGGAAATGTTAATGGTACACAGCCAAACCAACAATCGCAGCAACCTGCTCCCCAAACCACACAGCCGCCGCCTTCGTCCTCTGCCATAAACACTTCTGCTTCCACTACAGCTCCATCGTCTGCCCAACCAAGCGCGTCGTCACCCTCCACTGCTTCTCCTGTATCTCAATTCTCACCAGCCCAACTTGGCTTATTGAGACAACAAATCCAGGCCTTCAAGTTACTTGGGAAAAACTCTGGTGTACCCTACCAGATGCAACAGGCGCTTAGCGCCCAACGTCAACGAAGACAAGCTGTTGCTGAACAGTCTGCTCAGCCTCCTGCCGCGACTGCGACTGTAGCCACGACTGCGCCAGCTTCTGACGACATAGTCAAATCGGGCTCAGCACCCCCTGAAGGAGACTCGGAGCTCGTGGTAGCAGCTGCTCCTAAGACATACAAACACCTCAAAAGCCCGTACGCGGCTGGTCTAGTCCGCAACGAAATCAGTTATTTTGAGCATGGGCAACGGAAACACAGACTTTTGGTCCCCAGCATGCTTCCCACTGGTGTCGATTTCGAGCAGATAAAGCATGAGAGAGAGATCATCATCATAAACCGTATGAAAGCGAGGTACAATGAGCTGAAGGGTCTTCCGGGTAATATTGCGCATTGGGACACGACTAAAGACTCTCTTGAGGTGGACGATACTCTCAAGCGAAAGGCCATCATTGAGCTCAAAGCCCTTGGGCTGTACTCCAAGCAGCGAGCCTTGCGTGACAAGATTGGTCGTCAGATGATACACTATGACAATCTGGCCATGACTACGAACCGCAGCCAATACCGGCGGACGAAGAAGCAAAGTGTACGCGAAGCCCGCATAACGGAGAAGCTCGAGAAGCAGCAACGAGATGCTCGCGAGCATCGCGAGAAGAAGAAGCATATCGACTTCCTGCAATCCGTTCAGCATCACAAGGCCGAGATACACAACACGGCTTCGAGTGCCAAGAACAAGATGGCGAAGATGGGTAAAGCCATGTACGCGCACCACTTCAACATTGAAAAGGAAGAGCAGCGACGTATCGAACGCACTGCGAAGCAACGTCTGCAAGCCCTTAAGGCCGATGATGAAGAAGCCTATCTCAAGCTGCTTGATCAGGCGAAGGACACACGTATTACACATCTCCTAAGGCAGACTGATGGCTTCTTGAAACAACTCGCCTCTTCTGTTAAATCGCAACAACGACGGGCTGCTGAGCGTTATGGCGATGAGGCAGGCGAAGTGCCTGCAGAGGAGAGTGAAATCGAAGAAGAGGAGGAAGACGAATCCGCTGGACGCAAGATTGATTACTATGCCGTTGCTCACCGTGTCAAGGAAGATGTTACTGAGCAGGCTAGCATTCTTGTTGGTGGCACTCTCAAAGAGTATCAGCTGAAGGGTCTGCAATGGATGATCTCTCTCTACAACAACAACCTGAACGGCATCCTTGCTGATGAAATGGGTCTCGGAAAGACGATTCAGACTATCAGCTTGATCACATACCTAATCGAGCGCAAGATGCAGTCTGGACCGTACTTAGTAATTGTGCCCCTCAGCACGCTGACCAACTGGAACCTGGAGTTTGAGAAGTGGGCCCCGTCAGTCAGCCGTATTGTTTATAAGGGACCACCCAATGCACGAAAACAGCAGCAGGAGAAGATCCGTCAAGGTAGATTTCAGGTGCTGCTCACAACCTACGAATACATCATCAAGGATCGGCCAATCCTAAGCAAGATAAAGTGGTTCCACATGATCATCGACGAAGGTCATCGCATGAAGAACGCAAACTCCAAGCTGAGCGCAACGATTTCTCAATACTACAGTACTCGCTTCCGTCTCATTCTCACCGGTACTCCCCTACAGAATAATCTCGGTGAACTTTGGGCCATGCTCAACTTTGTACTACCCAATATCTTCAAGTCGGTCAAAACATTTGACGAATGGTTCAATACTCCTTTTGCCAATACTGGCGGGCAAGATAAGATGGACTTGAATGAAGAAGAGCAAATTCTTGTCATCCGACGTCTCCACAAGGTTCTAAGACCTTTCCTTCTGCGCCGTCTGAAGAAAGATGTCGAGAAGGATCTACCAGACAAGACTGAGAAGGTCATCAAGTGCAAATTCTCCGCGTTGCAAGCCCGACTATACAAACAGATGGTCACTCATCAAAAGATCGCTGTCAGCGACGGCAAGGGTGGCAAGACTGGGTCCAGAGGTCTCAGCAACATGATCATGCAACTCCGGAAGCTCTGTAACCATCCCTTCGTTTTCGACGAGGTTGAAAACCAGATGAACCCGGCCAACACCAGTAATGATCTTCTGTGGCGTACAGCCGGCAAGTTCGAGCTTCTTGATCGAGTTTTGCCTAAGTATAAAGCTACCGGCCATCGTGTGCTCATGTTCTTTCAGATGACTGCCATCATGGACATCATGGAAGACTTTCTTCGATTCCGTGGGCTGAACTATTTACGCTTAGACGGTACTACCAAGTCTGAGGATCGTTCTGACCTGCTCAAACAATTCAATGCTCCTGACTCGCCATACTTTATGTTCTTGCTTTCTACTCGAGCAGGCGGTTTGGGTCTGAACCTGCAGACTGCTGACACAGTCATTATCTACGATTCGGATTGGAATCCGCATCAGGATTTACAAGCTCAAGATCGTGCGCATCGTATCGGCCAGAAGAACGAAGTACGCATCCTACGTCTTATCAGTTCCAACTCGGTTGAAGAGAAGATTCTTGAGAGGGCGAAGTACAAACTCGATATGGATGGCAAGGTTATTCAAGCTGGTCGTTTCGACAACAAATCATCAGAAACCGATCGAGACGCCATGCTACGCACACTTCTAGAAGTTGCGGAATTTGCAGACTCCGGAGACCAAGATGATATGGATGATGAAGAGTTGAACATGCTTCTTGCCAGGAATGAAGACGAGATTGGCGTGTTTCAGAAACTTGACGATGAGCGAAATAGAGATCCTGTGTACGGAACTGTTCCTGGAACTAAACATGTTCCTCGTCTTATGGGCGAAAACGAACTCCCCGACATCTATCTTTCCGAAGGTAACCCTATTGCTGAAGAGCAAGAAGAAACTCTCGGAAGGGGTGCTCGTGAACGAACTCGCGTTAAATACGACGATGGTCTTACCGAAGAGCAATGGCTTATGGCGGTAGATGATGATGACGACTCGCCTGAGGCCGCTGCGGCACGCAAGCAGGCTCGCAAAGACAGGCGCGAGAACAACAGGATGAAGAAGCTCGCCGTCAACAATACTTCGAGTGTCAACTCGCCCAGCGCTAGCCGGGCTAGTACCGAAGAAGCAGAGACGCCGCCGAAGAAGCGAGGCCGCAAGCCAGGAAGCAAGAATGAGAAGCGGAAAGCCGATGATGACGACGGCGAGCCTCCTGCCAAGAAGCGGCGTGGACCCCAAGGCCGGGCCAAGCCGATGGCTGGCAGCCTGATTGAGTCAAGAGTGCCTACAGAAGTGCGACCAGTCCTACAGAAAAGTCTTCGCGCCTTGTATGACGGCTTGATGGCTCTGGAAGTCGACATTCCGCCCGAGGAGCAAATTGATGATGAGGACGATGATGAACCTACCAAGCGATTGATCATTGGGCCGTTCATTAAACTGCCATCTAAGCGGGACTATGGCGACTACTATCTTCTGATTCAAAACCCGATCTGCATGAATCAGATATCGCAAAAGATCAAGAGGGAGGAGTACAACAGCATGGACGACATGCGTAAAGATGTTCTTCTCATGTGCAACAACTGTAGAACCTACAATGAAGACGGCAGTCTTCTTTACTCGGATGCGAATTTGATGGAGGTAAGTTAACCCCAGGTCGCTCTAAGCCTGTTCCGTGCTGACCATAAAACAGCAATACTTGAGATCTAAAATTCAAGAAGAGCTCAGCGCACACTCCGAGTTAGCTGCACTAGAGGACCCTGCTGGAAAAGACAGCTCAACAGCCCCCACAACTAATTCAGGAACACCTCAGCCTGTAACTAATCCTACTCGCATAAAAATTGTCACAAATGGCACCGGTCAAGCCAACGCCGGTGGGGGTGCTCAAAGTGATGGAGAATGAGTGATGCTCACAAAATCGATGAGCTCTTTGGAACCAAAGTCGCCAAGACCCAGAATACTGGCTTTTAGCACTTCGCAGCCTGCATTACTAGCCGGACTTTGAAGCATCATGGGCCGACAGCTCGCAGTCTACGTACGTTTTCTGAAAGCTTGCTTCACAAAGGCGTTGGGGGCGAGATCTTCCATGGGTAAATGAGGGGGAGGATACGATTTGCATGTGTACAGAAGAGCTATACGACTTGGGCGAGACCAAGCAATACCCCGACTTGATAGCTTGATTTCTACAACGAGGTCTCGCAAGGAAAAGTAAACCTGGTCAGCTGTAGTTTAGAACATAGGTTTGCGAGGGCAGACAAAGTCAATGGATTCGATGATTGTATTATTGTAATAGAATGTAGTGGTCTGACCACCACCCACTATGGTCCATACGCAAAAGCTCTTCATGGATACACTGTGTGTTTACTCTTCCACGGCTTCTCGGGAAGAATCGGCGTGCGTACCCAGTCCTCTTCTTATGGGTAGCCGGTGCCTCGGATTCAGAGCCTGTCAAGGACGTACCGACAACGAAACAATGCAAGAGCGACTGCGTCAGAACTATCTCCTTCTCTACAAGTCAGTAGTATGAGTCGCAATCAAGCACCACCCGAAACCACAGAGGCAATGCCCTGAGGCACACGCCACGTGAAGGTAGTAGCATCGACGCTAAGGATAAACGCGTTGCGATGGGATCTCATCTAGTACCAGCCGAGGATGGGAAAGCCCGCTTGGACTGATGGCGACGCGATCAAGACGACGGAGGACTTGACCACAGCTCGCGTGATTCCCGTGATGCCGGGGCCAGCCTAGACCTCCCACTTGGCTACATGCCATTCCAGCGTCTCCACCGACCATGGCGTCGTCTTGGTGGAGGAGTCTCGACGCTCTCGGGAAGCAGCGCGCAGCTCCCGCCGGACCTCGAGGCACGCGCTCTCGGCCGCGGATAGCAGGCCTCGGGGACCAGAGACGTAGACCCAGGCACTATGACGGCGAGGATCGGAGGTTTGGCATGGCGATGGGCCGGCCGATCTTGCGGTGGACGAAGTGACATCGGCGCGTAGTATGTCGTGCAGGGTAGCGCCGGGGGAGAGACGTCCAGCAGAGGAGCTGACGTGTAAGTGAAGGTGAAGGTTGGTGTTTACGCCCTGGGCTTGTGCATGGGCTTGTAGATCGTGCCACTCGCGCAGTTCAGCCGCAGGGGCGCTGCGGACAGTCCAGACGAGGTGGAAATGCGAAATGGAGGGCGGCTGTCTCGACAAGTACCAGTGGGCTAGACTCAGGGCGCCCGTTATGCCGGTTCCGCCGACGATGCAGATGATGGTGCTGGCGGTCTGGAGGCCCGGCGAGGGCGGGATGTAGGGCCCCTCGAGACGGAGGGAGATGGCGGTTCCGGTGCTCGGGCCGCCCGTCACGGCCAGGGCGCCGAGCTTCCATGTCCATTCCTTGTCCAGCTTGCCCTGAGCCTTTCCTTGACTCCGCTGAAAGAGAAAGACGGGTCCTTGGTTGGGCGTACCGACGGAGGCAGCGGTAAAGGCGTGCGTCTGGAATCGACTAATGGCTGGTATGTTGAGATTATAGGACTGGATTGGATGAGCAAGACCCAAGGTCCCATTCTCGAGACGTGCCTCTTTCTCGCTCGGCTCGGACATGGTCGATACCGGTAACGTGATGCGATACCAACCGTTACCAGCGTCATGGAGCATCGCCGTCACTTCCCGCCTCCATCCCTTCCTGTCGCCGCCGCGCCCCAGGACGCGCACCGCCCAGTCCAATATCCAAAGAACCAAACCAGGAAGTAAAAAGTAAAAGTTGGTGCTGGCATGGAGGCTCACCAGGAAGAATACCGACGCACTCCCTCCCACGTGGGTGTAGTAGAACAGGTTGTAGCTCTTCCGCCGCACGGCCGGCAGCGAGGTCGCCACCAGGAGCAGCATCCCCATGAAACTCAGCATGCCCGTCGGTAGACAGGCCAGGTAATACACGCCCCCCCTTCGCGTCTCCACGTCCGCGACCGTAAGGCCCGGGTTGTCGACGTGGAACTGGTCCTTGCCCTCACCACGCGCAGCGGCGTAGCTCCCCACGAACGCGTAGTACGCGGCGCCGTGGGCGAGCGCGGCGATGACGGTAATGTACGCGAAGAGCTTGTGGGCGAGGAGGAGGGTGTGCTGGTGGAGCGCGAAGGCCCGGCCGAGCAGGCTATCGCGGCCCACGGGGATCAGGAGCAGACCCAGAGGGATGTCGGCATGGTGGCCGATGATGCCGGTGACGGTGAGGCGCACGACGGCTGCGGGCCAGTGCAGATTCGCGCTGGTGGCACGACGAGCCCAGTAGCTATGCAGAGGCTCGTACCAGAAACCCGTGGTAGCAAGGGTGAGACCAACAGTCCATATGCCGAGGAGAGCAGCGCCCAGGCTGACGCGCAAGTTGACGATGGGGATCAAGGGGGTGAGATGAGTTGTGCTGAGGCGATGGAGTGATGGGAAGGTGTTTCGCAGGAGGAGGAAGGATCCCGTAGATGCTAACAAGGCATGGAAAAAGGCTATGTGCAGCCGTGTTGAGTAGGCATAGTAGTCCTCGCTACAAAAAGAGCTGTAGCAGGGAAGATAGGTGAGGCCAATGGTCAGGGCGGCGGTTATGGAGACGAGGAGTAACAGCAACAGGAGACTCGGTCGATGGTCCATGGTAGTAGTAGTATTGGCCTCTGGCCGAGTCGGGTCGGGTGAAATCAGAGAACGATGCTCAGGTCTTGACCTCTTTGATTCTTCCTTGACGTTGCGGGATATATCATCTTTAACCTCTCTTAAACTATGCTCCTTCCAGGTCCCTACACAAAATTTGGTGACGCGACGGTGTGGAGGATGGCGTTCAGATATACTGCGTGCACCGGTTTCGTAATGGTCGATACCCGATTGGGATTCCGAGTGCGAGGTTCTTCAGCAAGCCAAATCCATGGGCTATCGCCGTCCCAGCTAGCTGAAGTCCACCTAGAGTATGCCAGGTACTTGGCACATACATACCTAAGTAACTGACTACTTGGGTAGACTTGCTAGAAGCTGCGGACCCGAAGATCATGGTGCTACTACTGGTGGAGTCGACGCAACGCAACGGCCGGAAGAAACGTGCTGGAATAAACGAAGGGCGTAGGGCTGGGCTGGGCTGGGCTGGGTTGGAGGTCCAAACTGGCGCTCGCCCTAGAAGCCTGCTTGGCTTGGCGCTACGTCAACGACTACACGCCCTATCGAGAAGCTGGAGATAATCGCCCACCACAGCATACCTATATAGGTACATCAGGTTACTTACATATCTTCCCATGCTTCCCAGTCAAGAGTGGTGTAGAGCATCGGAGATTTTTTTAAGCAAGCTAGTAAGATGATCCTGGTATACATTCCGGGAGAAGCGCGCCCCCTGCACAAAGGGCAGATAGCGGCGTGGCCTTAGGTATTTCCCTGCTCTTTTACATGGTGTATCTGAAGTGCGGGTGACGGTGTCCCAGCCTGTCTTCATTGCCCTCGCCCAGTCTATGATCACGGTCTCCCTTATCTCGCTTCCTATTCTCCAGCCATATATAAGTCATCTGTAAGCAAATGATGAGGAAACAGAGGACCAGAGCGCCAAGGCAGATGGAATGGCCAAGTACGTAGTTGGGCGCATCCTTGGATAGGTAGATATAGGTAGAGAGGAAGGCTGAGCAGTTGGCGAAGGCAATGAGGAATCCAATACCAGTAGCTCGGACATAGTGAGGCGCAAGATTGTTCGACAACCATCCCATCACCATGGCCGAGTTGGGGAAAACCCCGGCGCCCACCAAGAACGTGCCGCCGTACCTCACGGGATTGCTGTCCGCTGCTAGCAGCATGATATACCCTATCATGGCGAGCAGACAGCAGCCTGCCATCAAGGGGCCCCGCATCCTGACGTGATCTGAGAGAAAAGACATGCCTAAGACGAAAAAGAATCCAGTGATGTTGGGTGGGACTGTGAACAGTTGCGCGATCGTCGCTTTGTACCCCAAACCTCCAATGATGGTTGGGAGAAAAAGAGAGAAGCTCTGCCGGCGTCGTCAGTGGATATGGCAACAAATGGCTTCGTAGATACGTTTCAGCTCACATATAGAGGAATCAGCAGAAAAAACCAGAGAGTGCAACAGAACCACAGTTGGGGAGCGGCGAAGGCCATGCGAACCCAGTGCCAGTCGAACCTTTCCTCATTCACGTCATCCGTCCGCGTGGCCCCATGGCTATCGAGCATCATCCTCGACATGGCCAGCTTCCGCTCTTCGGCAGTCAGGAACTTGGCGTGAGCTGGCGTGTGCGGCATCACGAAAAAGCAGAGAATACCAAAGAGGGTAGTGACGATGCCTTCGACTGTGACTTTGGCGTTAGTCTCACTTCTCCCACAGGTCGCGTGTGTCAGATCGACGTACTGAAGAATATCCAAGGCCATCGGTTATATCCGCCATGGTGGATTTGGGACAGGCCGGTGGCGAGCAGCCCTCCGAAGGCCCCAGACAAGGGCGCCGCACAATAGAAGTAGCCGATGCGTCGCAGCATCTGATGGCGGCGGTAGAACATGGCGAGATAGACGACAATACCGCCCAGGAGACCACCCTCGAACATGCCGAGCAGGAGCCGACAGACAATGAGGCCGGCCAGCGACTTGGTGAAGCCGAGGAAGGTGCTGACGATGCCCCAGGACGTGATCAGCGCAGGCAAGTATACACCTGCCCGTAGTCGTTTCACGATCCAATTGCTCGGGACGTCCACGAGTACATACGGGATGTAAAAGACCAGGAGGGCCAGATTGTACGAGGTCCCGGTAGAGATGCCGAGATCCTCTGGCAACCCTACAATCTTCGCATTGCCAATGTTGCTGCGGTCGATGAAGGCAAATAGCCTGTGAATCGCGGTGAGCAACCAGGACCGTGAGTGCGCAGGCGTCATGTTGGTCATCTTACCATATGCCAAAAATCCAGGGTATGATGTGACGGTCGAACTTGTGGTCAACCTTTTTGGACAGGTGGGCATCCAGCGCTTCGTCGCTCACGTCCTGCGACAGTCCCTTCTCCGACTTCTCAAGATGCATCTCCTCCGCCTTGGGCAAGTCGCCAGAATCGCCGGGCACGGTTTGCTTGGGCTCCATCTCAGTAGCTTCTCGTCTTACCCATATATGTACGTAAAGTGTATATATGTGTGTGTCTGTATATAGGTATTTACTATCACTGATCAGCTCTTACCAGTCGTAGAAAAGGACACGGGAAGTTGGCAAGATATACGGGTACCTAGTGCGTGCGCTGATGCAAAGCAGTGAGACCTCAAGCCTTGCAAGCCTTGATACCTTAGGTAGTGGCTGGGCCATCTGACATATGTACATACTACTTACATACTACTGCTTCTACAGCACCTACCTACCTACTACTACACCTCCGCCAACGTTACCCTAGGTTGCTCACCTAGAGACACATGCATACATACATAGATACCTGCCAAGCTATGGATCTGTCCATCCACTCTGGCGCCGCACACCAACTCGGTGGAACACCTAGAACGCCGAGTCATCATCCCGTGGGGAAAACGCGGTGCGGGCAGTGCGGGGGGGAGCATTGGTGGAGGAGTCCATCACACTGTCGGGTCCGTCAGCCCAACAAGCCCAAGACAGCCCCAAGACTCATCAAGAGCCAGGGCTCTCTGCAAGGATATCTGTGCGGGGTTGGGACGAGACGGGCGCGTGTGACGCTCCCCCGTACTGCCCTAGCTTGCCTTGGCTCGCCGCGTTGCCGGTACCTTGGCCGGTGCTTGTGTTGGTTGGTGGCTCTCACCACAGCCAGGTAGCCACCTAATAAGACAGTGACAAAGCAGCTTGGCCGCTTCTCAAGCATGCGTGACTCGAGCCATCCTCTGAACTAATCTGACTGCCAAGGCGGTCCTTGTCATGGAAAAAGTCTTGTCTTCTTAGCTTCTTCCTGTCGGACGTAACTCTAGGCCCGAAAACTGTCTCTGAGGATAGGTAGAGATTCTTTGCCGCCATAGATTAGACTCTGGAAATGCAAATCCCCGCCCCAAGAAAGGTCGAATCTCAGACCATACCAAGCCTGCAAGCGGACAAGGATGATCTTGTTGCCGCAGGCCGGCAGGCAGAATAACCCAATCTCGTGACAATGCTTGCACACGGAATGAGTATGTGACGAATAGAGGCCACGATGGAAGGGAGCAAGTCGGTGACCGCGTGGTGATAAGACTCCGTCTTCGCGTTTGGTCCTACTTGGCGTTACCATCCTACTTGGCGGGGCTCTCTTACACAATCCTTGAAGCATATGTCTTCCTTCATATGTGACCAAATAGCGAGGTATAATGCACGACCAAAGAAGGTCATCGAAACTTTGGGGAGCTGGGTCACGCGTCCGTGAAGATTCATGCGACTTCATTGCCAACCCAGATACATCTACTACTTCCTGACTTCCTATTTCTCAGGCACTGCTGCCAGATTCGCCCAGACCTAATGGCGACTGCAACGGTGGTGGGAAGTATCCGGTGAGAAAGCCCTATCCCTCTATTCCCAACTCTGCCAAGATAGCCTCGTTATGCTCTCCAATCTCCGGTACCTTGTCCATACGAACACTGTCTACATCCACAACGCCGGGCGGAAGCAGCGCCGTTATCTTACCTTTCGGAGTGTCGACCTCTGTCCATCGTCCTCTGGCCTTCAGCTGCTCGTGTTTCCACAGTCCGTCTAGATCCTTGACCTCCGCGTTCGCGATCTGCGCCTTGTCCAGCCGAGCCAGGATCTCTTCCGCCGAGAACTTGGCAAATCCGCCGCAGATGATCTTCTTCAGCTCTTTGCGATTGTCAGAGCGGAGTGAGTTCGTGATGAAACGGGCGTCGGTGGCGAGGCCCGGCTGTGCGAGTACTTCGTCGCAAAGACGCACCCACTCCCGTTCGTTCTGAACCCCGAGCATCACGGAACTGCCTCCTCCCGTCTCAAAAGGACCGTAAGGGTACACCGAGGCGTGACTCGCCCCTACCGGCTTCGGGCCCAGTTGTCCCTGGTAAGCGTAGTAGAGTGGAAAGCTCATCCATTCCGTCATGGCCTCGAGCATGGAGATGTCGAGACGGGAGCCTTGCCCGGTCTTGCCGCGCTGGATTAGGGCAGCCAGAATGCTCGAGTAGGCATACATGGCCGACGCTATATCGGCGATCGATATGCCGACTTTTGCGGCATCTGTTTCCGTGCCGGTGACGGAGAGCAGGGCTGCCTCGCTTTGCACGAGGAGATCGTACGCCTTCTTTTCACGGTACGGTCCCGGACTATCCCCGTATCCCGAAATATCGCACACGATGAGCTTGGGGTGCTCGCTGTGCAGCTTCTCATAGGAGAACCCGAGACGGTGAGCTGCCCCGGGTGCGAGGTTTTGCACCAGTACATCTGCCTTCCCCAGCAGCTTCTTCAGGACATCTATGTCTTTTGCTCGCTTGAGGTCCAAGGCTAACGACTCCTTTGACCGATTCGTCCATACGAAATGCGAGCATAGCCCGTTGACGCGTGTATCATAGGCACGGGCAAAGTCGCCTACGCCTGGGCGCTCGACCTTGATGACCCTTGCCCCCAGGTCTGCCAACTGCCGAGTGCAGAACGGGGCGGCGATGGCTTGCTCGAGGCTGACCACGGTGATGCCGTCCAAGGGCAACGGCCGCTTTGTCTCCGTCGCGAGATAAGCTCTTTGCGAGACATCACGTCGGATGAGAGCCAATGAAGTAGGCCTCGTAGGAAAGGGTTGAGATATCCATGGACATGGAGCTGCGTAAGACACGGGTGAGGTTGGGGGCAGACGGTGGGCAAGCCGGAAGACCATGATCAGATCCAACACAAGAAGAAATCAAGCATATTCCCAGAACCTATCTGTATACTTTTCGTAGAACTAGTTCTTCTTGACAACAGCACCGACAGGTTGAAATTATTGCGTTTGAAACCCAGCTTGACGTAACCGAGGCTTCCCTTTTCAGGTGCACCCGCAAAGCAGTATGGCTGTGTCTTGACGGGATACTGGCCGTCGCTAATAGACAAGCTCCGGTGCCGGCAGCGAGATGACTTCCCAGACTGCTCGCAATAAAATGAGAAAGAGAGGTATCATCTCACCAGAGACACCGAATGTCTTTCTAGGATACCCTGAGGCATAAGTAAGTAGCTACCAGAACCCCACGATGGAACCCGAATTCCTCCTACCCCACCGACGTACTGGTGGGGGGAACGGCTTGGCCACGATGCAGTGCATCTCCGCCGTATTCCCAACTTCCCGAGCCGGCGGCAAGGCCGAGGCTTCTTATTCCCTTGTAAGCTGCTAAGCCAAACAGCACATCATCGCTCCGTAAATACTATTCATTCGAGCTTCGACTATCCCAGAAACTCCAATTGCCATGACACTGACGTCCTAGATTAGATTCACGTTAGTACTTCACATTTGGACAACAGGTGGTCGTCGTCTCTCTACAAAGTGCCAAGTCTCCCGATCACTCATTACGGAACCAATCATATTTCCAGGGAGACAAGATGTCACGTCTCTTTGCGCGCCAGGCCTGGAACGCACATATCACAGATGGGTTTCCTGGGATGCGTCCAGCTAATGTCACGATACCGTGCAACGTCCGCCGTACCTTCACCTCCACAGCACGACGGCGCATCATGGAGACATCCGGCTTCACCGACACCCAGCTCACGGTTCGCGAGGCCGTAGGTGCCGTATGCTCGCAATTCCCAAACACATACTGGCAAGACCGTGATCAGACTTCCACAGACCCCTCCGAGTTCCACGCCGCCCTGGCCCGCGACGGATGGCTGGGTATTGCGCTTCCAGAAGCACTCGGCGGCTCCGGATTGGGCATTGCGGAGGCTACCATGATGATGCAGACCATCGCCGAATCCGGAGCGGGCATGGCGGGTGCCCAGGCCATCCATGCGAATGTATGATTTCTACCAGATGCCAGCTGATCAAGAAAGATAACTAACCTTGAAAGGTCTACGCGACACAACCTCTCGCCAAGTTTGGGAATCCGGCGCAGCTGGAGTCGACGATACCCAACATCATATCAGGAAAGTGGCGCACGTGCTTCGGCGTCACGGAGCCGAATACGGGGCTCGACACCCTGCGATTGAAGACGGTGGCGCGACGCGACGGCGATGGCAGATATGTCGTGTCGGGACAGAAGATCTGGATCACGTGCGCACAGGTCGCGCGCAAGATGATCCTGCTCGCGCGAACGACGCCATTAGAGGAGGTAGCCAAGCCAAGCGAAGGTCTAAGCCTATTCTGCATCGATCTTAACCGCGAGGCGCCAGGGCTCGAGATGCGGCGGATCAAGAAAATGGGCGGGCGGGCCGTCGACGCGAACGAGGTCTTCTTCGACAACTACAGCATCCCAGAAGACACCCTCATCGGTTCGGAGAACCAAGGATTCAAGATCATCCTGCACGGGATGAACGCGGAGCGCTGCCTTCTCGCCGGCGAGGCCCTGGGCTTGGGATACGCGGCGCTGGCGAAGGCGGCCGAGTACGCCCGGGAGAGAGTGGTGTTCCAGCGACCGATCGGCACGAACCAGGGCATCGCGCACCCGCTAGCCGACGCGTATATGAAGCTCGAGGCGGCCAAGCTGGCGACATACCACGCCGCACGGCTCTACGATAGCAGCAAAGTGGACAAGTCGATCCGGCAGGACGCGATCGGGGTAGCGGCCAACAGCGCCAAGTACCTCGCGGCGGAGGCGGCCTTCACGGCGTGTGAGCGGGCCGTGATGACACATGGGGGGATGGGATATGCCATGGAATACGATGTCGAGAGGTGGTTGAGGGAGTGTCTGGTACCCCGAATAGCGCCCGTGAGCAGGGAGATGATCATGAACTATATTTCCGAGAAGGTTTTGCAGCTTCCGCGGAGCTACTAGCTAACTAGAAGAAGTCCAGGAGATAGCGAGTCAAAGTCCCTTTATCATAGCAGATAACTACTGCTTCACCATATAGTTAGAGGAAGCGCATGATTGTAATTTCTCGGGCTCAGAGGCGTGACTGTGGATCCACAGAATCATAGCCCAAATCGCCCTTTCGTAGCGTTGAAGAACATCGAAGGAGCTTGGGCCAGCGGGCTGGGGGCCTTAGCGATCCCATATGGGGAATAGGGGCCCGGCCAGAGCCTGAAAGGGGAACAGTTGTCTTGTGGTCTTGTGGATTTCTAGCCTGTACCCTATGAGAGGTAAGTACTTTATGTACTTGAAGAGCGGCTCTGCTAGACTGGCCAGAACGAGTCCAGCGGCTCCAGTCCACTACCTAAGGTACCTAACATACCCGCAATACCTTACCTATTGTACCCGTCGCAGTAGTCTCGCCTCATTCGCAGCGTCGCAGTGAAATCTTGCTGTTCCTTGTTACGTCAGGCGGCTAGCTGGCTGTATTTTCCAAGATATTTGTTCCTGTTGATACATCATGCGTGGACATTGATCACTGAACACTGAATGCACGCGTCCGAACCCCATCGTCGTATAACCCTCGTGTCCAGCGGTCATCTCTAGCATGGACTGTTTCTTCAATCGCCCGCCATCTCCCGACCGCCATGGAGATCCCAAAACGGGTGCTCGCTCTAGCTTCTCTCGTGCTTCTGCTCGCAGCGCCGGCCACCCGAGCCCAAGATGATGCTACCGCGAATACCGCCCATGATGCTCGAACCTGCGAGTCGAGGACCGTCAACTACATTACACATACCCTCCCACAGCAATGCTTAACCTCGAGTCCCTCTGCATCTACCTCTGCTACTGCTACTGCTCCCGAGTCTGCCACTACCACCACCACCACCACAGCCACCAACGCTTCCTCGCACAGCGTTGAGTCCACAGCCCAGCCCGCTCTCGACCCGAGTATTGCTGCTCAGGATGATCGCGAACTCGACGCTGACGGGAATGACCTGAGCACCGGCGCCTTCATGTCCTTCGAAGAATGGAAGGCCATGATGCTTGCTAAATCTGGCCCAGATGCACTCGAGCCGAAGCCGCGTAGGCCCAAGGATGGCCGCGCTGATGCCTATCCGGGCGAGGGTTTTGACAGCTTGGGAGATGAGGGAGAGATATCCTTCGATTTCGACGCCTACTCGGACAAGATCTCCGAGATCGCCTCACCCGTTAAATCGGAGGTCAAAGAGAAGGACGATACCAAGCAGACTGAGGAAGTAGCAACGTACGACGAGGGCCTCACACACTACCGGAGTAAGGATGCAGGGAAGACTTGCAAGGAGAGGTTTTCGTACTCCTCCTTCGACGCAGGTGCCACTGTCCTGAAGGCAAGTCCCGGCACTAAGAACACCAACTCTATCCTGGTGGAGAACAAGGACTCCTACATGTTGTTAGAATGCGGTATGGCGAACAAGTTCTTTATTGTGGAACTGAGCGACGTGATTCTTATTGATACGGTCGTCCTGGCCAACTTCGAATTCTTCTCCAGTATGGTACGCCATTTTCGGGTCAGTATAAGTGACCGATATCCAGTCAAGCTGGAAAAATGGAAGGTTTTAGGCACTTTCGAGGCGCGCAATTCAAGGAGCATCCAGCCCTTCTTGGTCGGAAACCCTCAGGACTGGGCCAGATATATCCGAGTTGAAATTTTGAGCCATTACGGCAACGAGTACTACTGTCCCGTGTCACTATTACGTGTTCACGGTCTGCGTATGTTAGACTCGTGGAAGGCGATGGATCCGGGCGACCTGGATAATGACGACGATAGCAGCAAAGTGACTGCCGAAGCTACTGTGGAAACCATCGAGACTGTTGTGCAAGAGGTCGAACCAACAGAAGTAGTAGAACCTAGCCAAACCGACAACTACACAATGGTCATTGAGCAGAGTGCCTGGACACCCTACTGGGATGTATCGTATTTCCAGCATAGTTTCGGGTCCGCTCGTGTCTGCGCGTTCTCAGACATGCCTGACCCAACGTCACATATACCTGTGGATGCCAGACGGAATGCAGCTCCTGCAAAGCCCCAACCAGTGGACACGGCTGAACAAACCAGTTCTGCGGCTAACTTCAACACTTCTGTTGAAACGACTGCAACACAGCCTGCAGGGTCGTCGGCGGTGTCAGCCTCCACCGGTTCTCCTGCCGCGCCTCCCTCTAATACTACAATTCGCACGGTTCCTGGATCAACATTTCCCAGCTCCAAATCCGTCGATCCTCCCTCTATGGCTTCTGATGCTTCAGCATCGCAAGGGACGACTGAGTCCCCGGCAATTCAAGGCCCATCAAGGACTAAGACAACTGCTTCAACCTCAATGAAGCCACCGCCGGCAAGGTCACCTGTGAAAACATCGTCTGGCTCATGGAGCTCATCGCGCAATAAGACAAGCGCGACAAGCTCATCGATGGCGGCATCTCCTACTGTCCAGGACTCCTTTTTCAAAGCGCTTACCAAGCGTCTGCAAACCCTCGAATCCAATACCACTTTATCACTTCAATATATCGAGTCTCAATCTAAATTCCTACAGGAGGCTTTGGCTAGATTGGAGAAGCGGCAAGTCGTTAAAGTCGATCATTTTCTCGACACACTGAATAAAACCGTGTTGGGTGAGCTCCATGAAGTTCGAACACAATACGACCAAATTTGGCAGTCAACAGTTATAGCACTGGAGACGCAGCGTGAGCAGTCAGAGCGCGAGATTGTCGCCCTGAGTTCTCGTTTGGGTGTCCTAGCAGACGAGGTCGTCTTTCAGAAGCGAATGGCTATTGTGCAAAGCATTCTACTTCTTGGCTGTCTCGTACTGGTGATTTTCTCACGTGGTATAGCAGGCACGAGCATGGAATCATATTACCCAAGTCAGTTTCTAGGGTCTTCTTCTCGCCTAACCTCCCCCATCTTTCCATCAACGCCCAGAGCACACATAAGAAGTACCCATCACAGTGTAGCCAACCACATCGCCGAAGGATCGAACTCCGCCAGTAGTACACCATTGAAAGTTGGCAATGTACGCAACTATCAGCCTGATATGAGAATGGATCGGGCCAATCACAGCCCGAGCCAAACACCAGAGACCCTGAAAACGAACTCCCACAGTGACAGATCAGAATCAGGCGGTTGTCGTCCGTCTCCAAGCCGTGTTATGACGGATCCCTCCGGCGTGGAGTTCTATCAACCACCCACGCCTTCCAGTATGGACCTGGCTTATGATTCAGAGCCGGCCATGACGCCCGGCGGGGACTACTTCTCCGCCGCCACCAGCGTCAACGGCGATAATACTGATTATAGTGGGAGCGACCCTTCGTACCCCGATGTGATGGCTTCGCAGGCAGAGCGGCAGCTGACGCCAACTTCCGAGATAGACATCACTGAGTATATGCAACGATCTGGCAGGCCAACGCTGATGCATGTGGGTTCCGCCAGAAAGCCCTTACCGGCGCTTCCAGAGGACGAGGACCCGGATTGACGTTATTCCCCTATAGACTCCAACATGGATAATGGATATGAATGATGAGATATGAAGCGCTCAGTCAACCTGAATTCAGTTGCAACATGTGAATAACCTAATGAATTATATTCAATCAGATAAAGGGCAGTGGTGTCCATCGTAATGATCGCTATGACAGGCTCTGCGCTATGTTTCGTTAGACCAGGCAGTTACGGGAGCTATACATAGAAGATCCATCCGTCAATCGCCCTCTACGTCGTGCCACTTCTGATTGCGCTCATTGGCCGACATTGCCTGTAGTACTCGACGAGACTGAGCTGTCATGGTCTCCTTGAAGCTACACTTCCTAAAACTTAAAGTAAGCCCTTAGGTCTCTAAACAATACCTCTGTGCTCAATGATCGCGGTAAATCTACGCAGCGAGTGACCAGGGATAGTGTCCGGAGTATCTGCCCGAATCCTATCAGCATGGGCTCAGGCCCTAAGCCCTGATTGTACCTTCGAAAATAGTCAATTGCCAGGAATCGCTATCGTTGGTGATATGAGCTAGAGTTTCAACTAGGATGTCACAGAATTATCCGACTTTTTTTTTCTACTAGTAATTAGTGGAAATTACCAAATAATTCCAAGTATCGATAGTAACACTCTTAAAACGAGATAAAACTGCCTGCTGTGTCTCTGATTAATCATGCATCGACCAAGAGACAAGTCACGTTCACAACAGATGAACACCGTTTTTGGGTGTTAACGACTGCTTGTTGAAAGAAAGTCTACCCTACATTATGAAACAATACAATGGGGTCGACCGCTACCTCGAAGGGAAAGAATTGAAATGAGTCCGCGTTCCAGTGGTACTCTGAAGATGCGTAATACTTCCTTAGATGTGGGAGGGCAAACGGCTGGAGCTTAGCAACAGCTGCTCGTTGATCAACGCTAATAGTAGATGAGTGAATAGGGAAAGGGCATGAAATTGTGTGATATGGAAATGGCAGTGCAATGTGTAGGGAAATCAAGTTACGCTCCTGTATGGTTTTCTTATCTTTTTCTTCTTTTTTCTATCTCTCTCTGTCTTCCTCTGGTCGCCAATGTGGGATGGACATGGAGCAATATGGGAGCAATAGAGCAGGCATGTGCTCTCAACAGCTTACTGGGGAGAGTAGTATGTACGATGCATGGCCTCGTAATCGTACTCCTCCATTTCCGCAAGTCGTGTTCCTCGGTCGTACTGAGAACGGCGGCGGCGCTGCTCATCCCTATAATGCTGTCCAGCATTTGGGGTAAATAAGCCGACGTGCTCGGCATTTTCGCAGCTTCGCTTCATTTTCGACTGGTTATCAGGCCCAGGGAACGTCTCTTCCTCGCCAGCATGTTCTGGGCGTGGACCATTAAGGGTGAAGTAGAGCTTAGGGCGGTAATGAGGTGCCTCGAGCATCACGGAGCTGTTTCTAAACTTCTGAACCAAGCAGTCTTTGCCTTGTATAGTTGCATATGAGATCTCTGCCACTTTGTCGCTCTTGAAGCAGTTCCAACGCTGGTTGCCTCTAGCATTCACAAAGTCAACGATGTCGAGCGGGTCGACAAAGTTAATGAACGCATAGCCCACGTTGCAATCGTTAGCGAAGTCGATCCGGAGATACATGAAGTCGTACTTTCCCCAGCTAGACTCGTCAATGATGCCTTTCAGCATCGCCTGATCGACCTTGTTGGGAATGTTTCGCAGCATGATTGTGGTGCGAACATCAGTCCCTTCTCGAATTCTGTTGATCTCAACTACATTGTGGTTGTTAGACTGCTGATAACTGCCAGCGTAGCCGTGAGGTGTTCGAGGAACACGCGTTGCGTTCTGTCGGCGAGGGAACTGCTGATAGGGTGCGCGTGGGCTCAGGTCATGGGACGGGGTCAACATAGGATTCATGAGGGGGAAGTGTGTAGAAGGCAGACTCGCGCTGAAGTATCTGTTGGGAATCTGATCAAACACGTGGGATGGACTCATAGGACTCATCGGGCTGAGGGGCATGTTGTGATAGACAACTGGAACCATTCCAGAGGCCGGCTGCATTCGAAAATTCGAGCTTCGTGCCGGGGTACTGGCGATGGAAGGGGTCCGCGAGACTGACATCCGACCGAAGTCTCCAATCCAGTCCTGAGTAGCCGCTGGAATTCGGGCAGGGCTTAACAGGGAAGGCTGGTTTATCCTCTGAGGAAAGGGGGTTATCTCAGGTCTGTACAGTTGAGCGCAGACTTGAAAGCTACCCTATTTTTTTTGTCAGTAAATGGACTGGGTGGCGTTCGTAGGTCTTGTATGATCAGATAGACCGGCACTTACGTCGAGAACAAAGTTGTTGATTCTTGAACAGACGCGTAGAGACGTGTCATTGTCACTAAATTCTGCAATCGCACTTATGAGGCAGCCTGCAGCACCGCCACCAGCTTGCGCTTTGAACGCGAAGAGATCACCTTCCGTCTGCAAGAGGTTCTTCAGCACGATTTCCAAGTGCTGGGTGTCAGGCGTAACCAGTGTCTGTGTTGCGAACACGTTCAAGTAGATCTGGCCCTCATGCGCAGTGATAAGTCCACCACCAGGCTCATGGATTTGGGAGAACTCTCGGGCACTAACGTATTCGGCGATCCAAGGTCGACTGTTGCCATGGATCACAGTGAGGTTCGTGAAAACGATACAGGAGTCTCGGACGTTTTCGAAGCGAACAAACACTTTGTCCCCACCTTGATACATTTGTTTGCTTCCCCGCCAATTGTTGCCCTTGGAGGTCAACTCCTGGAAATAAAACTCAACTTCGGTTGTACGAAGACTCGTAGCTCCTAGGGCATAAATTGCCAGGCATCTCGAGATGTTAGCTTCCGTACTTAGAAGAGGGTGCACACCCAAGCCCTCTTGGGGGTAATTGACAACAGACTGGCTGAGATTAGTCTCCCCAGTACGCCCACCAATGGTCCCGGCCGTTGAACTTAGACCTCGCGACTTGTCAGACGGGACAGGGGCAAATACAGACGCGGTAGGAGATAGCTTCTGGCCCAGCTTGGCGGTACTCTCCGTGAAAGACACAAACGGGTCTTTCTCCAAGTGAAGGTTGCCACGAAGAAAAGAGCTCGGCAGCTGGAGGGATCGTGGGGAAGCTGTAGAGAATCTGATAGGACCGGCCTCTCGATTGGCAAGATTTAGGGGCTGGTATTGGCGAGAAGATTTGGCAGATCCGTCATCGGGGGAGAACGTGGTGATTCGGGTGTCTGGAGTGCCTTTAAACGAATCAGCAGCACCGCTGGATGAATGAGGCGAGGTTGGGTGAAAGTGCCCTTCTCGGCCCTGTGGTACCATGTTGGCCATGTCGATTGTCGGAAAGCTCCTGCGAGAGCGGCTCTGTGGGTGTGTTGGAGGCAGAGTTGATCGTGTACGTAGTCCTAGCAAGAAATATAAGTTTAGTGTATTCTCCTGATCTTGTTGAACTGACGTTTTCGGTAAATCGGCTATTGGAGACTTTCTATGCTCTGCACCCGCTTGAGATTTGGGCAGAAGTGAAAAGCAAAGTCAAGTCAAGCCGATATAGTAACAGTGCCTGGTTCTGGGTGACGGGTAGCTCGAAAGAACCAGGAAAGTGATCGTGGACGAGGGCTTCGCGAGGAGAAAGGAGAAGTGAGATGCGGCCTTAATGCAGGAGATGCAGAGTACAAGGGGCGATGGAAGTAGAATTTAATCACAGATGAAAGTGCATGTGTGTCATCAAGAGAGAAAAGCAGGATCCTGGGCAAGAGGAAAATGGTAAGGTAATGGTCAATTGTCATGCAGTACTGGGTAAGTTGTGTTGGCAATGGTAGATGGGCGCAGTCAGGTTTGTGGGGCTCATGGTAACCATCAAACATACAACGATAATAGAAGACCATTGGCTTACTGGGAAGAAGTCTGTTGCGCTCGGTCAGAAGAGGCAGGTCCGGTTTTCTTTTTTAGGAATCAGATGACGGGCCAGGATGAAACTGTAAAATATCGACGAACAAACCAAGTGGTTAGGAGATTCTGCGTAGGGGATCTGTGAGAAACCATCAAGGCCAGACCTGAGAAGAACAGTATGGGAAGAGTACCGTATGTTTAGGTGAAGAAGTTAGAAGAGCTGCGGGGAGTGACCGACTGGTGACGGTGAATTCGCGAACTTTGGCCAAGATGGCTAGAGGTCGGGTGAAATCAAGACTTGATACTGTTTACTGGGAAATCGACGACGAACCGAGTCAACACTAGCTTTTATTTGATGCTGTAGATCGCAGATGGACTGGTGCCTTGCCAAGATCACAAGCGACAGGCAACTTCTCAATATATGGTGCAAGAGAATTTTAAAATTGCCCAAATATTCGGCCAAGCTTGCAAAGCAATACGCATCAGCGATATCTTTGAACAACAAGGAATGTACTGAACTTACCGGCGGTTGTTGACGAAGAAGATTAAGGAGAGTTTAGAGTGACTCGGTGACAATGAGATGTCAACGTGTTGAAGGTTGAATAGAACTCCAAGTAGGCAAATAGACCATTTGAGTAATCGCTTGGTGGGCTTGTGTCCTATGAGAAGAGTTGGACCAAGGGCCAGTGCACTCCAAGATGCAAGGTTCTTGATGTGGACTTGGGCAATAGAAGGTCCTGGCACTAGAGTGGTTGGATGGATGTTTGGAGCCACCAAGACCCAAGCGGTACCCTCGAGAAGACCTACCTAAAGTGTTGGGATGGACCAAGCCCAAACTGATTGAATGGATTTGTCAATATCGCTCCAAAGGAGACCAACGTCGAAAGAGCGTCCAGGTAGATAGGGACACAGGTAGAAAAGTAAGGGAGGAGAGAAATTGTGTGGTGAAATGTTATTGGGAGAAAGGTTGTGGAGACGGGAAGGATGGGATCGGGAGACGATGGAAATAATTATAAACCAAGTGTGTGAACCACCAGGTGACCTCGAAGGTATGATCACCCCTCAACGTGCCTACCCAGGTAGAGTAGATCTGTCTCCCGCTGAAAAGGAAATCGCGTAAAATCTTCTCTCTCGACGTGTCGTGACGAATATGGTGAGAGCGCGCTGACAATGATGTCAGGAAGGTGCCTAGTTCCAGACGAAAACGCACCTGCCGATCGCCTTCCGGGTCAGCAGCTCAACTCTGGGAGTATAGTCAAGTGAGATGATATTTGTCAGGCCCTGCACGATACTTACGATGGATATGGGTCGGGAAGGCATATACTTCTTTGCAATTTTAGGTACTTTCAGTGGGATGTTGCGCAGAAAATCGAAGGGGGCTTATTCCGGTCAAGCTAAAATCTCGGCTGATACGCAGAGGTGGGAGAAAAAAGAGAAAGCAGGAACGAACGGGGACTTCATGAATCATCCCAGCAAATAGATGTTCTTGACTGATTCACTATCGTTTCACACCACTTAACAGTTTGGCCCCGAACAGAGTCAACGGTTAGGCTTATAAGGCGCCACCGGAGAACTATCTGGATCTGGATATATGGCTGTATAATCTTCAAAACTCCGTCGACCATCATTCGTGACATTTTCATTTGATGTTAGTCACTGGCCACCTATGTTCTCAGGACACAGACACGAGGCTCTCCTCTCTTGGACAAGAGGAAAACGATGTACCGGGTATACAGAATCATATATGCATCGAGACCACGAGAGTATGTGTGGAGGGAAAGGTTTACGAAAAAATATGTGCCAACTCCCTGACTATCCTCTGATATACAGGTACCTGCAGTCGTACCGTTATACATTGCCTAGTGCCTAAATTGACCGCTTGCACATATGTAGCATTAAGAATTCTGTGAGGAATGCCGGTGGCACGCTCGCAGCCGAATCTTGGAACAGGGCAGGAGACACAACATGTGGGAAGATCTACAGGTGCGATGTTTCGAACGAGGGGAGGAGAGGTCTCCCTAGGAGAATAATGAAGTACTAGTAAGTGACTCCAGCTTGCTCATAATCCAGGATTATTGAGCGCGCATACAGCCCGCATGTGCCTGGGTAGTGTGCGGCCTCAAAACATCGATATTATGCACCAACATCTACTTACCTACTACTGTAGGTATCCGCATGGACATGAGGCAATGGGACGCATATTCAAATTTCATGATTTTCCTTTGAGAGGCAAAGAAGTGATAGCAACACCCACAGAGGATAGAATGGCGGAAAATGCCTTTATTAGAGTCAATGACAGCACATACCTACGGTACCTACTTTGGCGGTACCTAAGGCAAGTATTCATACTGAAGTCGAGATGAAGTTCTACGCCACGAAGTTTAGCCACAACATCATGAGAGGTACCTTACCTAAGATAAGTCTTTGAATTGTGGCTTACTCCAGTGCAATCCAACAATTACAGGGGTGAAACATTGGAGTCTGGAGTGGAGCCTTACCTAAGTAACCTCAGAGCGGACCTAGCGCGTCAGATGTCGACTTCGAATGCGCTTGGACGGAATGATCTTCGAGCATTGAGAGCTTCGAAGATAGATCAACACATTGAGAGCTTCGAAGATAGATCAACACTTCTAAACTAGCAAATCATTTGTCCACGAACTGCATCGCAGCCTACACATCTTTTTGATCCATACAAATGTGACTGAAGGTAATTGCGAATTTGACCGCGGAGGTACTCGGCCAATCTCGGGGTTGTTCGCCTGCGATATTCTACCTGGCAATATCTCCGACTGCGCTGGCTACCTATATGTACCCACGCAGCGAGATACCAACATACCGATACGGTTTAACTGATACGACTCAGAGCTACGCTTCCCATCGACGATCGACATGCCGCGAAGGGTACAGAACTACGATGATTACGGCTCTGCCGTTCACGAGATCATCTTGTCGACTTCCGATGCCGAATTCCTCGACCAACTCATTCCCGTTCTTAAAGATGCCACCACCACCAATAGATCCAACTTTCTCACACAGGACCTTTCTCAATATGCAGAAGACCGAGAGGCTGAGATCGAGAGAATCGGTCTTACCAAACACGAGGAGTTTCTCGGCTCCGTCAGCCAGCTTCAGAGTGTTCGTGAACGAACGGTAACCCTGACAGCCGACATCCTCGAACTGAATCAATCCATCCAAGCCAGCACCGAGAAACTGGCAGAGCAAAAGCAAGCCCTCGTCGATACGCGCGCAGTTCGTGAGAACATATCGAATGTTTCTGATGCCCTCAAAGAATCCCTCAAGATCCTCCACGCCGTAAACAATGCTCATGATCTCATTCGCAACAAGAAATACTACGGAGCTCTGAAGTCTCTCGATGATCTGCAGAACGAGTTTCTCATTCCCACAATCCAGAACAAATATGCCACACAACATCGACTTGCCGATCTAATTCAGAAGTCGATCCCGTCGTCCCAAAAGACTATCTCCGAAGCCGTCATGGCTGATCTCAATACCTGGCTTTACAGGATAAGAGAAACCTCGCAATTTCTCGGAGAGGTCGCCTTCTACCATACTGAGATGCGTCGATCCCGCCAACGTGAAAGGGTAGAAGAGGACGAGTTCCTGAATCAATTCAAGCTCAACTCTTCTATCGAATTGGTCTTCGACGAGAGCGAGGAGTTCGATGTTCTAGATAACGAAGAGTTGCACGTCGATTTCATGCCCCTATTCGAAGCTCTACACATTCATGATGCACTTGGCCAAAGTGACAAGTTCCGCTCGGAATATGCTGCCACGAGAAGACGGCAAAAGGAGCTGTTGCTGCCAACGTTCGTAAGCCTGACAACGGATGACGAGCAGTCACTCAGTAGTCTCCTCGAAGGAATCGCCGGATTTTCCATCATCGAGAAGGCAACAATGCGGCGGGCGCCCCAGCTACGGACAGCAATAGACGTCGAAGAGCTGTGGGACTCGATGTGTTCCACTGCGATATCATTAACGTCGAGGGCGCTTGGGGATGTCGCTAATGCAGAGGTGCTCTTGAAAATCAAGGGGGTCATTGCCCTATTCATTCAGACTATGGAGGGTTGGGGCTACTCGGTGATGAGATTGGACGATTTCTTGGTGACACTATTTGACAAATACGCGGAATTGCTTAAGCGGAGGTTTAGCGAGGACTTTCAAGAGATCGTATCGACTGATGATTATATGCCGATGGCAATCAACTCTCAGGAAGAGTACGATAAAGTTGTCAACGTGAGCTGGTTCACTCACGACAAATCTGCCGACGAGCTCACGTTTCCTTGCGTACTTCCTTTCTCTCAGATGTATCCCCTGTGTTGTATCGACATCCGAAACTTTTTGAATCAATTTTACTTCTTCTCAGACGATCATTTCCAGCATCCAAACAAGATCGACGAGACGTTACGCAAGGTAAGCACCGTGCATTATAAGGTATCTTGAGCAGGACTAATATATCTCAGTCCCTTGATGAGCTCCTAACCGAGAAAGTCTGCCAGTCTTTAGTTGAAAGGTTGAGCTCACAGTATCTCGGTCAGATCGTACAGATTCTGATCAATCTGGAGCACTTTGAGACCGCATGCCGAGAGCTAGAGGAGCTCTTAATGCGTGCGCGGTCTTCAGGCTCTGCTGGTGGCCCTCTCACACTGGCAGCCACTGCACAGTTCAGGGAGAACAAAAAGACAGCTGAGAAACGCATCTTCGAATTGGTAAACTCCAAGATTGATGATCTAGTCGAGACGGCAGAATACGATTGGACAGCTTACAACGCTCCAATGGAACCAAGCAACTACATGCAGACTCTCACACGCTATCTATCTAATATAATGAACTCGACACTGCTGGGTTTGCCTCGGGAGATAAAAGAGCTCATCTACTTTGACGCATTGAGTCATGCAGCCAACAAAATATTGGTCAGTGCCCATGCTGTGTCCAGATTTTCCGTTCTAACAAGCACTAATCACCAATGCACAGGCGCTTCCGCTATCTCCAGATGTCAAGAAGATCAACCCTAATGGCGTGGCCGCCTTGTCCATCGACGTCAAGCATCTAACGGACTTCGTTGATGAGCTTGAGAATGGTTTCATGCTACGATCTAACCTTGATGAGCTGGAGCAGACAATCCAGCTACTGCAGTCAGAAAATACGGACGAATTCTTTGACATCTCGACACGAAACAAGAAGTACGGTCGCGTGGACGCTATGAATGGTCCTGTCCTCTTGGAGAAGTATGTTACACATCTACAGCTAAGAAAAGCTGAATGACAAGCTAACAACTTTTGCGCAGACTTACCAACCAGATTACAAGTCCAGGCCAGGCCGCTCAGCGTTTCGCCAACTTCTCATCTAATCTCTCGTCACGCTTCGGTACCAAATAATGATTACACAAGTTAGGATTAACGAACAAATTGTCTCGTCAAGGAAAAGAAAACATAGTTGCATTTTTTCAGGCTCGAGATTCTGCTGTCAAGCGGAAGAGACCCGTGCGACAGATTGGTGGAGTATCTGCTAAACCCTTGAAACTCTTTGAACCCCTACTACGCCATACCGAAAAAGAGGTGTAAAATCCGTTCACGGAAACCCATTTGTACCTTATGCTCTGATGTTCTGTCCTTCTCGGGTTTTCCAGACGATCTGCCTGCATTGGCCAAGTATATTTCCCCAGAACAAGGCATCTATGTCTTATAGTCATTACGCTCCTCATGCTCCGCCTTGCATTTTTCTTGGGCCTCTTCTCTTAGGTTTGGGTAGTGATCGGCTGGCTGCACAGACCTTGAAGACGATGAGTTGGAGACTCGCGGCTGCTGACGAGCTGTTGAATTTGAAGGATCCTCTGGCCCGGCAGCGTCCTACTGCTGCTGCGGCATTCCCGGGTACCCATACATGCCTTCCATATCGCCATACATGGTTTGCTGAGGCTGTTGCCCGTAGGGCGCGCCTGGACCTCCCTGTACCTGATTGTACATTGGCGGAGGTCCTCGATACTCCTGGTCAGGGGCAATGCTATGGCCCATATAATCCGCTGGCGCCATATGATTCGCAGCTCCGGGCATGCCATGTTGGCCGGCCATCTGGCCACCAGGAGTCGTAGCTGGCACCCCCTGAGCGGACTGCGCTTGAGCTGTGGGATTGGCACGCTTGGCATGACTGGCCTCCTCTCTGGGAACGATATCGATTAAGAAATCAAACATATCGCTCTTGGCCAAAGCAGAGGCTATATCGGATCTTTGGAGCGTGCGGCGCTTGTTCTCTTCGGCGTGTATCCAGGCACGCATGGTCAGTTCGGTGATGAAAATATCGCATCCTTTGGCGAATAGGATGGGGGCTTCAGCCGAAATCATTTTGACCTCGGGATCGGCCTTCATAACCTTCTTGATACGGGCTAGGGGCAGCTGATGAAGCTTGTAATCGTGTTGGTCGGATTCGAGGTGATTGATGGTCTGCTGCCAGTATGTCGTCAGGATATCCTTATACTGGCCATGAAGACCCTGATGCACATTGGCCCAGGGGCCTGTGTAGAGCTCTGCGGGGGCGAAACCGGAATTGGCAAGCTAGGGATAGTTAGTCAATCAATTTTAGAGGGGACAGGTATAGAGAAGAAAGAAGTGGTGAAGTTCGATCGGGAATTCGTCGAGGTGGGAATATGAACGGCAAGCACGGTGGGACTCACGGCTGCACTGGCACCTAGAAGTAGAGATGATTAGCGACGTCGCACGAGAGAAGACCGTCGCGACAAGAATGGATGTACATACCATAATGACCTCCGTGTGTGGTGTCATATACAACAGCCTGGGAACTGGCAGCTCCTCCAGCACCAGGAGCGCCGCGCGATGGCTGCGGATGATTCGATGAGGTCTGATCCATGATTGCAGATGAAGATGCGCAAGCAAGCGATCGGTCAGAGGCACGCGGGCAATCAAGTCTTACGCGCGACTTTTTATGCAGAAGAAGCCCTGCGGGTTTTCAATAGGCCCCGCAAGGTTGATAGTCAAACAAGACCTCGAGCCAACGATGGTGGCTGACAGGCCGGACAAAGCAGACAAACAGGAAGCTGCCCCTGCGCTTATGATCTCTTTCTGGCTTCTGTTTGGAAGCGCAACGCCGATGCCGTTACTAGCTTGGCTCGAGGCGGTCTCCTCGCTGGACTCGTCGCGAACCACACACAAACCTAGTTTCCGTCAACCCGTCTGTTGGACTTGATCCTTCTGTTTCCCGAGGCTAAAGGGAACAGCAGGGTAGGACTGGATTGGGTGGATGGGTATTTGGTCGGTGCAGTTTGGGGCGACTGCGCGGGCAGTAGGTGCGTAGGCAGGTGTGCGTCTTGGATGGATGGGATTGTATTGTTTTCTCCTGCAGTCAGAAACGGTCTCGGGGACACAAGAGAAGGCTCCCGAGTTGTGTCTCGTGTGAGTCGGCGCGTGGTGATGTAACAAATGAGCTTGCTTGACGGTCGAGTAGAGAGATTGGCGAGAATGATTGGTGGAGGGGATGGGTTTGTGGTTGGACCACTGAGGCCGGCTTGTGTGATGGGGAATTTACTGCCTTTCTGCTTCCACAAGTGGTGCTGCTACTGTGCACGGGTACAGATTTCGGTGCTGATGATCCTCTTCCAGTGCGGAGCAGGACCCGCCGGGTGAGCACTGGGTGAGCACGGGGCGAGCTAAAGGTAGTAAACAGCAGACGCTGAACACTGAAAAGAGCGCTGGCCAGCGGGGGGCTGGGTTAGAGTGTGGAGTGCGCGTGCTCGACAGGTGCAGCTGGTGAGCGCAGGTCCACCCTTCTTCCCGTTCGCCAATTCGACCACTGCACACCGTCACTTTATTTCCTGTTCCGTTGGTTCCAGGCTGAGTTGCTGCTGCTGCTGCTGTTGCTGTTGCTACTATCGCTGTCTTTAGGTTTCGCCAAACCAAATTGTTTGCTGTCAGTACGCCGTCAAATAGGGGAAACTCCTCTCGAGTCCGACTTCAACCAGGAATCCCGAGTCCAAATACCAATGCGGCTCCCAAACCAGCTATGCAGTACCTACCTTAATACCGGTTCGAAGAAATTGGGTCCACCCACTTCAAAGTCAAAGACAAGTGAAGCAAATAGCTTCTCTGAAAAGAAAATACCGAAAGTCCGGACGTGGGTTTGTCTGTTCAGGTACGGTTTAGAAGTAATAATAAAGTTGTTCAAACCAGAATTAGATGAGGTAAGATAGTAGGTAGATGAGGTATTGGACCAATTACCCTCTTACTTGTACATGTGGACGGACGCAAGTGCGTATAAGTATGGGAAATGATGCAGAGGGATGAGTTGTCATGTTGGTCAGGCCGATGACGTGAATTCGTACTATTCTAGAACTGCCATTCTCTGAATTCTCCATGCGCCAGTACACAGAATACGGTGTAGGGCTGGTGGGCTATGCAATTGGAAGCCTGAAGCTATGCGCTGGCATTCTGGTTGGGCTGGAACGCATCGTCATAAAATGCACCTGCTCCCATGTACATAGAGCCCGGGTGCGTATTCCATGTTAGTGCGACCAGATGGCAATGGCAGTCTACTCTCGTATGCTCTGGCTGGCTATCGTGTGTTGTATGCACTACAGCCCGGGCTCTCTAACACGCAATACACCGCCATAGCGTAGAGGGGGTGGGACTGCATAAATCACGAACAACACTTGCTGCTGGGTGTGGTACTCTGACGAGGCTTACACCAACCTATGGGGGAGTGGCGTTGTCGTCGTCGAAGAAGAAGAAGATTAAACTATGATAGAAACTCAACCTTCAGGTTTCTGCCTTTATGTACCTCTGGCTGAGTTGACAACAATCACATTGGACCTATTGGGCTCTTGTATGCGTCCCAGACGTTTTTGGTGTTTTGATGGGCGCCAACCAGTGGACAGGGCTGTGGCTGTTGCCATTCATCAGGCAGGTCAATCGCCCAACCAACCCCGCAGTTTCAATGCCAAGCTTTCAGCTTCCGATTGTGAGTTCTGACTTGGATGCCAGCCTTCAAGTTTCTGCCGTTCAACCTGAGGATCCGAGGTATGCACAGCCACATGGCTGATGGCCACACAAGCATAGCCACAAGACCCTTGATCAAGCTATCTCTCGTTAGTTTGGTGGCTCGTGCATTAAGAGGATAAACGGACCCACCCAAGTAAAAAAAAAAGTTGCTCGACATTGCACCAGCTGGTTCTTTCCTTACATAGTACCTTCGATGAAAGAGATGATCGCAAGCAAGCGGGAAGGATCATGGAAAGCACCACCGCTCTTAGGCTGACTGAGCAAGATATTGAGGATTTGCTGTCTCAGGCCGAGTCTAGACTACTTGCGAAGCAACAAAACACAACTAGCAAGTCTCTCGCTCTGCCCTCCAAGTCAGATGTTGTGAAGACTGGCAAGCCTGAGCCGGCTGCTCCAAATTCTGTTCCGGCGACGACGGCTGCTTCGTCCTCCAAAAAGGAAGAGACGCATTCTGTTCGAATTCCTGAGCCCCATCGCTCAAAGAAGCAAAAGGTACGTGTTGACAATTATCTATTATCTCGCTGCATGTATTAGATCTCTCTTTTTCATGATGAAAGTAATATCCCAAATTCATTGAAGTATTTCACCGATCCCGTCATGGGAGAAGTTGATACGCCAGAATGATAGATTTAAATCATAGTTACTCTGACTAGACCCTTACATTACATTCCCCTTCTATATTATGTCGTCAACGACTTGAGTCTCGAGCTGACATTGAGAAGACGCAGAAAGCTGATGCAGGAGAGCGATGTAGGTTTCCACCATGCTCTATGATCCTTTTAGTTACCCGAAGAGAAAATCTGGTATGTTCATCATACTGACAAGATTACAGGGTTCAATATGCCACGCACGGATCTCACACCTGAACTTCGCAGAGACTTACAGCTCCTGCGCAGCCGTGATGTTCTTGACCCAAAGAGGCAGTATGTCGTCGAATCTGTGCTCTGCGATTTGACACCACACTCACTACTTTAACAGTTACAAGAAGGACACCTTAAAGGTTCCAGAGTACTCGCAGGTTGGCACCATCGTCGCGGGCCCTACTGACTTTTTCAACTCTCGCTTGACGAAGAAAGAAAGGAAGCGTACACTGCTGGAAGAGGTGCTGGAAAACGAAGATTCGACGCGACGCTTCAAGAGCAAGTACGGCGAGATCCAGGCTACGAAGACCAGCGGAAAGAAGGGCCATTATAAAAAGATGATGGAGAAGAGATATGGCCGCACGAATAAACGCTGAAATCACCACAAGGAGACGGAAGCATAACACTTACAGCTTGGTGTAATACAAATGTACCACCTACAGGGCATACCGAGCTGGCGCGGACTTATCCAAGCGTCAGCATCTAAGAAAGCCTCGTGTCCAAGCGGAGCCTAGCTCGCAGAGCGCGGAACCTAGTGTAGGTTGCAGGGTGAGAATCACTAATAGGACGAGGAGCCTCCTTCTATTTGCACTACCTGACACACCTTGGGGAGCCTCGCTACAATTGGCCATCTTGGAATGTCAGCATGTGCAGCTTCGTCAAGTTGTGCCCACGGCGTTGTGCATATGCTTCCATTGTCAACGCGGAAGGTGTGGTCGCGCCTAGAAGTACAAGATGGATCAAGATGGTACAGTACCCTGGCCCTTAGTATGCCATTTCAGCACCGGACTGGAATGAATACAGGCCATCCAAAGACACTACAAACGGCGCCCGGCAATTGCAGCTCACGGATATATATGAGCGGCAGCCATTCTTCGGTTTAGACCAAAGTATTAGTCCCACAGCAAGGGAGTGTATACATATATATCATCAAAGCCTTAGGCTGATCACAGAAGATAGTCAATGATTAAAGAAAAGTACGAATTTGCATACTCCAATATCTACTTTGTTACTATGACAACCTTGGAAAAGTGCTTCTGATCTCTCAACCTCACGAACGCGTCGCGCGCGTCCTCGAAATTGAATATCATATCATCGACAGCGATAGAGACCTTGTTCTCATCGATGAAACGGACCATGTCGCTCAACATATCTCTCGAACCCAGTAAAACACCTCTTACGTTGCAGATGTTCCACATGGAACTCATCAAGTCGACCTTTTGCACACCCTCGCCCATGCCACCGAGAACACCTGAGACAGTGACCAGACCGTCTCGGCGGACTGCTTTAAGAGACTGCGGGAGCGTCGTAGGTCCAGCTACATCGATGACATGGTCTACACCGTGACTGTTTGGTGTCAGATTGTGAGCAACCTTGCCCCATTCTGGTGTGGTGCGGTAGTTGATAACTGAAGTTTCCAGAGTCAGCCAATATTCCTTCCAGGTGAAGAAACCTCTTGCCCAGCATTCCCAGGGTTGGGTAAGGAAAAAGAAAAGAGCTCTGTTGGATAGCTCGAGTAGCTTTTTTCAAGTCAAAGACAGATCAACAAAAGATACTACCCACCATGTGCAGCTCCGAGAGCGTGCAGCCGCTCTGCCTTGACGTCAGACGAAGTAATTGCGATTACTTTCGCGCCAGCGGCAACAGCGAGCTGCAAAGCTGCGATGCTAACGCCGCCAGTGCCCTGCACGAGAACCCAATGGCCTGGCTTGACAGCGCGACCTGAGTTCCCCCACAGTGCGTTCCACGCCGTCAGGGCGGAACACGTAAGTGTAGCGGCCTGGACGTGGGTAAGAGTTTCAGGCTTACGGACGAGGGTACTATAATGAAAGACGCCTCGTCGACGTAAAGTACCATGTGTCTGATTTCCGAGGCCGCTGTTGACGTCCTCGAATCCAGGTAGGGCATCATCGGCTATATGAGGGACCATGAACGTTACCACGTCATTACCAACGCAGAGGTCCGGACGAAGCGAAGCCACAGAGGAGCCGGTGGCGAGAATACGCCCAGAGCCGTCGGATCCAGGGACCAAATGAGGGATAATAGGCAGGGTTATCGGGGTTGGTGAGACCTGGACGCTGGTCTTAGCCGTGGGCAGGTCTCGGACCTATAAGTAGGAGCGGTAGAGAAAGTGAAATTTGGAAGCAATTATCGACCGCGTCTCTGCAACTGCAATTTGAATATTGGATATGCACGTACCTTAGCTGTAGCCAGCTCTCTATAGTTTAGAGAGGCAGCGAAAAGATCGACGAGTACGTCCTCTGGGCCCAGATCCTCCTCCGTGACTGTGGCTTTGGGGTCGAACTCCAACGAGTCAAGGCCGTTTTGTGACACAAGGATCCAGCTGCCACTCATGATGCAATGAGGCTCATAAGAATGATTTGTCTTAGACGATTTTCAATGGAACACTGCGAATATCTACTTATCAAATGTCTACAGAGACCGGGAACATCAACGCCCTTCTGAACATACTGACATTAGAAAATATATACGGGGAAATTTGCGCCGCCCCTCCCTTGCTCCACTTAGAGACAAACATGATATATAATCGAGGATCGGAGCTTTCCACTAATGATTAGAAACGGAGGCGGCGACTTCGCGCTCCTCATAGTCATTCACGGTCATGAGAACCACTAATCATGATGTTTCTCTCACCTCGGACTTCTTATTGGCCAGTTGAGATGTGGGAGTAGAGCCCTTGCCCTTGACTCCTCAAATAGGTGTGAGATCAGGTAAGGGATGCTCACAGACCTCACTCACAGAGCCTTGGACGAATATCCCAATAGCGGCCCTTAAGAATGCTAGCAGACATTTCATGGGCTTAACAGACCTTTGTAATTGAGCCACTGGGCGTCAGAAAACCTTCGTACCCCTTACTCGAAACTCCCAGGTCAAGTCGAGGGAGCTGGGGCCAGTCAGACCCAACATCGATTGATAGTCAATGCACTGAGCGTGACCAGTGCAAGGCAAAGAAGCTAATGCCGTTCACGCGTACAGGCGTCGATGGTATTACAAGCTATAGGAATAGGGGCAATTGGTGGATGACTTCAATCTGTCGCGGCCAGTTTGGCCGAGGGCGCCTTTCGTATCGTTTCGCGGCCATTTTGGCCGTGGGCTCCTTCAGTATCGTTGCCCAGCCAAAATCCCAGATGATTACGACGGGAGGTAGTCCGAACCGGCACCGCCGGTTGTCAAAAGCTTGGACCTTTGGGGGATGATGACATAATGCACCGACGAACTCCCGATGTGGCTAGCACGCGCCAGCCAATCTGAATCACGCGCAAGCCTCACCCGTTCAAGCTGCCTGCCTACAAAGTGAGGGTGCATCAACCACTTCATGCAGTCACCCGTTGCCAAGTCAGAGGGCTTTGACGAGACTTTGGTTATCTTCGACAGATCCCACACCATCATGATCATGTGCTCAAGATCATGAAGTAGCGTGAATATGGAGGCAATAAACCCCACCGCAGAGTGGGAGAAGGTCGGTGATCGGTTCTACCGTAAGACCCAGCTTTATACTGCCGTCTTCGACCAAGATCTCGACCTAGATAATTACATCGTTGCCGGTGCTCCGTATGGGGGTGCGATAGGTAAGCTGACACAGCAATAGACACCATTCCTTGCAATTTGTTCTCCAGGATGGTTCTGTATTATGAGCCTTGTTGACGCCATGCAGCCATATACCGTGACGAGACGAAGATAGTCTCTTACCGGCCATCAAAGTCGGCCAAACCCAGTATCGACATCTACAGCTGCGCGGGCAAACTTCTGAAAAGCATCGCGTGGGACAAAGGCTCAATCAAGGGCCTCGGCTGGTCTGAAGATGAGAGACTCCTGGTTGTAGGCTACGATGGGACCGTGCGCTGCTATTACGACCTGCAGGGGGACTTCACACAGTTCTCTCTAGGGCGGGAAGCAGAAGAGTTCGGAATACACTCATGCCGATTCTATGATAATGGAATGGTAGCGCTTCTCACCAACAATACTCTCATATCGGCCTCTTCCTATGACGAGCCGCGGCCGAAAGTACTCGCCTCACCTCCTGAAGGAGAAGTGCACGCCTGGAATATCGTCCCACCCAACTTCACGCTTTCGCGCTCAGTTGAGGTCCTTCTCAGCATCGGAGGAACTATATATGTTGTGGACGCCACTGACTGCGAGGATCGATTCCTCGATATCGGCCCCTTCAGTCACATCAACGTATCCCCCAATGGGAGTTACGCCGCGCTCTACGCGACAGATGGCAAAGCCCATGTAATCACAGCGGATTTCCAGAGTAGGCTGAGTGAGTTTGATTCGCGCTCGCAGATTACTCCCAAGTATCTCCAATGGTGTGGCAACGATGCGGTTGTCATTGCCTGGGAGGATGAAGTGAATGTGGTTGGGCCCAACAATGCAGTTGCAAGCTATGTATATGAAGGACGCATTCACGTCATTGCAGGTGAGAATAACCTATTCAGTGTCCCAAGTTTTGTGCTAACTGAAGAGACCATGATGGTGTACGTCTCATCAGCAACGATGTATGCGACTTTATTCAGAAGGTGCCTGATGTCACAGATCAAGTATTCCGATATGGTACTGAATCAGCTGCGTCGGTTCTCCTTGACGCTGTAGAGCAACTCGAAAACCAATCACCTAAGGCCGACGATAACATCCAGCTGATTAGACCAAACCTTGCAGAGGCGGTGGACACTTGCGTTGCTGCTGCTGGTCTCGAGTTCAACGTACATTGGCAAAAGCAGCTTTTGAAGGCAGCTTCTTTTGGCAAGTCGGTGCTAGATATTTACAACAGCGATGACTTCGTGGATATGTGTGAAACACTACGCGTCCTTAACGCTGTCCGTTATTATGAGATTGGCTTGCCCATAACTTACGAACAATACCAGAGACTCACGCCTGAAAGGCTGATACAAAGACTCGTCAACCGCCACGAATACCTTTTGGCGTTGCGTGTGGCCGGGTACTTGCGGTTGCCTACAGACCGGATTTATACACATTGGGCTTCAGCAAAGGTACGAATCGGTGCCGAGGACGATGACTCAATTTGCCAGATGGTTGTGGAGAAGCTTAGTGGCAAGCCGGGTATTTCCTTCGAAGCCATCGCAAGAGCTGCTTACGACGAAGGACGTGGGAGACTAGCCACGGAACTGTTGAATCACGAACCCCGTGCAGGACGTCAAGTGCCACTTCTGCTGAGTATGGAGGAAGACGAAATCGCCCTCGACAAGGCTATGGAAAGTGGTGACTCAGACCTGGTCTTCTTCGTCCTCTTGCATCTCAAGAAGAAGCTCCCACAGGCCTCGTTCTTCCGCGTCATCCACGACCGACCAGGTGCCACAGCGCTTGTGGAGTCATCCGCGACATTGGGAGACGATCACGCTTTGCTTAAAGACTTCTACTATTCAGATGATCGTCGCGTAGATAGCGCTGGAATATTTATCAGAGAAGCACTTCAACAGCCAGACGCGAGAACGTCAGGAGACAAGTTGGCCATTGCTGCCAAGCAATTATCCGACTCAAAAGAGCACACTTTCGAACTACAAGCACTCAAGGAGGCCGCCACTCTCGTTCGCATGCAGGAGGCCTTAGATAGAGATCTCACCGATACATTTACAGGGCTGAGCGTCAATGATACATTATTTAAACTCATCAGACTGGGTTATCAGAACAAAGCAAAGAAGGTCCAAAGCGAGTTCAAGGTCCCGGAGAAGGTGGCTTGGTGGATTAGGTACGTACCACCAATCAGTCCCTTTTCTGAAAAAGACTGACAGCATTCCTACAGACTCAGAGCGCTCATTGCTAAGCGTGACTTTCACGAGATTGAGGAGTTATCCAAGAATAGAAAGAGTCCGATTGGCTGGGAGCCGTTCTATAACCAAACCCTGCAGGCCGGCAACACCAAGCTTGCTGCTGTCTTCATCCCCAAATGCACCAATCTCGAGCCGGGCGCCACTATCACCATGTACGAGAAGTGCGGCATGCGCGTCAAAGCTGCCGAGGAAGCTGTCAAAGCAAAGGATATGGACTCCTGGATACGGTTACTTGAGGAAGCTGGGAGGAACACTATTGAGGGACGGGACATTGAGAGGTTAGGGGCACAGGCGTTTAAGAAGTAGCCGATTGACAACGACAGCATGTAGACATACCCAAGCTTAGTAGATTGAAGGTTGAGGCATCAATCTGACCTTGAATGCGTTTGAATAAGCACTTTAACGATGTGGAATGATACATTAGATCTGAAGAAATTTTCTCATTCCTGATACCGATGTCTATGGAACAATACGCGTGGAGAACCTTGACGGCTCTAACTTCTCATTCGTTTGCGACTGCATGCGAGATACATCCGTCAATCATTCCAGCTCGTGTACTACATCTACTCGAAATCCGGTCGGGTGTAAACCCAATATCGCTGGGTCCATCTGCATTCGCATCATCATCATCATATGCCCAATCAAACGAAAATGTCCTAGAACTCCGCTTTGATCTGATCTCTTTCCTGGCGAGTAGAGACAAGTCTTTCGGAGCTCCCGCTCCTCGTGTTTTTTTTTAAGGCAAGTCTTCGGTGTTATCTCGTCATCTCTGATGCTGCCAAGCCGTTCATCAAGGTTAAGAAACCTCGATGCATCGAAGATGAACGGGACAAGTTGTAAAGATAAATCCAAACAGCTTCGTAGACTTTGCAGAGTGCGGGATGAATTTTGCTCTGCCCTGAGTAGTGGAGAGTAACGTTCATCAAAGGAGGGCAAATAGACACAATCAGCGTTGCTGTTCAGTAAACCTGATCGATCGCAAAAGTTGCCAAAGGAAATATGGGGGTCAATGAGATGGTCGTGAGGCTGTTCAGATGAAGGCCAGAGAAAGAGTCGTCACGATAGGTGGAACAGGTTAGAAGATCAAAGAAGTCTTAATATTTATGACCCCAACGAGGACGCCAACCGAATTCTCTTATAAAAAGTCCAAGCAGAAAGAGACCTGGTTTTGTACAACGCCTCTCGTGTCGTCTAACTCCGCGTGCTCTGGCCACGTCGTCCCTTAGATGGAACGGTAGTCCAACCATCAGGATCCTGCGTGGGGGCAGCATCACCCTCAGGCGCAGGTGAGCCCGGTTGGGCCGGCTGTTGGGGTGACGCGGGGGTTGCATTCCCATTGGCACGAGGAGGTCTTCCTTCGTAGCTACCCCGGGCTCCACGAGAAGCACCACCTCGTCCTCGAACGTCGCCTCGGCCACGGGAGGCATTTACATATCCACCGCGTCCTTGCCGCTGGTCCCCTGAAGCCGATCTCCAGTTTCCACTCTCAGTGGCTCTAGTTGTTTTGGGATTCTGAAGGCCGTCTCTGGGTCTGCTTGGGATCCTCTGCATAGCTGCGCCTCCATCTGCAGCAGCTGACACTTCCTTGTTGTCTTGGGCAGGAGGCTCAACCTTCTCTTCCGCCTCTTCTTCTTTAGCCTTCTCAGCTTCAGCGGCCTCTTGGGCCTCTTTGGCCTCTTTCTCAGCAGCTTCTTTGGCGGCAGTTTCTTTAGCCAGACGCTTCTCTTCCTTGGCTTTCTCATCAGCCTCCCGCTTCTCTTTTAAGACCTGCTCACGCTTGTCTGCAATTTCTCTTTCCTTCGCTGCTGTATCAATAGGACGAGCAGCGCCAAATGGGTTTGCCTTGTTTTCGCCCCCAGCTGAGGACAGTCCTGGGGATGCAACATCCGGACTCTCTGATACGGTCCGTTTCTGGAGTTGCAGCTTCGGGCGACCAACAGGTGCGATAGCAGGAACAGCAGCAACCGGTCCGGCCGGTGAGGGTGCCTCGCTGTTGTCGCGGGATTGCTCTGGGGTCTTGACAGGAGGGTCTGGTCTCATATTGCTACGCCACTTGTTGTCAAGGTCAGCAGCAGTAGGTGCGCGCTCCGGGCGTTCCGGGCGTTCCGGGCGCTCGCGGGCTTCTCTGGGAGGTCGGGAACCTTCCTGTCGGCCTTCGCCCCATGTCGCGGGGGAAGCCTTTCGATCCTTGCGGAAGGAGTCGGTACGGTCAGTTCCTCGCGGACGGCTGCTATCCCGAGAAGATGATGGTCGCTCGGCTTGGGGAAGAGGAGACAGGGGCCCTCTACGCTCCCAGTTCCCGAAGTCTCGAACCTTACCATCGTCAATGGGTCCATCTCGGGGTGGACCTCGGCGTTCGCCAAAATCGTTAGGGCGACGGTCAGAACGGGGGGCATCGGCAAGAGGGCCTTTGCGTTCCCAGCTGCTGAGGTCGCGCGCAAAATCGCCACGGCCCTCACGTTCCTTAGCTATATACAGGTTAATAAAGCGGCTGACTGGCCAAGAGATGAGAGCTAACTTACGAGGATCAGCGATACGAACTTTGATAGTCCGGCCTTGAAAGCTTGTGCCATCTAGAGTCAATGCCTTTTTCAGGCCATCGACAGTGGCAAATTCGGCATAGGCGAATCCTTTAGGTCGCTGCTCGATGCGGTCCTCGATAATGCGAACACTGGTGATCTCACAATCGGCAAAGAAGTCATTGACACTCTCGTCGGTGGCCTCGTAGGATAGATTGCCGAGATGGGCGGTATAGGGAGGTTTGGTGGGGAGCTGGGTCGGGAAGGTATCGCGAGATGGATATGCTGGGTTCGGATTGGCGTTAGCAGAGTACCGGCAGAAAAGCGGACAGGGATTTGAACGTACAGGGTCGATCGCCGCCTCCGTAGCTAGAATATCCAGTACGAGTAGATGGGGGGAGAGGTTGAGAACCTAGAAACACTTCATGTCAATATGGATATACAGTTATATGAACAGTCACAGGACATACCAAACGAGTCCTCGACTTCGTCGGCCCAGGAACCACCGTACTCTGCATGATGTTAGCAAGAATGGCCTTCGCCCGCTTTCGCCAGGCGGGGGGATGCGGCGAGGGTTTGATATGACTGACGCTCGTCGTGCAGAAAGTCGCCAAGCGACATAGTCTGCTGTTGCTTTTTCTTGGGCGCTGCAAGACCGAGTGATTAGCATGCGATAAAAGTAAGGCGACTCGGAGGGGGCGACAGCAACATACCCATGCTTGCGGTGTTAAGGCTACGCGCAACACTGTTTCGAGCTGCCGCGCGTAGATGGAACGGTGTAGTGTCGAAGAAACCGGAGGGGAGACTTCGGCAAAGGGAACGGAAATGGAGTACTTTCGTGCTGAGATGCCAATCTCAAGATGGAGGTTGAGGGATTGGCACGCAACGATGTCTATTCTGGGACTTTGGGGCAAGGAAGAGACAAGACGTTGCTTCATCCAGAATTTGGAAAAATTTAATTGTCCTTGCCCTTTCGACAATTGAGCAGGTGGAGGCCCACTGGAGGGTGCCTTTTTTGGTGGGGGCTATGCCTTTGCCCGATAGGGCTTAGCTCGTCAATGGTGTGTACCTCCAGTGCTTGCCCATACCTACATACTTGTAGATAGGGTCGCTTTCACCTGTTACCTGCATATTTGATAGAAGAAAGACGTTTACCACCCGGTTTGGGAAGCCGACCATAGACAGCAGGAGAGATAAGATACTTGATAAAATAGTCGAGTTAACCTCCGTGGAATCCTCCTGTTTCCTTAAGTAGCATGTGCTGCTTCATGTGCCTCAAAATCTTGCTCCATTCACTGCAATACCACTAACAAGAACTACACACCTACTTTAAGACACTAGATAGGCAAGCATTTGCCTGACTGACATTCAACCCTTGTATATACCTGTGCATTTAGGAGCCCAAACACAGATATAATGTAGGAGGTAGGTAGGATTTATACAGACAGTGCGTCTTGTTGTTAGGTACCTTATTCGTCTACTAGCACCTTCCGTGAGCTGCATATATGTAAGTATCAGGCACACATGCTGCTAAGAGGTTGTGCACGTAAAGATAGAATGGGTACTGTATGTACATACCTAGGTAATTGATGGTGTGGCCTCGCCCTGGCCTCTTCCCGGCACTACCTCTTGGTGGATTGGCCTAATCCCATGCCAATCAAAAGACACAGGGGTGATGTAAAGCCATTTTCAGCGTTAGTTGACACAAGCCATGCTCAGCAACGTGAACGACGTCCATCTCCTGATGGCCTAGAAACACATGTGTTGATACCTGTCTCGTTGGCTCAAGACTGCATCAAAATGTCCTGTGTACCTTCAATTCTCTAACACATACTCTTTATTTTAATTTTACACGTCTCGCCATCCAACAGGGCTTTACACAAGTGCATGGGGATACGTCGACTTCTTCTTTCTGCCGCTGAATTTTACTCCATCTACATACAACGTCAGCTACTGTCTTTCTGTATACTCTGAGCCTTCTTTCAGGTAACATGGGCACTTCTTCATCCAAGTCCGCGCCTCAGGCAGCGTCGGCGGAGTCAAGGCTCAACCACGAGCAGGTAGCACCACCTGCGTCCAGCACTTCTCCTGCCAATGCCAATACCTCTGCTCTTGCCTCGGATTCCGTGCCTCTTGCTCCGTCAAAAGACAGAGATCCTCGCTATGGCAAGATGCCAACACCGACCGAACTTTGGGACATCGGATCCCAATCACTCCAGACCGGGGCAGTCACGGGTCAGTATCACATATCGGTGTCGCTGCAAGTCGTCGAGTCGGGACTGACATTCATCAAGGCGGCATTGGTGTTCTGATCGGAGCCGGATCGGGTATTTTCAGACAAGCACCACCGACTTTATTTGCCTTGGTTGCTGGGCTTCAGTGGTTTGCTCTCGGATCTAGTTTCATGGGTAAGCCCACAGCCATGGTCATTCGAATCGAATCTCTAACAGTGTTTCAGCATCGAGAAGTATTCTGTGGCACGCATATGGAGGCGCTGAAAACATCACACCGTCAGAACGAATCAAGGCAAGCGGTATTGCTGGTGGTGTATCAGGCATGGTTGGTGGCATGTTTCGTAAGTCCCTGCCTATTCTAAGAGAGTTGTACCTTTTGATTAATGGTGTACAGGTGGACCCAGAAACATCATCCCAGGTATCTTAGTCTTTGGTACATTGGGTGCTGGAAGTGCGTATGCCACGCCGACATCCGGTAGGGTCGAGTCAAAGCCCAAAACGAGTTGGGTGGATTCGAAATGGAGCCCACTGAAGCGGCTTTCCGATAAGGACTATGCTATGATGGTAGAGGAGAAGCTTCTCAGACTCGATGCCGAGATCGCTATCATAAATGAGAACATCGAGTCGCTCAAGGCGTCAAAAGAAGAAGTATTCGCATCTCACGCGAAGTCGAATGAGCATGAGACACCAAATAAGTAGGTGGCTCTTCGAAATGACATCTATCTGATACTGCTTGCATCCCCTCTACTGCGGGGTGTTCTACAGATGATGCATACCAGCATCTCCAGCTCTTAGAAATCTATCAAAAGGGGGTCCTTTGAGCTTAATACGACTGCCACAAGTCAGCATTGAATACGACTTCATTGCAAGGTCATCTACGGGATGTCAACCGCGGAGACATCAAGCCGGGTCGTTGATTCAACCATAGAAAGTACCGTTGTATACAATTATGCTGACTAGAGGTCGCCCTATTTTGGATACATTGGGAGAAATTTATTAGTTGAGAACGGACGAGGTGGTCCAAACTGCAGCTCGAACAAGCCTAATCACGGCAGCCTTTCCGTATATGGTGGCGATGAGACTATGGTTAGTTCGAGAGGTGCCTATGTCTCAGCTACGCCAGAGCTCAATCAGGTGCTTGGAGCAGGTGGAAAGACTCACAGGCAACCCCTCTATACTTGCCAAGGCGCACCTGTATTTTGAAGTTATCGGTCCTTGGGTAAATGGCTAAGCAGGAAAGCAAGCTACCAAGTTATTGCAATCCTTGTTTTCCTTAGATACACGCCAAGGGTTGTCTCGGGTACCTTATGATAATTGATAATTAAATATAATAGGTGAGAAGTGGTATCGGCTGGCATACAGACGCGCCATGGAGGTTCCCGTTCACTGCCTGCCCGAAGGGACGACCTACGTCACTACCTGGGCCCCACCAAGTGATGCAATCCTCCAGCTGCAAGCCTGCCTACACTTCGAAGTTTGTTAGGTAATCCACGATTGGGATGCTTCCAACCAGCTGCTAACCTCAAAAGCATCATATATAAGTTTTGTCCAGCTTCCTGACTTTGCCAGTGTTAGCCTAACCTACCCGAATTCAAGCAATTTTCTGATCGCAGCTCTTAGGCCACTTGCGTCACCGGTAACCATACCCCCACTTCTACCAAATCACCTTCAAGACAGCCCAAAATGACTGGCACCCCGCTATCCACTGAGCAAGCGTCGAATGGACACGCGCCGTAAGTCGTCACTCCATGATATATCTTGCATGTTCCCACATGTACACACTCTACGGTGCTCTCAACGCGCCCCATGCCCACGCCTCGATCCGCCACTTCCAAAATCGCCCCTTTGAGTCTTGCTGTGCTCGACGAACTGCAATACCAGACTGAGGGTTCTGACACGATGACAAACAGAAACCTTGTGGACGACCCAAAGGCTGTCCTCGAGAACAAGCCTGATGCGGAGCCCAGCGAGGGCGCCAAGGACCAGGTCGATGGCGCTGTAGCCACAGGTCCCAAGAAGGCAGACGCATCGACAGGAGGACGTGTCAACGTTGCAGAGACGGGAGATTTGCACGATCTTGCTGCGAAGCGTCAGAAGGAACAGGAGGCGAGTAAATGATTCGAATAAAGTACCGAGAGGAAACGTAGGGACGGCGAAGGATGTACGATAGCATTGATGAGCGATTACGTGGCTATTCAGTTTCGCCATGCGCTTCGGTTGGGATATGCAATACTAAGGCTTGGTGGGAATCGCGAACGTCATGAATGGATTGGAAAGTTAGTCAACAGAGGGGTAATGTGGTTACAGATGTCCTCGCAGAACCGTCTTCCTTTCAGAAATTTGTACTCTGTCAAAAATTGACTTAATGCTCCATCTGCTCGTAACTTTTATGAATCTGTAAAGTAGTCAGTAAGTGACCCAAGGGTAAGAATCATCAATGAAGCGGCGTTTGAAAGACTTCGCTTGGGGGAATTACGAAGCTCTGTGCGCAGAGATAGTGAGTTGGCTGATTAATGAAGTATATAGCAGTGCTTCCCAATGAGTTTGGAAGCGTGGTTCACACAGAACTGCGGTAGGTACCAACGTGACCAAGGCCTAGCTATCGAGCGTCTTACGTTCAATGTCCTACTTGGTAATGTCCCAGTTCATAAACGGAGTGGTATGTTCACACAGCACAAGCTTGTAAGAAGTTGTTGAAGTAATATTGGCATTGTTGAAAATCGTGACTCATAAAGGTAGAGATTATGCACATGGACAAACAGCAATTCGGAATTAGACGAAGACATAAAGTTCTGAGCACTCATTTGCCCGTTAGGGTTGACATCCACCCCTAGCTTTGACACAACGTGTGATCGTAATACATCCATTACCCAGCATAAGTTGGCAACGTTTAATAATACTTCTCGACCCGAGAATGACAGCTGATTTGCCTGCCTATGTCCGCATAGGTGTTTCTCTATACCAGTCTGCACCATTAGGAAGCCTACAAAAGGTGAAGACCGGTTGGCATGACTGCGCGAAAACTCCTAATACAGAATAAAGAGAGGGAACCGGCTTCCTCATGGTGAATCTGGACTCAGTGCTTGGTCTTGCCACACTACTCTCGGTTCCTTAGCTGGCAAGAAGGGCACTATGCTTTTTGATAATAACTGATAACCAGAGGCATTTTCGAGGCTGTTATCAAGACAATTCTAACGTCCTTCATATCAGCTTGAAATAATGGAATTCATGACTCAATGTATGGGTGTAGATAAGCCAATACTATAGCGTAAGGAGACTCTATCCAGGTTAGGGAGCATAAGGATCGTTATGTACACCTCTACACGTTTCGTGTCATTGCACAATATAGTTTCTGTCAAGCCAATCGAACATAGGCAACGATATGTTTTGGATCAATGTCTGCATCCAAAATCCGGCTGGTGGTCTGAAGTATCCAAAAGACTTCATCTTCATCTACCCAGTAGCCATGACTCAGATCGTCTTCGATCTAATAATGTATAATTTGTTCGAGCTCAACTTGCAGCAACTACCCTTTGCTAAAGCTTAGTTTAGTATGGGCATTTCTCGAGAACATCTCCCCATACCCCCGCAGCCATGGCTGTTGTTGACGAGTGTTGGCTCAGGCTGTTGCAAAGTGACACAGCCATTCTCTGCGGCCCTGAGTCAGAGTGATCGTACTCTACGAAAGCAGATCTACTGACAAGTCTATAATCAGATTGAAAGGGCGATTATAATACGTTGGTGGGCAAAGTTCTCTGAGCTCTGCCGTCATTTGGAGCTACACCAATCTTTCATTGGTCATTTGGGCATTTTTGAAGATTGAATTGAAAACCAGAACCGTGGTATAATGAAGCTCGGGAAGAATCTCCACCATCAGAAAACAAGGCCGCGGCGACACAAAATCAAAGTAAGCCAAGGATCTCTTCTAAAACTTACCACGGTACCAGTCTCTCACACCTTTCAACTTACATTATCTTATATCTCTCAACTACCCCTGTGCGGGTGATTCTTCAAACTACTGTACCTACTCGAACCATCCCAATGATATCAAAGCCCCTCTGCCATTGCTTCCCTGACCCAACCAGACAGATATTCAATATGTACCGACTACGAAGTCATCAAACATGTACCTGCAGATCACCCGCAGTGCTTCATGTGGGATGCGACATCCATATTTTCCGCCACTCACAGAGTGACTCGAATCTCCAAATGACCCCACACATTGCCTGCCCTACCTGTAGGTAAGTATCGGTACCTTAAGATACCTATTGAGCCTACCTCGGTCCCAAGTTATATAGCGTCTCTCTCGTATTTATCGTCTCTCGACACCCGTGGATGACCCTTGCTTACCCAGGCGGCTGATAAAGCCGCTGCACCATGCGGAAGCCTTCATTTACAAGAATTGACCATCACACCTAGGACGGGAAGCCAGTTGATACGAGAACTTCACATGTTCGATTACTGTACAATCTGCGAGGGCCTCGCTGTGGTGATGTCAAGCTCGTATCCGGCTGACCGGGGAGGGGTCGGCCAAGGACGTGACCACATCGCACGCCATCAATATTCAATATGCGGTTGAAAGGCCAACACGTTGAAGGCGCACAGCATAGACTGAGGTTAATGCAGAGTAGTTCGATGCCAAGTCTAATCCTGATGTATTTCCAGAAAGCCTCAGGTATTAATAGCTCTCGTACAGACTCTGGTGAAGAACACGCAAGCGCAAGGTGTAGTAACTACGGATGTTCAATATGGCTGTCTCCCAGATTACCAGGCCCCGGGCTCAAATGTATACTCAGGTATCTGATCGCAAGTCGAAGCGACTAGTTCACGCCAACCTCTGCGAAAATGGTCTTCATCTCTTTGGCGCTGGCTTTGGGCGTTCGCTTTTGCCCGTTCTCGTAGTCGACGTAGGTGACGCCGAAACGTGTCTCGTAGCCTTCAGCCCACTCGAAGTTGTCCATGAGCGACCAGGCCATGTAGCCCTTGACCTTGCAACCGTCCTCTGACACGGCTTTAGCCATCGCGTGTACGTAGCCGCGGAAATAATCGACGCGAAATTGGTCGTTGAGGATCTCCTCGAACGGCAGATCGTTTTCGCCCTTGATGCTCGTCCCGCTCTCCGTCACATAGATATCTGGATAGCCGTATCGCTTCGATATCCAATTAATCAGCAAGCGAAACCCTTGCGGGTTCGGCCGTAGCCAGAAAGACTGCGTTTCCGGCCCGATGCAATCTCCCGCCTTATTGGTAGAGTGGGTTGTCAGGTTGCCGAGGAAGTCTTCGGGTGCGGCCTCTTGGTCCGAATGCTTGACATAGTCGGCTGTATAATGGTTCATACCGTAGAAATCGTTGGATCCTTTGACAAGTTCCACCTCATCAGGCGTAAACTCGGGTAGTCGGTCACCGAGCTGCTTGCGCATACTATCAGGATACTTGCCGAAGTAGACGGGGTCGGCGAACCAGGAGATGGCGAACTCGATTTTGCGGTTGGCAGCTTCCACGTCTCTAGGGTCCTCGGGATCCCAGGGGTATGCATAGTCACCATTCAGAGTAATGCCAATCTGACCTTTGTCGTTGGGCTTGAACTCATCACGGTAGACCTTAACAGCTCTGCCGTGGGCCAGGAGAAGGTTGTGTCCGACGATCCAGGGCTCACGGCTCGAGTCACCCTTGTGAAACTTTTTGCGGTCTGAGGTGTGACCTGGGGCGAAAAAGCCGATACTGTAGCCGAGGATAGAGCTGCAAAAGGGCTCATTGAAGGTGATCCAGTTCTTGCACTTGGGAAGAGCCTTGAACACGACGCGGGCATAGTTCTCGAAGTCAAGAGGGAACTCTTCCCGGTTGAGGAGACCACCGTAACGTTGCTCTAGCCCATCAGGGACGTCCCAGTGCAACAGTGTGATGTAGGGAGTGATGCCAGCTTCGAGCAAGTCGTCGACAAACTTGACGTAGTGGTCGATACCCTTCTGGTTTATGGGGTCATTGCGACCACCAAGTGGAATGATGCGTGCCCACGAGAGCGAGAAGCGGTAGCATTTGGCTCCCACGCTCTTCAGCAGCTCGATGTCCTCGGCTGTCCGGTTGTACGAGTCGCAGGCGACTGACCCATCGCTCTTGTCGGCAATTTTTCCTTCAATCTTGCAGAACTTATCCCAAATGGTCGGACCACGGCCGTCTTGCTCGGTGGCACCCTCGACTTGATAGCTACAGAGGTAGAGCAATATCTCAGGTTAGCCCGTCTGTTTCTCCTCGTCTGAAATTACACTGCAATAATGACTGTCGAGAACAGGCAAGCAGCACGTGGCAGCTCCTCGGGTGTAGCTTTACTTACGCAGCTGTAGCAAAGCCCCATACGAAATCTGAAGGCAATGACATCCTGGTTGGTAGTAGGTACGTAGGAGAGGGGAGTAAATATGATGGGTATCTAGGCTATTAGGTCAATCTCGTCTAATATCGTCTGGAAGAATGGCTATAGGGTCCGGGCCAGACCTCAAAGACAGACGAGCTTTCGAGGGAGAGGTGAGTAAGGTAGCTACTTATAGAGTAGACCATGGAGGAGGAGTAAGAGGAGCGCTTTCCAGAGCCAACAACCTCAGACACGCAGGAAGCCGCCATGTTCTTATATCCTGGCGGGGACCCGCGATGGCCATGCGCTTGGCGAATTGAGGCATGTGAGGCAGACAACCAATGGCTCTGTACCCAGGGTTTGCAAGTTGTAGGTACTTTCCCGATTCTCCCATGTCGGACCGTGACGACCGAAAAAGACATACGGACTTGCACAGCGATGGCTGTACCCCCATCCTCTCATACCATAGCTGCCGTAGCAGCCATCTCCGCCGCGGGGTAATTTGGGGCTGCACGCAGGCCGTACACGTCTCTCCTCCACAGACCAGTGCCTCCGCTACGGCAACTTGGTCAACGCGAGCGACGGCCCGTCTCTCCGGACACCAGCATACATATGGGAGCATCGTGGCCCCCTCCCTGACGCCCACCAAGCCAAGTCGAAGTTCTCGGGCAACGTGCCGACTGGACGAGCAGCATGGTCGCATTGGCGATCGCCGTTCCTTAGATTCGGGATGGTAGCGCATTAATGAGAGCCACTCGTTACAGGTTTCACGCTCATGTCCATTGTCGTCTATGTGCGGCGAAATGGCCCTGCTTCCTCCCTGCATTGGGTTGTCGTCAGGGCAGCACCAGAACTCATGGCACGGCGGTATCACGTCGGCAGCCTCTTGCCAAGGTAGCAGCAGACCCTGAGCTGTCGATACTTCATGGCCCTGAATGCAACGACCCCCAAGCTCGGAAGTTGGAGAACGGCCTGACGCAGCCCGACTTCCGGAGTGCGAACCACGCCGTTCATAATAGCTAGAAATTTACCCAGGTTTGACGGAGATGATTGCCTGTATCAACTTGCACCATCCCGTTTCCATGCATCAACAGAAGGGAGAAACACAAGTTTTCTAGTCAATGATTGAAGCCTACCCAGTTTTTTCTTTTTAGTAACTGAACGCCCCATTCGATGCAAATTATTTTCCCATTCACGGAAATTCAGGTCTTGGACTCCACGAAACACGATTTCCTCAATGTCGACTCGCCAAACCGGACTAGTGTCGTGATTCACGGACTATTGCCGTGGACATACCGTAGTGTTGCCATAGGCACTCGACCGCCTGTCGTGGCAAATCAGATCCCGAAAACAACAATACGCCGCGAACTAGACACAACGCCCGCGGCCAATTGCATACTCCTCCGCGTAGTTAACGCCACCTCTTTGGGTCCACCGCAAAGATCAGAACCGCGATTGCGAAACCTCGCCCAGTAGACGCCTAATAGTGTAAATGCAGGCCAAGCAGATCATGGCTTAGGGGCGAGTCGTTGCGCCTTTGCATCCTGCATCGGAACGCTTCCTCTTGCCTGTGTTCGAAGACTCCGATGTCTCCGCGTCTTGTCCGTCAGAGTCGTCCTCGCCTGTCCATTCTGTGATCTCGAACTCGATGCGAGTGCGGCCATCTTCGCTTTGACGAACGCCCCTGGTAGTGCGCATATCTCCAAGACGGCTACCGCTGAGCAAGTCATTGAACCAGGGGATCGTGCTGAATTCTCTGCCTATGAGCTGGTTGCCGGAGCGAGATACAGGGGAAGGTTCAGTGTCCATTTCGTCTTCCTGGTCGGGTTCGCCGGGGATTAGGCCCATCTCCTCCAGACCGTGTAGGTCCTCGGTTAAGAGGCTTCCGAGGGTCAACTGAATGTAGTCTGCCTCACTCCTGGGCTGCTCGGACCAGTAGGAGAGAGGTGTACCACAGAAGCCGCAGAAGTGTCTCTTAGCGTGCTGCTCGATGGGATCGGAATAGACGCGTCGGATGGATGACCGGGTTTCGTCGGGGAAGAAGGGAAACATTCGACTGTGATACCAGGTCAAGGGAACGCGGATGAAGGCAGATAGCGGTGTTGCAGAAGAGACTCCTAGATGATACACGTGGTCAGCAGGAGCATCTCCGTGGCACCGGTGTTAGAGGCTCGAGTGTGGAGGATAGGGTAGCTGGGGATGACGCAACTTACGGTGCGTTACTCGGGTGTCGAATAGGATCTGGGCAGATTCGGACGAATTGCTGGGGACATGGATAATGTACTGATTTCGACCACAATGACAACTCCCCCGCAGCGCCGTCTGGTCGGCCATTGTGACGCGATGATATTGGTTATTTACCCGGATGAAACTCGAAAAGACAGATGTGAGGGCCAAAGAGCTGGCACGATGGCAGGCAGCTGTCGGGCCTTGCAGGAATTAAAGGACGATAGGACGACAGCTTGGGTTGGTAACAAGCAGCTGCATGGAAGGGTTGAGAGGCTTCGACGTGATTCGGGAGCTCTACTTGGGTGAGTTGGGTCACTGGATTTTTCTGGAGTCTACCAGGTACCTACCTAAGTAGGTAGCTGCGAAGTCGATTGGGTCGGACGGGCTCTGGACGGGACCTACCACGTTGTTGGTTCGGGGCTCCAAGTACATAGTTCAGGTACTGATTTATCCAACCTACATGGGCACCTCTACCTCAAGTGTACGCATGCAGGATGGCCTTCCCGGGATCTACTGACTTTAAGTCATGTCTGTACCTCCTCAACCGCTTACCAAGTAGGTACTTATTTACCTATCTACCTCCAGGCGTGGTAGAAAAGCAGGCAGGCGTCATAGGTGGACCAAGCTTCCACTTTAACTACTTAACCTAAAGGTCTATCTACTAGGTACTTAGGTATGTATGTGATTGAGCCCCTCCATACCCCACTTGCACAGTTGCACTTACCATGTCCTTACCTCTCCACTACTTTCTAGAGGTACATAGCCCGTAGCCAAGGTAAGAGGAGGTACTGGGCATCTAAGTATGTAATCTACCTATATGAACACCTTCCAACTCTCCCAAGACTAGGTTGTAACATGCACGGGCTGACACGGCTTTATCTGGTATACCTCCTTCCCACGCCGTGATCTGTGTCTCTACATCTGGGGTCTTACCTCTGAATGCCCAGTGAGTCTGGCCACTCGTGCCAACGAATCCCTACCTAGTTGAATGGATCGCTTTCTGGGCCAGATGCACCGGTGAGCTGCAAGGAGACAGTCAGTCTCAGACAAGCCACCAAACCTCCTGTCCTCGGCATGGTCTCACGGATGTTGATTTCAATTCCGTCTATTCACATCATGCGGTCACATGCGATCAGACGGGAAGTCGGTATGGCAATTGCGCGTACACAGACACGACATATCATTGGAGACTAGTGACCGTTGAATATGGAGCCGCTACGGACCGTGGAGTTGTGCGATATCCATCTCCGCACGGCAATATGTTGTGCGGATGGCCACCCTGCCGCCGTAGAGTTTCCATCTCGGTCTCACCATTGGGCATCAGCACCGCGAGGACTACGGCCGAACCAAACAGACTCCCGGTATGCACGTGAGAGAACTCATTCGATTCATGTGGACGTGGTCAGCCTGAGCATGAACCACCCGGGCCCTTTTCCTTCGTAGACCCGTCCATATCCAAAGATTCCTCGCGTGATTTACCTTGGTCAAGCTCAATTTGCTGTTCGGTGGCTTCTTGCTGCTCGTCCTCTGCCGTAGCCTCCAAGTTAGAGACCAGCTTCTTGCTTCGTCGTAGCCACCATTTGAAGAATATAGTCAAGAATTGTGCTGCAAAGACCTGCTCAACCGTGTACAGCAGTACCGGCACTTGTATAGAGGATATTGTAAGGTTATCCAACTGGGACCACATCGCCGCAGCTAAAGGAATACCAAGACTGGTGGTTTTTGCTGCACCACAAAAACAAACCGCCACAACATGCTCTCGCGGCATCTTTTTAATGGTAAGAGCTTGTTGTATTGTTTGTGGGAGCCGCGTTCCAAGCTTTGATGCAGCAATACGGGGGTTGATAGACCTGGCAAGTATTCCAGGTGGGTTTGAGATCCAGTAGCATATCATCGTGAAGAGGAGATACTCGGCGATGTTCAGGAAAACATTGAAGAGCACCGACGATGTGGGCAGCCGGGTCAGAGCACCCGTCTCAAAAGCTCCCGAGAAGGTTGACCTGATATGCGCATTAGCAAAGTCGGTAGAACTGAACCCAGCCCTGAGTGGCCACATCTTACCATGCTACCATCATCAACAATACCGAACAGAATTGCGCCAGATAGAACGTCCTCAAAGTCCATGTCACTTGCCGCGGGAAAGTCCAGCGCAATGCCTGTCCGACCGCCAAGGGGACAAGCACGCTGAGCCCCAGCTGCTTCATGACATTCGCATATAAACGACCCAAGGTACTTGGTTGCGCAGGTCGAAGCGAGTCAAACTCACGCCCAGTCGGAAGGAAGCCGTATATCAGCCAAGGCGACAAAAAGGAGCCTGCCACGTTACCAATTACGACTTCGATAATAGCAGCAGCTTCGTCACCGCCTGAGTTTCTGGTCATGACAACATTGGAGGCAATAGTAGTGGGAATGCAGCTGACAATGACCATACCCACGAGGATACTTGGTTCGACGTTCCCAGAACTCACCCCACCGGCAGCAATCACAATGCGAATGATGACTAGTTGAACATGAGCCAAGAATGTTCAGGGACGGTTCAGTGGAGTTAGACCGACCGAGCTGTATGACGGGAATGAGAACAAGGCTGATACCCTGCACTACGAAGTGTAAACGCCAGTTACTCGCATGTTCCTTCAGCTTTTCGGGGCTGAGTTGCATCCCATTGATCAGAAATATCAAGCCGATGGCGCCATACAGGATCGAGTACTCGGATCTGATCGTACCACCGCGCGCAGCGACATCTAGTAATGTGATCAATACATGAAAGGCGAGGCTTGGGAAATCAGAACAAACGAGGAAAGTAATAGCCCAGAACACAGCCCAGGCCAAACCCGATCGTCAGCCAGTTAGCCCAGAGAAATTTCAGAAGGCCTCTGAAGCACCGGATGCCCCTTGGACTGTGATCTTGTTTAATCCTTGTTTCATGGCCGTCACCATTTGGCAAATCGCCCATCATGTCACAGACTCGGCTGGCGGATGGTAACCTTAGACCTAGAGAAGCGACAATACACGGGCGGTCGAGTACGTTCGACCTCTCAAGAGATTCTAGTTGAAAGGGACGGCTGCCATTTCGCAACGAGGTATTGAATACCAGCCAAGCCGCTTTTTTCTGTGAACCATCGTTCCCGATTTCGCTTTCACTGGGGGAAAAAAAGTGGTGACGTATCGGCGAATTCTCCGTGAAATAACTTGACCGGTGGCGATCTCGGGAGAGCGCCGACCTTCAGCCCCACCCACTATCAGTCTCGCGAACCTGCATTACGAAGTTTTGTTTCTCTACACTACCTGCCGTGGTCAGAGTATCTCTCAAGCACTCAGCTATTCCATGCATCATGACTCTGGGTCTCTCGCTCTCTAGATCTAGACACTGTTACTGTAGACCTAAACATACTTGTCAGAGTCTCGGATTGGTCAGATCTCACGTTCTTATAGCGAGTATCTAGGCACCTAGTACCCTACCGAACATGTGCCCGTCTGTTCATAGTCACACTCTCTGCCATCTCTTCCTGTAACCCAGCCCAATTCTATCAGAGGATCCGACGAAATCACTGGATTTGAGTCATTGTTTTCTTACCTGTGCCACTCGCCCGTGTGAGCGTCCCAGGCAGTCTCCAGTCCAGCTAATACTGAACGTAGGTCAAACTTTAGAATGGCCGGTAAGCAAGGACGTAGGCAGCAGATAAAAGGGATGAGGTCCACGGCGCCTGTAAGATTCCTTCTCTTTAGTCTCGGAAGTGCACTTTGACCCGCCGATAACGTGAGAAGCTGGCAGACATAATTTGGAATGTTTCGGTCTTATATAGCAATACCTTTAGTGAGCGCCCGCGCGTCATACTCCGACTGCGCTCTCGCTGATCCTGGGCCTATTCCTTTATACGAAGGCTTTGATTGTAGTAAGGATATCACTTGGCATTATCTCGGAAGTTATAACTCCACATGCATGAAGTCTTCGATTTGGGCGATACGAAGGAAGGACTCTCTCCTGATGGCGAGAGCTGCCCGAGCTCCCCTGTATTTGGCCGTTTGCCGTACTTGGGCTATTGTTCGTGGCTAGGTCGCGTATTCTAGCTGCGAGGTCTCCGATGTTGTCGAGACCGAGTCCGATTTGATGCACCATGATATCGGTCTAAGCTGGCTTGCTAAGCATGGATTGCCGGTTCGCGAGCCACGCTATGCAATCCGCCATTGTTCAGGGCTCTCTTACCGATGTCATGTTTATATCCTGACCTACTGGTTATGGCATTGGTCGTGTGTGATCTGACGCTCCAAACTTGGAGCTCGACGAGCTTAAATAGGCTACCATCAATATGACCTTCTTTCCTGGCAAGACTGAAAGCTTTCTCCGCGCCTAGGCATCCCTCGCATTATATCTGTCGTATATGTTGAGGTTGAGACTCAAACAACTCACATAGTGTTTCCACGAAGGACTAGAGATGGGCCTCGATCAATCAATGCCCTTGAATGGCTAGATTGCAGCAGTGAGGCGGATTTGACCCAGGGCTGAATCCATCCTGCTCATCTATATGTAATCTACGAGGGTCAGTCAGGAAGCCTGTTGGGTTGTGCTTATGGAAGATGGTCGCAAGTTGGATATCTCGTGGCAGACTTCCATACTCGCAGTACCATAGGAGAATTGAGTTTCTAGCTGAGCTGGTGCGGCTCCTGAGATAACAATGGGAATGAGTCGGGACTTGAGCGATCGGAAATATGTTGCCCAGCACTTTCCCCTGCGTATATAATAAATCCAAGCCCAGTTTATGTCTGTATCGTCGGATTTCGCTTGTCCTACTTGCTAGTTTGGCTCATCCATTGGTAAATAAGATAGCGTGAGATGTTCTTTTTTCTCTTTTTAATTCCAACTGTCAACTCTTTTTATTGCTTGGCTTGCTGCTCCCAAAACACTAATCAGTCAGTTGGTACAGGCAACATGACCACTCAATCGAGGTTAATCCCCAATAAGTTGTCAGTGGTACACCATAAGGTTATAAACTGTCAGTAAACCCGATGACGGTTAGAGACCGGGTAATATTGCATCGTTAGCTATTAAATCCTTAAAATATCTCAAATAATTGTGAGTTAGCTAGTCCAAAGTGAGGTGTGTGCATCATCCTCCAACTTGGATAAATGACAGTGATCAGACCGTCTCGTGACAGCCAGCATCTCCCTTGCTACCAATGCCCACAATTCCTCAAATGAGCGTATGTAGTATTCAGCTGTGTTTCGGTATGGTCCACGGTCCAGATCTATCGAGCGTTACCTTAAAAGGAATGTACTTGTAATCAGGCAATCAGATGACGGCCCCCATGATTTTCGCCTCGACCGGCCCTGGAATGCCATAGACTATAGCTGTCTCGTTGGAACTCGAGGACTCGAGCGTCACGTTAGCCAACCCAAAGAGGTTCGCCATGGTAGGTTCTGGAAAATCACTAAAGCGTCGCTTATCAGCAACGAGAGTTGGGAGTATGAGATGGGTTTCGAGCGTACTTGGAGTCCTTGAAGATGTGCGACAACTCAAGCCCAAAGTAGGAGATATTTGTCATCGACTGAAACAAAAACTGGAAAACCTCTCCACGGTATGGGCAGCCAACATAGATGGTGTTGTAAGTGTTAGAGGCGCCGGGCTGCGTCGTCTTGCCATCCCACTGCCACCCGTTGTCGCAGTGAGCCCGAGAGCCGTCTGCGTTGGGGTCTACCCAGTCGACTATAGACTACGTCAGTTTCGAAATCCAGCTCAAGGTCGCTTTCACTGCAACCTACATCCGATGGAGCAGTTGAACATGGCGTCACCAGGCTGGATCTTGCTGCATTCGACGCAGATGTTGGACAGGAGATATGGTTTGAAGTGAAACTGAGATAGTTCAAGCCATGTTAGGCTATCGCTTAGCCCAGCGTCTTTCATCTGCGCAGCTTGAGGCAGAGATGCCCCCAGCTGCAGAAGCGCCAGGAGCACGAGCGAAATCTGCATGTTGACTATTATGAAGTTGATAAAGCAGGAGATGCTCGTATCGCGGATGCCTCCGCAGTTGAAGAGATATAACTTGGTATCTTGAGGTGGGCGGAATACAATCTGATGGACGATAGGCGGCGGAAGAGCTGCTGGTCTTTATACATGGGAAGCTGCAGGGCCTCCCATCACTGCATGCGCGATCGAGACTCTGATGATAGCTGGGCTTTGCTCACCGCCCCTAAATATGATCTTCTCAGGTACATTGACAGTCAACACCGATGCCAATGATACACAAGGCGTTGGCTACCTCGCGGAACTAGCAACCGTCTCGGATGGGACAAGCCACCTAGTCCCAGAAGCCCACGAACCGCAGGCGCAAGTAGTCAACAGACGTTTAGTTCGCCGAACAATACTGAGGAAAGCTTGTATGACCTGTAATAAATAGTCGCCCGAACAAGCCATGGTTCAGGAGAAGCTTCGTCAGAGTTGTGGGTGATTGTCAACAGGTCAGGTAGAGAGATGGTGACATCAACTTCCGGAATTATTTGAACAATCAAAATCACTCCCGGCCGCAAGTCAAGCGAGCCCATTCAGCAATCGCTTTTCATATAGTCTAATGCCATCTTCGTGCAATTATCAACTACATTTGGACCTGTTTTCGAAATACAGAGAAGAGGTGGCACAGGCCGTACTTGGTGAGCAAGCATCGAGGCCTCATTATACTACGCCGCATTTCATTGGGTCTCCTATCCACGACTGTGGTTCCTTGGCTTACACTCCCGTATTCTCTGCTGTCGGCCGTTTCCAAGACCACATATCCAAACGGTACAGTGGGCAGCCGCCGCAATCAATTCATCCACCAGGGAAGGATCGATGTACAGGACGAGACGAGCGACTAACGGAGATGTCCTTGAGCTGGCGGAAACCGGCATAGTAGAAATTCCCGAGCTTGTACGAGATGTCTTTGTGGCGTTCCCACCAAACCAATCACCAAGAAGTCCTGCCTTCAAAAGTGATACAAACCTCGGTAAGCTACCGTTCAGGGTTACAAGTCGAAGGTGGCGAACATGTCCATATTTGCTAGTATTCAAACCCATATCACACTTGAAAATATAGGGCAAGGGGTACGCTATCTTCTTACTTGGGTCTTATGCTTGCATTGAATGCCAGAAGCGTAGTAGGAGCGTAATGAATACAACAGTCGTTCACCCATCCCCAGCCACGATGCGCTTGAACCGTGTATTTGATATTGGGCACATACTACATGAAGCCCTCAACGTTATGCTTCGTCGTAGTCTCCTTAGCTGACCGCTGGTATGATTGTAATTCTCTTCCTTTCTCCCCTTTTCGGCTGTCACCGTTCAAATCTCATTCTCCCGGTTGTGGAATCGAGCTGAATGACGCGACCAAACTCGCCAGGAGCAATTATCTCAATTTAAGCCAACAACGCAATATTGAGAGAGGGGAATACAGGCGTCCTGTCTTCAACGCTTCTGGCTGACACGATTTGGACATCGTTATTTACTAACTCGTTCTGTTGGTGTCCGATCGTTTGCTTGCATTCGTAGAGTGAGTATCGCGCTGCTAGAACCATGACGAGCATTGGAAGACATCTCGGCTCTAGCATGGCTGTCTTTCTGACCACTACATCTGTCGGAACATGAAGTGATCAGGCCCTTATTTGAGAACAGTGAAATTTTACCAGTCTCGTTCACGAAATTCCTCAGCGAGGACATCTATGAACAACATAGTTCATTCCCTCAAGAAAACCCATCAGTGGCTATTTCCATTTGAGATAGAGTCACTAGCTGTTCGGTCCCGAAAGCGGCATCATGGCCGATGACTCTAAGATACCAGAATAGCTGCCTACAAAGTTCAAGGGCGCATTGCGCGACGGTAACTGCTGAAACGATACACCGGTAATGTCTGCTTACTAACACTACAGGTAGTATATAGACCGTTACTGACTTTATTGTGCGATATTCTGTCCTTGTTGTCGACTTACTATCCTTTGACAGGGAAGAGGCCTCCAGTCAGGGAATAGGTGTTCTTGAGATAATGAGACACATGATTAGGATTATTAGACATTTCATTGAGCAATCTGCGTGTACTGGCTCTTACAACCCGGACGTAGCCTAGCAAGACCTATGTTGTTATTAGACTGATCACTCACGTAGCCCTGAGAGTACTGGCCGCTTCACTATACCCGACATGACGGTTGTAAAGACAATATTCATTCCGGACTGTTTCCATTTGGACTACTTCGTTTCTTTAGGTACATGGTGTTCGGCAGGTGCCCTCAAGGCTATGTTGGCTAGTATGTTCTACTAGTAATTTCATTGTCGCCGGTGTAGCTTGTGATATTGGGTCTCGAAGTCTCTGACCTCGTGTTGGCGGATACACTCGGTGCTTCTACTTCCTAGCTTGAGACCGACAACAGAGGTTACACTGTTGATTGATCCCCGAATCCACGTATACGCTTCAAGTATCCTTAGTCATTGATGCTGGGCCTGGAGAGTCAATTAAGTAGCTAGCTACCTGGCCAATCAGATCCATGTCGGACAGTCGACGACTCTGACAACTACAGTCACCATTTTTGCTTTCAATGACGAACTGGCTGCCTACTAGACCTATGCTACATACATGTAGGTGAGTCGAGCTTCACGTTGAGAAACAGCAGACTACTTCCTACCCTGTTCCAAAAAGCGCATATTGGAGGAATGTTCGCATTTCCACATGCGGCAGTTCGCATCGATAGTCCCGCACCATTGCCTTACGGTACTGACCAAAAGTTCGTTGTGATTGCCACGATGAAAGATGGGATCATGTAGAAAGGTGCATATCGTGGCAGTGCAACGGGCATGGAGCGCAGTCCTGTAGGTGCCCGAGAACTACTCCGGCGGACTCATCGAGCGGTGAGTATCCGAAAGTATGGCCGGATAGGGCAGACCATGGAACTCTGCGCATTGGGCGAAGCCAAAGCTGAAAAGGTTCTGTTGCAACTCTGCAAGCTTGACATGCACTCGCGACGGACTTGCTTTCGGACGAGGCGAATCCATGCTCTGAGGAGATGGACCAGCTCTGGTCAGTCAGTCACTCCACGGAACGAGCGAAAAGCACAGTCACAAAGGCAACACGAGCATGGATGCAATTGTGCCGAGTTATGCCTCCATACGACGCTCCTGTGCGGCTGCATGGGCTGAGAGGTCGGTAAGATCGAAATGTGTGCGTAGGTAGCTCACGTTATGGGGACCGATGAGGGTCGTCTTGGCTACAAGCTTAGCCCTCATTCACAACTCCAAGGACGCACAGCAAATCAAACCCGCAAGATGTCATGAGAAATTGTATCGATTTTCATCTTTCCATACTCTCAGGATATTTTCCTGGTCGTCGTGAGAAAGCGGGACAGTGCCAAGCTGCAGCAGTAGAAGACCTCAAACTGAGGCTCGACAGACCGTCAAAGGACCGAAGTGGCCAAGACAACCGTTGAGGTTTGATGCCCCAGGTCAGCCCAGCCGAGGTCTATAAATAGTCTCATATTCTGCACTATGCGCTAGGGTTAGTAAATTCAGTGGTTCTGTGATGGCTGCAGGGAGCTAACAGTAATAGGTAAAGTCAGAGGTTCCCACTCACACAATCAGCCAGTAATTAATCAGGTGAGGTACGATAGGGAGTAGTCAAAACGGTTGCCTTTGATACCGGAGTAGGTACGGTAGTATGTAGGTGACTGCATGATCATACTACCGACGTACAGCACAGAGCAGAAACCATCAGTCACGTACATGCATGTGAGATATCGCGGAGCATATGGACGAGCATGATGACAGATCTGGGGAGTCAACGGGTTGTATTTGGGGGCTATGGGCTGTGAAAGACCTGCATCAGCAAATATCCTCTGCAACATAACTCCACCGTCGTCTGCTCCTAGTACAAAACATCCATCTACAAGTCTATTGTGATCGCTGCTGGAAGGAAGGGAAGGGATTGAGAGCGGATGGTCAGTCAGATAAACAGTACCTGGGAGCCGAAACGGGACGCTGCCTTCAATACCCGCTGATATGGATACTCTCGTCTATATTAGGTATGTGGTGGGTACCTAGACACTGGTAGGAGTAGGGCAAGCTTGGTAAGATACATCCCAAGTTAGATCCTTGAGGTCTTTCTTGGTCGTGATCGCGACGTTGATGAGTTTGGTTTGGTAGGAATAAGATGGTGTCATATGCGTCGCAGCCTGACCTCTAACATCGTCTTCTTATATCTGCTTCCATCGATACCTCTGGTGAACTTTTTTGATGAATTAGATAAGGTGGGCGAAAATATCAAGCCTCGAAGTATAAGGTCGAGATAGAAGGGTAAGCTGTTAGGTATTACTTAGGGCGGTAAAAGAAGCCTGGCTACTTTAAGCACCTAACTAACACAGACTCATCAAGCTTACAGGCAGGTACCTAATAGCCTAATGAGGGTCGCATACATACTTAAGGTACTGGCCTCTTCATCCTCTCTTCGTATAAATGGTTACCTTGACACCTTACCTCGTACCAATTCCCCAGGGTTTGGTAAATGCATAAGTATGTTCATAATGTACCTATCTACCTTTCTACACAATCTACTACCTTCCATTACTTCGCTCCTCTACCTCCATGATGGCATCTTGAAAATTATATAATTCGACCATGCTGAGCCTGCGGGTGGGGTAATTTGGTCGTTGTCTGATTCGAGGCAAGGAATGAGGGAAATTCCAGCTATCCCATCCCCCCTGCCTTACCTCACCTACCTCATGTACCTGCCTGGTATGTACCTTGTGTATGTAGGAGATCGTGTATAGGCCCAGATAGAAAGACGAACCAATGTAGATCACCTACCTATACCCACCTGTAGGCTATTGTTATAGTAGATCCGTCGAGTCGCTGACATGGTCCTTGCCCGCGTTCAACTCGACTCTTTTCCCACTTCCATCCATTCAACAAACGATCAGCCATACCCCATTCCCTAGGTGCGTCATTCAGGATCCGCTCCCCGAACTGGAGAGGTGCTTCTATTCTCGGAAGTTCCAGTCGTAGTCGGCCGCCTTGTCAAAGGCCCATTGCTGTCTTGTCGAAGGCCTATTGCCGTCTTGTCGCGTGTCTCTTCACGTTTGTCTTGCCTGGTGATTTTTGAACTCTTTCTTTATTGCAACCCTGTTACTGCGTGCTATTCACACTGCGCGCGGCTGCTTCTGCCCCCATCCAAGCCTCGTTCCATACCAACCGCCCGCCATTACAAGCTCCAGTCATTCCTTTGACGCCGATCGCGCAAACGGGCAGCCTATGGGAAGGCCGACCTATCGTCTCCATCTGTGCCGCCCCAGCAAGAGAAGAGAAGAGGAAGCAATAGAGGAGCGCTATTGATGCTCGGCTCGAATCGCTCATACCAGTTCCACGACCCAATCTTGCCTGATCCCTCTCCTCTCTGCCAAACCCGCCTTTAGTCCACTTGAATCAAACCCCGTCACAGCACTTGCTATACGTACCATACCGTCTTTGCCGCAACCGCTTCTCTGTTGCTGCTGCCGAGCCGGAGTAGAGAGTAAGCTGGCCAGCGCCCGCGTCAGCACAGCCCCTTTGGAAAGCCCGCAGCTGGCAGCCTAGCCAGCTCTGATTCCCACCCCTTTCCCCCCTGCACTGCAAAAAAGAGGGTGCTGAAGGAGCGAATGTGATAAGAGTGTGAGCGTATATGTGCGCGCCCGTGTGTGTACACAGTAGGGTAATTTATTGCTTGGTGAGTTGCTTGATCGCTACTCTGGCGCATTCCTATTGCTGGCTCAGCAGTGAACCAGAGCCGAAGCAGCGTCAGGCAATAAGCCAGATCACCAGATTCCGGTATCCAATCCAACCTCGACGCCGTCTGGTTGCAATTACGAATTCGCTTTGTATTGCATTGCATTGCCTGCGCTTTCCTTTTTCCTGCTCCCCGTCGCTCTTCGGCATCTGCTTTGGGCTCTGGCTTTGCCTACCGTGCTTTGCTGTGCAGCCGCTCCTTTGTTCTGTCGACGGGTAACCTTGACAGGCCAGGAATAGGGTCGCCGTATACTCAGTAGACGTTTAGACGAACATAATTCCATTATGCCCTCCTTCGGTCGCCTAGGCAAACACAGCAACCGTTCCCAGCACAACCTGGTCGAGCAACAGCAGCAGCAGCAACAACAGCAACAACCACAACAGCTCCAGTTACAGCATCAACAGCAACTCCAGCAGCAGCAGCAGCAGCAGCAGCGAGAGCAGCACCTCCGGCAGCAGAGCCAGACACAAAAACTAGGTAGTGGAGGTGCTGCACCGCCCCCTTCACAAGCTCCGTCTTCTACTACTGCCTCCCCCTCACACGCACAACCCAGCGGTCGTCGAGTCTCTGGCGCTGGAGTTCACCCTGACGCTGCCAATAACGCCCCTCCAGCCTCGTCCGGTCCATCACCGGGCCTGACCTCCAGCGATTCGCTTCAGCAGCCGCAGCCGGCCGTCCAACCCGCGCAACAAACATCACACAACTCACCGCAACAGCTCCAGCACCAGCGTCAGCCACAGCGCTCGCTGAATCACGCTGCTGCCGCTCAGCCGTCTGATCTATATGCAAACAACAACCCAAACATCTCGCCCAGTCTGAACCCCACAGTACATGCCCAGAACCAAAACTCGCTACCCCTCAGCCAACCCAATCCTGCCGCTGCTTACACTGCGCGACAGCAACCCCACGAGAATTTCGCTGATCTGGTATCTCGCTCCCAATCCGCGAGGTTTTCCCAGCAGATACCGCCCCTGCAGACTCAGCAGCACCATCAATTCACCATTGCCTCGAGCTCAGCCGACGACCTGCCCCAGACTGCCCATCTTGCCTCCCCCGTCGTCTCTCAAGCAAGCACGCCAGGCCAAGGGCTACCACCGTCGTCGCTGTCCCATAGCCAAACCGCCCCCACCGAGAAACGATCGACCCGCAAGTTGATCAAGAACATCCTATCTGGCTCTTCCTCCAGCAGTCGGCCGACTTCAGACCACTACCAGGACTCTTATGACAACACGGCTAGCCTTGTTGTCCGCCGGCCGTCAAAGCGATCCGCTAACTCGCACAGCGCAAGAGGAACCTCACTGCTGACCAGGTCCGTGGACCACCCTGACTGGGTACCTCCTCCGAGCACCAGCTCTCGGCATCACCCGCTTCCTCCTCACAACCAGCATTCACCAGCAAGTCAAGGCGTAGGCGCATTCGAGGACCCTTACATTGTCACCCCGTCTAATCAAGAGATCCTTCTGCAGAACTCTCAGGAAACCCTTCCTAATACTATACGTCACGTTCCTCCCGAGGTCAACCCGTCTCCCTACGATCCAGAAGACCTGGCCTTTCACCAACGACAGGCCATTGCGCACCACCAAGCCCAGATCATACAAGCCCAGCAGCACGGTCACGGCCAGGCACAAGCACAGATCCAAGCTCACCCCGAGCAGCAGCAGCAGATTTACGGCCAGATCGTAGTCGATCCTGCCCAGAATCAGTACCAATATTCTCACCCACACGAACAGTATCAAGCATCTCCACAGGTACAGCAAGCGGGTTCAAGGCCTTCGCTTTACGCCGGGCATCTGAGCACCGAGAGCCCGCAACCACCGAATCCCGAGACAATTTCGCAATTGTCGTATGAATCACCTACCTCAGAATCGGAACAGCAACAGCAGCAGCAGCAAGCTGCCAATTCGCAAGCTACACAAGAGTCTCCCGCTGTCAAATCCCCGCAGCCCGAGTCGCAAACACCCCCAAACCCGCAGCCGGTCTCCGTGTCTCCACAGCCGTCTGCAGCTCAAGGTCAAGGACAAACTCAAGCCCAGACTATGGCCCCACCGACGGTAGGACCTGGGCAAAGCCGCAGGTCCGGAGAGAACGACAAAGTTGGGCCACCTTCCGGACCGCCACCTGGTTTCAGGCACAGCCAAGGTCCCATGAGCTCTATGAATCCTCTTCCCCCGACTCCCGGGGTATCTACTGCCCCACAAAATTTTCGCGCCAGTGGTGTTCAAGGTAGTCAACAGTACGATGGAGCAGGGGATGACCGTGGCAGAAACAGCCCTCAACCATCTACAGGAGAGCGTGACGGTGCAGATCCCGACAAGCAGTTCAAGGATCTATGTGAGTTTTTCTTTTTTCCAGACGATATTTTGACAATACTAATATCAACGGCAGTAACAAAGTACAAGAACGTCAAGCGACTTTATTTCGATGGCAAGACGCAGATTGAGCAGTTGAATGCGCAAGTCGAACAGCTCCAGAACGCAGTTGCCAACCAGCGTATGTCCCAATCACGAACCGCACTGGACGATAGCGAGTATTCGACACGCTTCAACCGACTCAATGGCGCGGTAAACAACCTCTCGTTCAACATACGTAAGGACTGGCGGTCGTTGCCAGGCTGGATCGAGAGGTATGTAAGCCCGGATGCGCTCAAGACAGGCAAGCAAGAGATGACCGCTGTCGGTCGGGCCATAATTGTGCGTTGGCTTTATGACGAGATCTTCAACAAGTGCTTTCACCCTGGCCTCGACGTTGATCTGAGTTGTCACTTGAAGCAGATTGAGCAAAACATCCGCAGGAACTCGTACACGCTGAACAGTCAGGAAGAGTATGAAGCTTTGACAGCAAAGGTTGTTAATTGGCGTATGGCTACGCTGGAGGGCCTTCAAAATATGCTGCACGCATCCGAGAGCAACGACTATAAGGCAGATTTCACAAAGATGGCCACGAGTAACTTAACAGCAACATTATTACAATACCTTTCAGATCCTCCGCCGGCGGGTGTAGATGGTAGCGCATCTATGATCATAGAACTTGCTGTCGGCATTGCTGCTAATCTACCGATGGAGAGTCGAGACGTTGCTCTCATTTATCCTCTGCCCGGTGAGGCTATACAATCGGACATTATGGAGCTTGAGAAATCGGGACTGCCACCGTTGCCGGAACCGTCAGACGAGCCCGAAGACAGCGCGAAGGATGACAAGGCGACTAAGCGTGAAAAGACAAAGAGTGGTATGTTGACAATGCTAGGCGGTGCACCGCATCCCGCCAGCAGAAAAGGTAGCACGGCATCGATTCTTACTGACACGGCTACCCCCCCAGCAGCATCACCCGCGAAAGACCCCGCTAGAGTTCGGTTCGCTGGCTTTCTTGGAGTTGAAGTTAGAGGACGCCAGGTTCTGGTGAAGGCTCCAGTTTGGAGCTTGGCCTGATTGGGGAACTAGGATACGATCAACTCTTATATTTGGCTTGCGGTATCTGAAGTTGTCGAATATTTCAGCAAGACACTTGTCTTCTACATTGGCAAGTACGGTATAACAAAAAGCCCCCCGAAGGAGTGGGCCAATGAGAATATGCATATGGTAACTTGCGAATGACTTGCGTTCCTAAGGGGGCTTCAAAGAGGAGTGGCTTGGTTATGCCATGAAGAGGACGAAAAAGCGCGAGGCGTGCAGAGAATATGATGTCAGATATGGCCCTACCACTGACATGTTTGGCCGTTTTAGACAAAGGAGTTCGAATCCGGGCGAGATTCGGGATACCATTTGCGAAAGATGATTAACTTGATGATTTAAATATCTTTGCGGCATAATCACAAATGTTGCCCTTTGTGCATGATGTGAACAACGAAATCGAGTTTACACACACGGCATACAGTATGGTGTCTGGATGAACCGAGTGTGAGTGTAGACTGCTGACATAATACGCCAAAATAAGAACATGGAGAATTGACCACTTACCCTTTTCAGGTATGTGGCAGAAATGCCCCTCCAGGTTGATTGGCGATACGTCCAGTGTGGAAATCCAGCTTGAACCCATTGTACGTTGGAGAGGTACCAAGGTATAAAATACCAAGCTGAAAGAATACATCCTCCGAAACGACAATGCCCTTTACATCATGACCACTTGATCCTGTCCAATACCGAGTGATTGCCGAGAGGGCTGTTTAGCATCTACTTCCTCGCCTCACATTTGGCACTGCACCCCGCCCCCACCATGTCCAAACCGATGCATCTCGAGCCCTCGAAGCTCGGGACAAAAGAATAGTGCGTGAATCAACCCAGCTACGCTCCTCCTACTTCAACGCGCTCCTACATATTTGTCGAGGGTTGCCTAGGACCGCTGTCGACTGACATTGTGCTTCGAGCCATACAGCTGGGACGACCTCTACACCCGGGAGCTCGCCAACCACGCGCACGATGCAAGTGACACGGGCACGGTCTGGTTCGACGACTCGGACGCCGAGGCCAAGGTCCTCGCGTTCCTGTCCGACGAGGCCGCCTCCCTGGGCCTGCGCACGCCCTCGACGTCCTTCCTCGACCTCGGCACGGGCAACGGCGCCCTGCTGTTCGCGCTGCGGGGCGAGGGCTGGGAGGGGCCGATGCTCGGCGTGGACTACAGCCAGCAGAGCGTCGAGTTTGCGCGACGGCTGGAGCGGGCGAGACGAGCTCGGGTAGAAGAAGAGGAGGAAGAGGGAGAAGAAGGGAAAAAAGAAGAAAAAGAAGAAGAGACGGCAGAGCCGGATCAAGAGCAGAAGGCAACAACAGGCTATCGCCCCATCTCGTTTGCCCAGCACGACATCCTGCGCGACCCTCCCGCGACCCTCCTGGCGGGCGACCGGGCCCGCGGCTGGGACGTCGTGCTCGACAAGGGCACCTTCGACGCCGTCTCGCTGTCTGCCGAGCCCCTGGACCCCTCGACGGGCCGCCGCGCCGGCGAGGGCTACCGGGACGCGGTGTTGGCGCTGACGCGCGAGGGGGGCGTGTTCCTTGTCACGAGCTGCAACTGGACCGAGGACGAGCTGCGGCGGTGGTTTGCTGAGGACGAAGGGGGCGGAAAGGGGGAGAGGGCCGATGAGGACGCGTTCGGATTCGAGATTGTGGGGAGGGTCGCGTATCGCAGCTTCAGCTTCGGGGGCATCAAGGGCCAGACGATCAGCAGTCTCTGTCTTCAGAAAGTGAGGAGGGAGAGGGGCGGGACTCATTGGTGAGCCTCGTAAAGAATTAAGACCACGTCCTTAAGGAAGTGGGCGAACTCAAGGCAACGCCAGCTACGGAATGCGGGATGGCAATATATCCACACGCTGTTATCGCGTAATATATTTCGAATACCCAAACCTCGTGATCTGTGGAACAGGGTGACACAGTACCCGTGGGAAACATCTCCTGAAGAGCGCATCGGCTATTCAGACCAACGGAATTTATTAGACTCATCACATTTTTTCATGACCTTGTTTGCTTTTACTCTTACAACGCCCAAGTCTTAGCCTCCACTGGTGGCAAAGTTGGACATTTGACCTCGTTTGTGCTGCATGCTGTTGATCCTCTATAGGGTTTGCCTGTCCTAGTCCTCGTGTCTTGTTTAGACGGAGTTTTCTCAGCTAAGAACAACCCACAAGCCTTCTTCCAAAGACATAGGCTGATGTCATCCTAAGCACACTACCTCTCTACCCGTCGCCATGTCTCTAGTTTCTCTAAGCCCGAACAGTGACAAGGCTTCTTTCGAATGAATCTTTGTATGAACCGACGCCAAACTGTATAGGATGACTTCTGCAAAGAGAAGATGCGATTGAAGACGCTGCAATGCACGACCACAAGCTCAAATTGTGATCTTTTCAGTTTTCTCTGATCTACGGTGACGTGTTCATAGGCTCCCCACCCATGCCGGGGATATTCGCAGCCGCTGTCGTTGCAAAGTAACGCACATCCACGTCGTCATCCTTCTGAAGCTTCTCCAAGCTAGGGAGAACGCGTTGCTGAATGAGCTCCGTTGCCTTGGGAGCCGCTGTCGTATCTGTCTTCCCGGCCTTCTCCAAGCTGTATATGGTACCCTCCTCCGGCAGTCGCTTCAGAACATTGATCAACTCAGCATACGTCTTGGCGACGTTGAAGCGAATGTTGGGAATGTCATCCTCGACCAGCTTGTCCAGCATTGGGAGGATAGACGTGCCAATCACATCCAGGCTCACGACAGTAGCCAAAGTCTGCTTAGCATTAGCTTGAGCTAGATTCTCCACATAAGAAGACTCACAGAAATTGCAAAACAGGTCGTCATCCTATAAAGATAGTTTGGGTGCGACCCCATAGCCATAACCTTTGGAATGATGGCCTCACTGGCCCACTCAACACCAAAGACCTCGGTGAGCTTCTTTAGGTTATGAGTAGCAGCTTCTCGAATAGAGAAGACAGTGTCGCCCAGCCATCCCATGCACAAACCACTCAGCTTTTCGTCGAAGAACTTGACTCCAAGCTGACTAGCAAGGAGTGGGATGTACTCGATAATAGCAAGTCGCACTCTCCATTGCTTGTCTTCCGCCAACTGTACGATAGCAGGAAGAAGCGACTGGGAGAGGAGATCGATGCCAATGACTAGGTATATTCCGTCAGCGAACCTGTAATATACGCTTATGCATCTGCGGTCACCTACCTTGGTTTACAAGCTCAAGTTTCGAGATGATATGCAGACGAACCTCGGGAAATTCATCCTTGAGCATCTGCAAAAACATGGGGAGAAGATGATCAATAGTCTCTTGCTTGCCTAAGATGGGAGCAAGGCCACTAATCTGAGTGCCAAGAGCAGCACGAACGTGTTGAGAGGAGTCAGAGACCAGATCCTCGACAGTGCTCATAATGTCGTTCAGAAGTGTAGTCCGGTCGACGAGACCACAAAAACCGGGAATTTGGCCGGCAATCGCGGTTCGAACTTCTGCTTCATTATCCTTCAACAGCTTGACGAAAGAAGGGACCAGATCCCGGGCGACAACTTCTTCGTCTACTGCCTTGGCGATCTGCGACAATAGTCAGCACAAGAAACGATTTGTAACAATAAATTCTTCTCACCTTTTCGAATCGATCAGCGATCATATATCGGACTCTCCAACTCTTATCCTCTATTAGGTTTCGGAGAGTAGTCAGCAAAACACCATGACTGCCTTGTTGCTCCTTGGGCACAACTTCGGCGATGGAAATGAGAATCTCCACTGTCAAGAGCCGTACGCTATCTTGGTCATCCTGAGCAAGATGTTGGAACAGGGGTATCATCTCCTCGACGACTATTGCGGCGGGCATCTCTTTGACAAACTTGGCTAGGTTGGTGGCAGACTGTCTCCGAACCATAGGTGTCTCGTCATGTACCATGAGACCAAATTGTTGCCGAAGCTGCTCTTGGACAGGGGGCGACACCTTCTTGTAAGGTGTTGTGTACAAGCCACATCCCGAAACTTTGGAGGTAAACCAATCGGCCTTGGATAGGCGGATGGTGAGAGGAATGAAGTATTCTTCGACTTGTTGAGCAGAGAGATCCTCGCAGATCTTGTTGAGCGAATCGACGGCCTGCAGCACAAACCAAATCAGATGAAGTTATGGTGGGGTGAGACATGATTGGAACAGACCTTGTCCCGAACGACGGGCTCTTCGATTGCGGCGAGGTTCTCAAGAGGTGAAAGAAGGACATGGCCATACTGAGGACCACCGACGTATTCGATAAAACTACCGAGCTCCTCGCTAAGGGCAACGAGGACTTCATCTTCATCCTCGACCGATTCTATGGAGGGGTTAGATGCGATGCGGGCGGGGGTTGCCGTGCAGGGCTTGACTAACCATCTAGGAAAGGGATGAGTTCTTCGCGAGTGCGCTCAGCACCTAAAGCCAGGGCGATGGTCGAAAGACGGTGAATAGCGTTCAATCGAAGAAGGACATCGTCGTGCTGAATGGGGAGTCAGTGAGGGCGCGCTAAATTGGGTGTGGATATGGTGTCTGGTCACCGCCTTACCTTGAGTTCGTCTATGAGCACAGCGATGGGATAAAGCTCATCGTTGGCGGGCGGCGCGTCAGCCATGATGAAGTGTCTTGCGAGCGTGCGATCGTGGGGTGTTGATGAGAAGGTGGGTTGTTGAGGCTGAAGGCGGACGTCGGCGAAGTAGTGGTTACGATGCTGATCGCGTGGGTGGAGTGATGCAATAGCAGGGAAATTTAGGTAGTTGTCGGGTCACCTCAGATAGATGCCGCCTACTACTGGCCTCAAACAATACAGGAAAACGATGGCCAGCAGAGCATGTACGTCGCCTTGAGGATTGGAAGTGGTGATCGGGCCGTAGTTGGGGGTATCATGAATGAATGATTGATTGCTTGGTTGGGAATGAAGGCCTGTGGTGTAAGGTGGGAAGCTCAAGGCTTGTGAGGTTCCAAGATAGCGCAGGGGAAATCTAGCCACATTGTGGCACAAAAAAAGGCCAACCCGAACCCACCAAGAAAGCGATGGGCTTCAGGTTGCACCTTCAAGAAATCCCCCAAGCTACGCACCTCAGAGCGGTCCGTGCATACGCCACAGAATCGAGCGCCAGGTCCCTAGTGGGTGCACATACATAATGGATACATCCTGACTACTGTACCTGAAGGTACTTAGGTACTTGTGTGTCTCTGAAAGGATGCAAACTTGGACATTCCCTTTCACCAGTAACTGCGCATCATTGTCCAATCCACCACAATTATTCTCAGATTGCCCCTTTTCGCTTGTGATGTCCCGAGGGTCTTGGAACAATGGAGGATACTCGATAGCATGTCGAGCACTAGACTTGCTCAATCTATATATACTACCTTATCTACCTAAGGAGGTAGACATGATAAATCTCGAGGTTTGCACAGGTAAGAAAAAGACTTCTCCTTTAGGTACGCAAGCACTATCTACCGGGTACCTAGAAGGTAGGTCTGCCTCAGATAGATCAGGCAAGGAATGTTCATGCACCAGAGCGCGATGCTACCTTCAACTGCGCTATCATGATTTCTTGAGACTGTGGTTCCGCAAATTGGATGAATGCCCAAAGTACAAAATCCAAAAGGTGCGATAGGTACAGGTAATCAGTACCTACCTACCTCCTACCTGTCGTCAATCGGCGTCTTGATGCGAAGAAGCGCCGGCAGCCAGAATCTGCCCCTCGTTCATTATTTTGCATACAGGGCATAAATGCAACAAACGAAGGTAATGGTGGGGTTGTAACTTGCAGCCAAACGTGCTTCCAAATAATTTCGTGACTCAAAGCCCATCACTACCTTCCAATCCACTGTGCCCGACCCTCTGACAACAAGACTTCCCCAGACCTCGCGGCAGGTCACTCGACAGGATGCCTACTATTTCATGCGACAAGTATGAGCTCTTCAAGGCATTAGGCCAGGAGTGAGCACTTTCCATGCTTCGGTGACCGACTGCTCTTGAGCTGACCACCCTATAGATACACCACTGCCGAATTCGAGGACTTGTGTTTCGAGTTCGGCATTGAACTAGACGAAGACACCGAGAATGAGGACCGGCCGATAATCGATGGCGTCCAAGAGGCCCCTCAACTCAAGATCGAGATCCCCGCCAACCGATATGACATGCTGTGCTTCGAGGGCATAGCGCTCATGCTGAACATCTTCCGAGAAAAGCAGCCCATGCCTAATTTCAGATTGGCGCAACCCGCTACCGGCGATTTACAAAAAATCACTGTATTAGAAGACACTACCAAGGTCCGACCCTTGGTAGCAGGTGCTATCCTACGCAATGTCAAGTTCACCCAAAAGAGCTACGACTCCTTCATTGGGCTGCAGGACAAGCTGCATCAGAACCTGGCCCGCCAGCGGACGCTGGTCGCCATTGGCACCCATGATTTGGACACAGTCCAAGGGCCCTTCACATACGAGGCATTGCCGCCCCAAGAGATCAAGTTCAAGCCCCTCAATCAGGAGACGACGATGACGGCAGAGGAGATGATGGCCTTTTATGAGAAAGATAAACATTTAGGAAGATATCTGCATATCATCAAGGAAAAGCCTGTCTATCCTGTCATCTACGATACCAACAGAGTGGTGTGCTCAATGCCACCCATCATCAATGGTGATCACTCCAAGATCACTCTCAACAGCAAGAACGTCTTCATAGAGTGTACAGCAACCGACCAGACAAAGTTGGACATTGTCATAAATATGATGGTGGCTATGTTCTCTTGCTATTGCGGTGATGAGTTCGCCATTGAACCTGTCAAGATCATTTCAGATCATAACGGCCAAACTAGGATAACACCCAACCTGAAGCCACGAACACAGACTGTGGAGATTGACTACCTGAACGCTTGTCTGGGCCTTTCGGAATCACCAGAGAGTATTTGCAAGCTTCTCACAAAGATGGCGCTGAGCGCTCAACTTTCAAATAAAGATAAAAATCTCATCGAGGTATCGATACCACCAACGCGCGCCGACATTCTACAACGGTGTGACATTATGGAAGATCTTGGTATCGCATACGGATTCAATAGTCTCCCGCGTATGTCTGTGAACAAGAACGTTGGCGCACCACACTCGTTAAACAAGCTCGCCGACGTCGTGCGGTTGGAGAGTGCCATGGCTGGCTGGACTGAGGTCATGCCTCTTATCCTGTGCAGCCACGACGAAAACTTTGCGTGGCTGAACCGCAAGGATGATGGCAAGACTGCCGTGCGCCTGGCGAACCCCAAGACGGCCGAGTACCAGATCGTGCGCACGTCGCTCGTCCCAGGTCTGCTGAAAACCCTGCGCGAGAACAAATACCACAGTGCCCCGATTAAGGTATTCGAAACCAGCGATGTTGTCTTCAAGGACGAGTCTCTCGAGCGCAAGGCCCGCAACGAACGCCACTTTTCTGCTGCCTGGTATGGCAAGACCTCTGGCTTCGAGGAGGTTCACGGCCTGCTCGACCGCGTCATGTTGATGCTGCGACAAGCATTCCTGACTCGCGAGGAAGGTCTTGCTGCCACGGCCGCTGGCAAGAGTGTCGACTTCGAAGTCCGCCAGGACCATACTCGGAAGGATGGGTACTGGCTGGAGGCTATCGACGAGGCGACCTTCTTCGCAGGGCGCGCAGCCGCCATCTACTTGCGTCTCGATGGCAAAGAGACTCGGGTCGGCGAGTTTGGTATTCTGCACCCGAGCGTGCTAGAGAAGTTCGAGCTACGGTATCCCGTCTCGACTTTAGAAGTCAACTTGGAGGTGTTCTTATAGACAAATCAGGTGTTAGAGATCTGAAGGGAGATATTACAAAAGAAACAAAAAAAAGCGACCAGCTACTGGCCAAGTAAGCAAGCAGCCTAGACAATTTCAACGAGTGATGATGCATTCACAGAACAGTCTGACTAGCGAGGGTAAGCCGCGGCTCTTTGCTTGTATTTTATTGAATGAATGCAGTGGAGGACCATGTTGCTGAGTGACGACTGACTGCACGATACCAACTGTTATATTTTTGGCTTGAAGCTTAAGATTCAGAGCTATGCAGCCAATGTCGTGCTTCGTGTATCTATTCCTAGTCTGCATGTGTGGCTTACCCCTTACCAACTACTCTCGTCAACGCATTTCAAGGCTTCCCTTGGGCATGTCGCCTAATTCCTGATCGCCCAGCCCTCCTCCTTTTGCAGACATGACTTTCCCATTTCCGCTTTCACCAACGCCGGCATTCGACCCGAAGAGGCCCCGCCCGATATCCAGTCCTACAACCCCGTCTCGGAGCTTCGCCAAATTCGACGCGAACGCGCCCGGCGTATCAGCGCTGGCACTGTGCTTGAGTCCCGCCGTCGCCTTACCCGTGACCGCTGCGTCCTGGGTCGGCGTAAGAGCCTCATGTGCTGATTCTACGCCCGTCAGCACACTATGACTGGATACTAATCCTGGCAGTTTGGGTGATGGCGGAACCTGTGAGTTCGGTGAGTGGGAGCGGCTGAGGCTCCCGCTCGGGTTGTTACTGCTCATCAGTGACCCAGAGAGAGCATAGCTGCCTACCATTTCGTCGCGCTTGGCAGCGACATCAAGATACTCGTTCATTTCGGCATCAGAGCGTCCGAAGCACGACGACCACCAGCGCACCTCGCTCAGCTTTGGGAAGATCAGGCGCTCTCGCCCGCTCTGTCGGTCATTAACTGTGGCATCATAGGCTGGATTTATGAACTCTTGTTTTCTGGAGAGAAAGTAATCCCACACAGACTGGGTGCGTTCGTGAGCATGCGCGTCCCTTCGTGCCTTTTCACTGTTCCAGAGGAATGTGCCATACTGGCCCGCATACAGATGATACAGCAGTCTTCGTAGAAAACGCTCGTTAAACTCGAAGCGGTCTGGATGTTGGCGCAGTAATTGCCAGGTTGCGTCGAGGAATTGTTGGAAAACAGGGGAAATCTCATTGGGTCGCGTGGCTTCGGTGGTTTCGGGCACGTTTGATGAGGCAGACTTTCTAGGATGTGAAGGATCGTCGGGTGGTGACGCTAGGCCATCGGGATCTGAGTCGTGGCCTGCGCTGGCATCAGTATTCCGGTTCTTATTGAAGAATCGCTTGGCACTGGCAATGGCGTTTTCAAAAGCTTCGCCGGCGCGGCCGTCCGACTCGCCTGGCTGCATCGTCGCGCCAGCCAGGGCGTCACGCTCTACGACGAACCATTTCTCGTGATTTAGGGGACCTGAACGCTGTTGGAACATATGACCGAACGACATCCAGTCTTTCTCCACCAACACAATGAAACCATCTATGGTACGATAGTAGGGGTCGAGCATCAGCTGTGACAAGGCTGACAGTTGACTTGTACGATCCCATCCATCTGAGCAATGGATCAGAACATGCGAGTGTCTTATGCCCACTTGCCGCGCGATCAAGGCCGAGCCGTCAAGAATACCAGTAATATGCTTCAGCCAGCCACTCTTCACCAGAAGCTCGCGGTTTGGGGGTAGCTTGGATATGTCCCCATCCTTGATAGCGTCTATAACCGTGTTGAGGGATTCTCGCATGACGTGGATATTTTCGATATTCAGATAGGCCTTCTTCGCGAATTTGTAGTATTCCATATTCTCAGAGCCCTTTCCCATTGCTTGCATCACAACGGCGTTTATGGTAGGCCGCGCATCGACAATCAGATTGCTTTGTTGAGCGCCGTAAATAAGCCGTTTGCCAGTTTTAGAGTCGTAATTAGCGTCACTACCGGCTATCATCTCGTCTTCGAGACGCTCCATGTCCGAACCTTCAGCTTCTAAGCTCGCAGCCCGTAAATCACCCACACTTGAAGCTGGACTAGGTGTTGCCGTGTTCACGGTGGGTGCATCGAGTCCGTTAAATTCGACAGTGGCAGATGCCGAGAAGCAGGCGCCAACGAGTTTCTCATCTTGTATGCTACGAGCACCTCTGAAGCCTACCATGGGCTGGGAGCTGCGAGTGATGGAACAGTTGTTCAAAGAATGCAAATAAGTTAGAACGGGAATCCGCTGCCTAGAGCGGTACGGTCCGGCGTATTTGATAACATTGTCGGATATCTTGGAAGGGACAACGAGTAAGTCTGGGTAGGTTGGAGAGAAACTATAGTCCCTATTTATTTGCGATATTCTCCAGCCTCGATCAACGGATTTGGTGCTAATACCCTGGCGTCGAAACTCTGCCCTCGGATCGTAGATTTCCCATCCGTTGAATGGTTTCTCTGGCTTTAAGGACTGATAGCTAAATGCGTAAAGCTTTTCGATAGAGCCTAAACGACATGTATTATTCCGGATACATTCAAAGGCTTCTCTAGCATCTCCCTCGTCCTTCAAGGTGAAGTTTATGAGGCTGAAGTCACGTCCACGTAATCGAATGGAGGAAGGACGACCGGTTATGCTTGGACACGGTCGAAAGGTGCAGTGTGCGATGATTGGATACGCAATGTATAGCTCCCGCGTCTTGGGTGCATTCGGTGGAGGCGAAGCTCCTTCGGGGAAAACGTTTGGGCAGACGAAGATGAGATGGTGGTCTGTCAGGTGAAGCTCGCCAGAATGCTTCTCGCCATGTCGGATAGCATCGACGTTCGGTATCTGCGAGATCGCCAACAGTCAGTAAGCCATTGCCGCATGTACGCATCATCCACTATACCTTCTTCACCTGCATGGTGAGCTTAGCCTACGATACAGGACGTATCATAAGAAGGGACAAGACGGTGGGGTGGTGGTCAGAATTGATGTCGCATTTGTAGAAGACAGCTGGAATTCGCCCGAAAGTGAGCTGAACGCGTGTCGGTCGAAGGAGATCGTCTTTGGCGTGCAGCGGATACCCAGCGAGGAAAGAAGGTGTACGTGTTTATCGAACAAATCTAGGAGCGGAATCTCGAGGGATGATGCATATGTACAAACATGGTGAGCAGTGAATGACTTGCAGTGGCACATGCGGATATGGCCGCGGTCGTGAGCGTGGTCGTATTGGTGGTGCGAGTAGGGACAGTTTTATTGAGATATGCATATGACAAGTGCAGCGCGGGGCATCGCAGCGGGATGGATCACAAGGCTGAGTGAGGGTCGGAATCAGAGGAACAGATTGGAGCCGACGTCACAAGCCACTATCTCTGTGGACCCTGCACCTGCCGTGTGGCCCTGCTCTGTCCCTGCACTTTAGCACTTTGCGGAGGCCAGCTCGATTTAGTGGGTCCACCTCATATCGATAGTCCTGTCGCTTTTCCCAAGCCAGCCAGGCTGGACCACCACACAATTCTGAACCCTAAGCCGAAAAAACCCACCCAAAAATCACTGTTAGTGTGACATCCACCAAAGATTCGTCCCTCGATTTTCCCGGACAACTGCCATCATCGCGCGCTCGAGCACAACCCCAATCCCTCTTTCACCGGACAACACTTCGAGCAGTCGACCTACAGGAAAATTAGTCAACATGGCCGTTCCCGGATCTCAAATGTGAGTCAACAGAGCCCTCCAATGCGTCGCTGCCTCAATACCTCGCTGTAAATTGTCAACTCGGAATATTCGAGAAATTCGCTACCTGGCGACAACGCGATGCTGATCTTCTCTCTCTATGCAGTTCCAAGCGCAGAAAGTTCGTCGCCGACGGTGTCTTCTATGCCGAGTTGAACGAGTTCTTCCAGCGCGAGCTGGCTGAGGAGGGCTACTCTGGCGTAGAGGTCCGCGTCACACCCACCGTGACCGACATCATTATTCGTGCCACCCACACCCAGGAGGTTCTCGGCGAGCAGGGCCGCCGCATCCGCGAGCTCACTTCCCTCATCCAGAAGCGATTCAAGTTTCCCGAGAACAGCGTTTCCCTCTACGCCGCCAAGGTCCAGAACCGCGGTCTGTCCGCCGTCGCCCAATGCGAGTCTCTCCGCTACAAACTACTCAACGGTCTGGCCGTCCGTCGTGCCTGCTATGGTGTCCTACGCTTCATCATGGAGAGTGGAGCCAAGGGCTGCGAGGTTGTTGTCTCTGGAAAGCTGCGTGCTGCCCGTGCCAAGTCCATGAAGTTCACTGACGGTTTCATGATCCACTCTGGTCAGCCCGCCCGTGACTTCATCGACAGCGCCACTCGTCACGTTTTGCTCCGCCAAGGTGTGCTCGGTATCAAGGTCAAGATCATGCGCGGCTCCGATCCCGAGGGCAAGGCCGGCCCCAGCAAGTCCCTGCCTGACGCCGTCACTATCATTGAGCCCAAGGAGGATGCCCCTATTGTCCAGCCAATGAGCCAAGACTACGGTGCCAAGGCTGCACAGGTCCAAGCCGCTGCTGAGGCGGCTCGTGCCGCCGAAGAGGGTGGCGAGGAAGCTGCTCCCGCTGAGCAATAGGAATGAGGCGGTCGGTGCTGGACTCTCTCAATCCGAACTCCGTGAGTGGTAGTGAGCTGGGATGAGGAAGGGGATGTGGTCTCATTCTAGGGCAATCTTCGGCGTCTGAATCATTTGCATTGCGCCGAGGGAAACGAAACATAATGAAGATGGTGCTCCAACGGCTGGCTCAGGACTGGAAGGGTGCATAAAGGCCGTAAACCGCTACGTAGCAATCATCATGAATGAACGCACACGTGATTGAGTTGAAGTGAAGTGAATTGAGTTGCATCGTCGAGACTCCGATGATTAAGTGCCTAAGAATTGTTGTGTGCGACTTCAATAAATACCTTGTCGAATACGGAAGTTTACCCCAAAGGGCCACTATCGAGATGAGAGAATTGGGTACACTGGAATGTGGCCGCCAGAGACTGTGCGCCTGTGGACATGTTGGATTCTTTTTTGAAAGCTGAAGATCCACCTCCGCAGTTATCCTAATTCACGGCAGATGTGTCTCTGTATCGAACTTATGTTGAAACTGTCTGACAGTGAGCCCAAGCGCTGGGCCCGGGCTGAGTCTATCAAATTCCCCTCGAATCTCGTCATCACAGATCAACCTAAGTATGCAACAATCAAAGTCGGTCACTCCAAAACGCTATTTTCACACATCATGTAAGTCTACTCATTTCTGGCATTTGACAAGCCTAGCTCCTAATTATCATTCGTCTCTTCATTTGTCCGGTAATCCCAACGTACGCATGATCATACAAGTAATAACCTTGTAGCATTACAGCAGATTGGACGACACCAGACGACCGACATGCCATATGCTTCAACGCCGTTATCCTTAGCTATGGCCTCAAGGGACCAAGGCCCGAACATGAACTATACCGACGTGCCCCTGGGAAAGGGGATCCCAGGCCAAGTTCGGCGGGCCCTGGATTCTTGGAATGGAAATGTTTCTTCAAAAATCACCAGCCCTGAAATGCCCCTGAACGCCGTCTGACAAGTCTCGAACCATTTATCCTCCTTCCAAAACAGCACTGCTGCGGTGATGTGCCCGTGTACTCTTTAGACTCCTTCGATGAAACTCCGTCTCCAGGAAAATGAAGTGATCCTGCCCGTTCATGAGGCAGGATTCCGTTGATCTAGCACCATAAAATAAATATGAAGCCCATTGATCTCGATCGTGTCTATCTGTGGTCCAACAGTCGAGCTCGAGGCGGGATTCAGTTCCCAGGGAGATAATATACAAAGCGGTTGTTGTAGGGTATCAGGTAAGACGTGATCGGTGGTCTTTTGGGCCTGATTAACGTTCAAGGGACTTTCGAAGGTTCGCCTCAGCTGCCTTGTATGCTTTGGGTTCCCGGTCATTCCTTCTCGACGAAGAGTCGCCCTCGCTGTCGTCGGCCAGATCATCCAAGCCAAACCCTTGTTCCTCGTCGTAGGCGCGCATGAGACCATCTCGATCAGTATGTCCTCTGCTTCCTGTGCTCAATCTCGGGTCGATACTTCTCCGTGCTTGCATGCTCATTCGCGTTTGAATGCTGGAGATCATGTCGGTCCCGGTTACATCAGTTCCCTGACCAGCAAGCATTTTGGTGCCATTTGGATCGCGCCGAGAAAGATTCAATAGGTAAACGCCAGTGAACGTCACTAGGAACCCGCACAGCAGGGACAGTGTATTGACTACGTCAGTGGTGTTAAATCCAGAGAAAAGGATGAAAGATGCACAGAGAGTAGCCGTCGTAAAGGTCACGTAGTAAAGTGGATTTACTCTGATCAGGGATTAGTCTTGAATCCCCATATGACCTGATACAAATTTGCCTTACATTTGCGTACTGAACTGGCTCAATGCCTTGTTGAAATAATTCATCTGAGTCAGAATACAGACTGAAGTCAGGATCATGAAGACGTAGGTCGAGGGGTGGCTAAACTGATTATTCCCAGCAAAAGTGAGCTTCAGCGCAATGCCAAATGCCTTAACAGACATGACAGAGACCGAGCCAACGGTCGAGCAGATCGAGAGGTAAATCAGTGGGTTACTCTTGCCGTGGACGGGCGCGATCTTGTAGATCATGACAGTAGCAAAAACGGCGACTACCACACAGTAGAGTAAGAAACCTAATGTTCAAGTTCATTTTAGCTATCGTTCGTAATTTCTTTCAAGCGGCTACAGCAAGTTCGTCTACGTACCTGGCTGAATGGCGTAGTGGAGTATCTCATCGACGGTCTGGATATCTTCGTCTGGAGGTGCGTGGAGGACAATAATGATCGCTCCTAGTAGGCAAATGGCGCATCCTAGTCTCCCTAGGGTCCCGAGCTCCTCTTTCAAAAAGTAAGATCCCAGTACAGCTCCTATGAGGACCGAGAGAGCACCTAAAGGTGTCACTAGAATGGCAGGCGCGAAAGCGTACGCTGCAAAATTGCAAACTTCTCCCAGAACCACTAATGCTACTTGTTAATATACTGTTTGGCTACTAGGTATGGTGAAGAGGATCGCTCACTGGTAAGAATGCCGGCCCACCATATAGGATTCATCAAGTAGACATAACCATCGCCTTGGAAGCCATGTTTTTCTTCCGATTGTATTAATCCCTAACATCGATAAGTCCATCGTCCGGGCGTATGGGATAACTATGAAGTGGTCGAAGCGAGGTAAATGCAGCGTCGGAAGTAAGCCGTACCTTTTTGGTTATTACGAATGAAGTGCCTGATGAACAAAGACGTCAATTTCACTTCTCCCTAGGTTACCTCAAGTAAGGGACGCATACCGATGGCTAAACTCGACGAGATAGCCAAGGCCAGGCCAATGTATCTATCCATAGATCTCCGTAAGTAAAATATCCGAAGCCAAAGGCGGATTTAGTCGATGGGTAGACCGTACTTCTCGTCTAACATCATCATGCTCAGTTTGCGCCGGGGGCGAAGTAAATCGCAGCGGCAAGCGAAGGGATGGTAAAGACTCGCAGACAAATGGCAGTAAGCGCTATCCGTCAGCGGTCTTCTTGTCGAGATGATGGCTCGCACCGGGCGAGGGCAATCGTGGAAGGGGCTCTCGTAAGTGTATGCGCCTCGATCTGTAGATGCCTTGAGAGCCTAGAATAGCGACTGGATCGATCGGTTGCGCGTGTGAGAAAATCGCCGATGGCCAAAGGTCGAATGAATTGGCACGGACAAAGGCTGATGGCTATCTATTGTCGGTGTATTGGCGACTGGTACATTGAAAGAGGGAGTACGCACCGGGGCTTGGGATAAAGAATGATGATAATGAATCGCGACAAGCAAAAGCAGTATGTTGAGGTCAAAGGTATGGTTAGGCGAGGTAGTTTAATCAAGAGCAGGTAGGAGAGTAGGGTAGGTAAGGCAAGGTAAACCGTAAGATAACCAGCAGTAGGGTCGGAGGGCCAAGTGGTCACAGGTCAGAATGCACCGAGAGGTACCCAGTACCTCCTACTGGTACATAGTGCCCGTATGTGCGTTACGTCGAGGTGGTCGCAGTGGAGATTTTGTTTCAGCGCCCGTACGTGACCTGTACCTCCTGTCCTTTGAGTGCAGGTCCCAAAGGCACCCCTGGCGAAGCAAGTTCTCAAAGCGGGTAAACCTGCTGTGTGGCACGCTGCAGGGGGCCTCGCCCACCCCAGATAGGGAGTACTAATATTTTCCAGTACGCCTTCACGTACCTACCTACATGCCTAACCTATAGAAGGTACCTTCAGTACTTTAGGTATCCAAGCCACTGGCCAAACGTCGGACTCCGACTGAAGAGGTCCACATATACATGACCTCGAGGCTCATCTCTGTGTCAAGATGAAAAGTCATGGCAACCCTACCTCTTTGGCCTGGTAGAACTTTTTCGAGGCAGATGAGCTATAGACAAGCTGTTATTTCAGAAGAGATTTTGCGGAATTCTCGCAAGGCTAGATGCATGACTTGATCAGGGAGTTGCCTACTATGTACGGGAACCCGCAGACGAGGCATTGCTAATCGTATCCACGCATGACGGCGCCAATGACGACGGTGAATCCTCTCAGCCAGCAGAGGGAATAGAGAGCCCACGAGAACGGAAGACCAAAATGGATCGTCAAACGGGGAAACCCACTTGCCATGTCCTTTGGTGCCAGTATGCAATACCTTAGGCAGTCTAGGAGTGCAGACTTCTCTCGCCATTTATTCACTTGAAACCTTGGACTTGCTGGCTTTCGAGTGTCATTTTATTCAGGGGAGGACCCATTTTTCATAATTCTGAGGATTTCGACTGCAGAGGGGGCTGTATTGACCGTATTAAACGCATTGAACGTTGACTCCTTCCCGTTATGAAAATTCCCTGGGGTACAGGTTGCACAACATGCGAAGACACACCTGCGCTGACCTGCACTCATCTGGTTCGCTATATTAAAACGGAGGACTATTTCTAGGTACTTATGGTATCGATAAGCGTATCTATCCAATTGACACCCCACCAAAGATTCACCAATACTGAAATGCCCCGCGTTGAGTCACCTTTTCCTTATGGTTGACAACGACTTCATCTGCCATTAACGCCTGGAAATTCAGCGAAGACGGTCCCGACCTGGCCGGCCAAAACCTCGGCATTATGACGACAGCTATGGCGGCCCCTGAAAGGCTTGCTCTAATCCGAGAGAACCTTGCCGAGTTCCTCAACCCTGAGATCATCGAGAAGATCATCAACGAGGGGCGCGATCCAAAGATCTACTGGGGTGAGTCTGGAGACGAGCAGGCCGCATTCACCATTGACTTGAATACCTACCAACGTGTTTATAGGCTCCGCCACCACGGGTCGTCCTCATTGTGGTTACTTTGTCCCAGCTATCAAAATCGCCCAGTTACTAGCTGCTGGCTGTGAAATGACAATACTTCTTGCCGATATGTACGTTTCAGAAAGGCTCATTCACAAGGCAGGCACTGACCATGCCTATCGTAAATAGTCATGGTTTCCTCGACAACCTAAAAGCACCAATCGAGTTGGTCCAGCACAGAGCTGAGTACTATCGATTTACTATAGTTGCGATGCTCAAGGCTGTCGGCGTCTCTACGGAGAAGCTGAAAGTAGTGCTGGGCAGCTCTTACCAAAAGAGCCCCGAGTATGTAATGGATGTCTATAAGATGGCTTCTATTATATCAGAGCATGACGCTAAAAGAGCTGGGGCCGAAGTCGTCAAGCAGACTTCCAACGCCCCCCTGAGCGGACTCCTCTACCCCATACTCCAGGTTCTGGACGAGCAGTACCTGGATGTCGATTGTCAATTCGGAGGCCTGGATCAGCGCAAACTTTTCATTGCAGCAAAAGACTGGCTGCCGAAACTCGGATATCGGGAGCGCGCTCATATCATGAATCCCATGGTTCCTGGATTACAAGGGGGAAAGATGAGTTCGAGCGATCCGGATAGCAAGATTGACTTGCTTGATCCTCCCGAAATCATCACCCGAAAAGTGAAGAAGGCGTTTGCTGCGCCAGGTATTGTTGAAGAAAACGGGTTATTGGCATTCGTTGAACATGTTCTGCTGCCAGCTTCCTCCTTAAAAGGGAACCGGGAATTTCGAGTTGAGCGCGAGCGGGACGGCCTGGAGCCCCTGATCTACACAGATGTCTCTTCGATGCATGATGATTACAAGAAGGAAGTGGTATGTTCAGAGTGTCAGTCTGTCGTTATCGTGCATCTGCTGACCAGCCCTCTTAGTTGACCCCACAACTGTTGAAGCCCGCAGTAACGAAAGCTCTGAATGCTATCCTAGAGCCTGTTCAAGCAGCATTTCAAGCTTCAACCGAATGGCAGGAAATCGCCCAGAAAGCTTACCCGCCGCCCCCGAAGAAGGAGAAGAAGGTCAAGAATAAAGGTACACGCCATCCTGGTAGCAACAAACCCCAGCAACCCGCAGAAACGAACGAAGTCCCCGACAGAACCAAAGAAGAAACCGCATAGGTGCAGCGTCGTCTCTTGTTCTCTATAGGATAGAATGTTGCGTGATACCATCACGAACGCCGGTTGCAATTAGATCTACTGGGATGGCAACTAAGTGATGATGTGCATACCAGGTATTCCAGACCATGTGAACATGCTATGTACCTGCTTTGCGATACGATGCAGTGCCCAGCGTGTAAGCGCATTTTATACCCATTAAGGGGCTAAGAATAGTGTGTGTATGTATGTAGGTAGGTAGTAACTACAATACCGTTTGCTGCTCCGTTTGCTATTCCGTTTACAAACAGGAAGGTAAGTAGCTTGAGGGCCTTCTTTGAGGTGGGTAGGTTGGTAGGTGCCTCTGCCATATAGGGTACTTGAACACCAGATTACAGGTATCCCACACACTCAACTTAGATATGCGCTTAGATATGCATGTTTTATTAGTACACGAAGCAACAGGCGCAACTTCTCTCACAGCTAAGCCAAATAGGGATGCCCCAGGACCTGGTTGGCCAGCACAGCCTCACGACATACGCAGCATGTCCTGTTGTACCAGCGAACGAGACCAGGTGGTGGCTGGAGAATCCCCAAATCCCATGCCAATGCGCAATCATCTCACCATCCGTCTCCCGCTCTTGAACGCGCACCGCGCTCTCCGGGCAGCCCGGGTCACAGTGCCAAGCCAAATCCCATCAGCCGCATGGGTGCGACCGTTGCCGAACATGCCAAAACCTTGACTCGTTATTGGGATCCCTGTCCCAGATTTCCTGTTCCTGAAGAGGTCCTGAAGACCCGGCTTTAGTTCGCAAGCGCCCGATCTGCACGACGCCGAGCCCCTGCGGGAAACGGATGGTCTCTGCGGGCTTGTGTTGACATTTCGTGCACTACAATATTTTATCGACAGCATCACTCTAAACGAGCACCCGGCGCCTGCCAGATTCATCGGTCCAAGATCACGCTACCAACCTCGTATTTCCTGCCATGTGCTGACAGAAGGATCGCATCGGATCATCCCAACCAGACTAGTCACGCTACGACTCGGCCTCTGCAAAGTGCACAAGATTAGTGGTGACGAGTCTTCTCCACTGTATTTCTGTATGCTGCGTGCCTCCGATAAATAATTATTATCGCTGGCTGAACTAATGCAATGGGATGCGTTACGAGTGCGATGCACGCGAAAAGTTATAAAAAAACAAAAACCCCCCCAAATTGTATTTACTGCAGCAGCCTTAAGTGATTACGCACACCTGATCATCGAGATATCAGGTACATACAACACCGATACGATGAGAGCTGCTTGCTCTACTCCAATTGCCGAGCTGATCCACATGCTCTTCTCTCGGGTGCTCTACTAAAATGAAGAGTTCGCAACACAGATCGCCATCCTGTAAAGATCCCTCAATATGCTTTTCCGTAACTCTACTCCCATCCAGTATCGCCTAGAACGCCCGTATTTCCTCGCAAACAGTAGAAGGGCACCAAGGGTATCTGAAAACAACGAGAAACGGGTAAAGCATTGGTCCAAGGCATAATAGGGCGGTGAGGCGAGACTCGTGTCCCGGGTGGCTCATGTCGACTTGAAAGCCACATTCTACTTACCTGGGAATTGCGATAGTGAAAGCTGTTGTCATTAGTACTCCGATTTCTCGCAAAAATTAGGGTCTGGAGAGAGCCGGTCGCGGCGAACTGTAGTCGCTGCAATCTGGACATCAGCGTAGCACTGTGGGATAAACTGGCGTGGAAACTGGGATTTGGCAACAAATCATGGGGATAGATAGTGGTAGTGAAGCCGCAAGGATCAAGACCGACGACGCTTGTTATCTAGATTTGAGTCAGTACGGAAACTATTTTCCAATCCACGGGCCAGGGTGTCTCATACCGTTACTTTCACCTGAGTCTTCAGGCCCATCTTCGCGGTCTCGCCTTCCTAATACCGATGACACTTGTATCGGCTCTTTGGAAGACGAGCCTGTTTTCTGATTTCTTGACTCGTCGTTTTCGGACTCCCAAGTAATCTCGTCTTCGATGGGCACTCGCTGGGCTGCTGGTGTGATCACTGGTGGTCGTGGAACAGCTGTGCTGCTAGAAGGCTTGCTACTTTCGTCCACAGCATCATTGTTGTTGTTGTCGTCATCTTCATCATCGGAATAGTCAATCTCATCATGGTCATCTCCGTTCAAAGTGGCAGTCGCACTGGTGTTGTCTGAGTTGGGAGCGTCCAGCGCTTGCGCTGTTGGTTTGCTCTGGAGACTTTGATTCGCGTACTCGCCCACAGAGGCGGGGCCAGAATCATTGGCTGTGTTACCATCGGTAGATTCAAGGTTTGGTCGATCTTTAGGGAGTTGAGAGTTAGCTACTGTGCGCGGACTGTTCTCACGCAAAGTACGTGACAGGAATGGGAGGTTGGAGACAACGGTAGGAGGGTGCCAGGACGCTTGTTGGCTGGCTTGATACCCCGAGTGAGCCCGGCGATCAGAATCACGTGCTTCATGCTCAAGCCGAAACATCCAGCAGTCATGACATGAGCAATTAAGCCCCAAACTACAGGAACCTGAGAGGGGGAGACCAAGAGAAGGGGAGCAGTTACCCTTTGGCTGAGGCGGGGATACATCGAGTTCGTCTTCAGAAAAATCAATTAGATCTTCCGCAGAGTGCTCGACTATACCATCAACGGCATCCTCGTAAGGTTGACCGGTTCCAGACACCACCGAGTCTGCAAGGGTTGCCTTGTTCAGGGCTTCAGCTGAAGGTAGAACTAAGCCGTTATCTTCGTCAAGCTCAGCGTTGGAGCCGAGGTCATCCGCGGGCTCATCGTCACTAACTCCAGCATCGTCATAGTCATGCTCTTCGGCCTCGCCTAGCATGTTATCAGGCGCTTCTTCGCCCTCGTGGTCTGCCCCATCATATTCATCGGTGTGGGTGCCCGGGCCTGTACCAGGATCTATAATCCCATCACCCTCAACGATAATACCATCATTATCACCACTATCGGAGTCACTCCCATGCTTCTCGTCATCGGACAGCGCATGCAAGCCGTGGCTTCCCACTTCACTTGCATGGTCATCGCCAAACGGAGTCGACTCTCGGTATACGGCTACCTCAGAGAGACCTCTACCAGTGTTCGCACTGTCCATTAGGGCTACAAGCCGCTGGCTGCAATTGGGCCTTACCATTAGGTAGCTGTACAGATCTGGAGGGGGATCGGCTTCATCATTTTTGACCAACTGATCAAATAAATTAAGGATATCACCAAATGTGAACTTCTCCAAGAAATCAGTTCCTGTGGACTAGAATGATGGTCAGTTGAGAAGATCAGAATGAGATTGGACACAGTCGTATAAGCTTACCTCAGAGAATTCCAGCCCAAGACCGTCAACATGCAACACCAACTCATCCAAAGGAGAAATCTCCTCCGAAATGACTTCCCGTAAGCTAGATAGAAACTGAGCAAGGGGTAGCTCAAGAGCCGTCATATCACTGAGGAAATATTGATTGGGATCATCTCCTTCGGATTTAGCGAAGAGCTTATAATCCGTCTCACCGTATGAAATAAACATCTCGTGGCGAACGGCAACTGAAAGCGCTGGTTCCTTATTACTGTTACTGCCGGCAGAAGGAGAGCCTTGCCCTTCTGCGATAGTGGTAGCTTCAATAGGGGTGGCATGCCCAATTTCTGGACCACCTGAGTTGTCATCAGGAGGAATGCCGGAGCTAGAAAGGGCGTTGTCGTCCCCAGGTAACTGCTCATTGGCAGTGCTGGTATACGAATCATTGCCTGTTTGTATATCCGGCTCGTCTAAACCAGAGGTGCTGGCATCATGGTGGTCGAAATCCTGCTCCTCGCTTTTGTCCTCAGGCTCTTGGTCATGCTCTGACTGAGTGGCAAAAGATTCTTCCTGCTCTTTGGCAATATCGGTATTCGTGATTTGACCATCCTTTTCTTCAATAACCTTTTCATCGCTGTTCCTGCCTTGCGAATCACGTTGGACCTCGAGTTTTCCGGGTTTACGAGGAGAGGCAATGCTCTCGTTGGTATCGGCATTACTATTAATAACACCTTCGGTAAGGGACGTGGTTGATGTGTCTACAGGCGCCAATGCAGACGTTTCTTGCTGGTGATCTCCCGAGGGGTCCGTCTCATCGTCTTTCGTGGGCTTCGAGTGATGTAAGGAGCCATAGTCATGAACGTCGACACCCACAGACGTAACTTCGTTTTCCACAAGGGAGGCCTTGCCCAGCGTGTTTTCGTCATCATGAGTAGGTTCAATTTGCCCTTGATCTACAGATTCTGGGTGCGGATTGGTTGAAGTACTGGCCCAACTGTCTGGCGCATCGCCGTTCCCACCTGTTTCGTCCTCGACATAATCGATCTCAGTATCATTGCGGAATGCTTCGTCTTGAGCAAGGTCATCCTGCCACAGGACCTGGTCGGAATCGCCGATATCAATTTCAATGTCATTAGCGGCGGCTGCCGTCTCGTTGCGATCGATGTCATCGGCATCTACCATGCCATAAGAAGCATCATCCCCTTCAGCCATTAGTTCGTCTCGGGTATCCGAGTTGAAGTTCTGGATATCATTCTGATCGAAATCGCCGAGATCCATGTCTTCGTCAGGCTGTCCACCACCAAAGTCGATGTCTATATCGATATCTTCCCCAAAGCCAGGATGGCCTAGATCTGTGCTGATTTCCATTTCTTCGCCAGGCATGTTGGCGTTTTACGAAAGGATCGTATAGGTATGTAATTTGATGATCTCAAGGGTTAATTGCAAAGAGTAGTGGCCGTCTTAGGAATCAAATACTTCGGAATACCTTCGAACATCTGGATTACGTAGTTTGTGGTAAGATCAAATCAGCACTCGCAGGCTAAGTGTTGACTCTTTGTGGTGGTGTCAAGGCCAGTCACGACGAGTGGGTATGTCCCTATACAAAGAAGAGACTGACAAAGACAGTCCCGTTCTGAAATGGTGCTGATCGAGTGGGAATGCCGAAGGCAGTACACGGATATGTTGGACTCAGGCCTTTCGCAAATACTGCAGAACGTGGAACCCAAGGTGAGGAAAGGATCTGCGTGTGATGGGTGGGATGTGTGCTTTTGGTCAGGCACCGTAAAAGACCCCCTGTTGACTTATTATGGAGGTAGCGACAAATGTTCAGGACAATTGTCGCATGTGAAGTAATACGTAGGTGATTAGAAGCTATCCGCCGTCGATCTAGCCGGATGCGGTTCTAACGGGGTACGGGTGTGTTGAAGTGAAGTAGAAGGGAGTGTTGGAAAGGTGATCGTATTTCCTTGGTCCAGAGGCGATATATTGTTGGCTTGTGGTTCTGCCTCGAATGTGACTCTTGTTAGGAGAGCTGCTCTAGGGGATGTACCTCTAGGCACATAAATCATCGAGGTAACGCGATAGACAGGATCTCTAATCAGATCCTTGATGGTGGACCAAGCTGGCAAAACGGATTACGATCGGTAGTTGTTGGCGCTATGTACGCAAAGGTACTGTACTCTTGTCTTTTTCTTGGGCGGTTTGCGAAGGTGAAGTTTGATAGAGGTGTTCGCGGTTGACAGAGAGATAGCGCGACGACAGAGAGTGGCAAGCTGAGAGGGAGAAAGCCAGGGATTCGAGTCCTTACGTAGAGTGATTCAGAGTGGGGCAAGAGAAGCTGGAAAGATTCCAGTGGCTGCAGGCTCCGCTGGCAGAGCATCGTTCGCCCTTGTAGATGAAGGATCACTGGCACCAGAGAGCACATAGGTTGTTGTGACAGATGCAGTTGTCTGTCAAACAAGCAGTAGAATAAGGGATAGGTGGGAATTGGAGGAAGAGAAAGGTCAAGGTTGACAGATGACTGAATGGGAAGACTTCCTGGGTACCTAAGTAGTGATGCTGAGCCGACCCATTTGCGGCTGGATGCGTTCGTTCCAGTGAACTCAATCACCAAGCCTTTCAGCTGGATTTAGATCTACTCAGCTGATTGCAGCTGAAGCTCAGCCATTATCTAGGTGTGGCTGGGTAGATAAACCCCTGTACCTCTGACTCTAGGGACCTTCAGGGCTGTCGCAAAGGTGCAAGGTGTTAGGTACTGTACCTAACGTGGCAGAGCACCACAATTTTCAAGGCGAATTGGCGGGACAGCTGTCTGAAAGATGTAAACCACAACCCATCACTGATAACTGACCCCTTCGGCAGCAACGCTGGTCATCACGACATCCACCGCCTTCCGCTCCCTCATATTTTCTTTGCTTGACCCAGTCTAGTTCTTGAGATCCGGTAGTCAAGATGGTAAGTTCAATACAATACAAACATTATTGTAAGCCATTGGCTCCTGTATTGACCATTGTCCCCTCCTCAGGTCGTCCTAGCCGCATCCATCTGTACCCGCGGTGGGAAAGCCGTCCTCTCGAGGCAGTTTCGAGAAATGCCGCGATCACGCATCGAAGCCCTTCTTGCGTCTTTCCCAAAGCTCGCTGATTCCGGCACCCAACACACCACGGTCGAGCAAGACAACGTTCGCTTCGTTTATCAACCCCTCGACGAGCTCTATATGGTGCTGATCACCAACCGTCAATCCAACATCCTGCAAGACATTGACTCGCTTCATCTCTTTGCCCAAGTCGTCACAAGCACCTGCAGGACATTGGATGAGCGCGAGATCGTTAAAAATGCCTATGAATTGCTCAGCGCTTTTGATGAGCTGGTCACACTTGGCTACCGCGAAAACTTGACTCTCAGCCAGATCAAGACCTTCCTCGAGATGGAAAGCCACGAAGAGCGCATCCAGGAGATTATTGCGCGGGTAGGCGCCATTAGATGCAACACTTGGGATCCAGTATGCTGACACGCCTATAGAACAAGGAATTGGAGGCCACAGAAGAGCGCAAGCGAAAGGCGAAGCAGCTGGAGATGCAGCGCAAGGAATCCGCACGCAGTGGCCGTCCTGGTGCTCCACGAACACCAGTATACCCAACTTATACACCTCCCACTCGGCCCACTCCCGCAGACACATACGACTCTTACGAGGCAGAGAAGAACAAATCTTTCAAGTATGGCAGTTGTCTCCAATTTAGCTTTCGGAACTAACAAGCAGCCAGGCCAACAACAATGAAGGGCAAAGGAATGCAACTTGGCAAAAAATCCAAGACCACAGATATGTTCGAGCGCGTCCGCGGAGACATGGGGGCTGAAGTTGACGACTCGCCTCTGGTACCGGCTGCCCCTGCTCCTCTGGCCGAACCTGCCGCTCCCCGTATGTCGTCTACACTGGACCGCGATGCGATACATGTCACTGTGAACGAGTCAATCGGTGCCAAGATATCCAGAGAAGGCTCTCTCAACAGCCTGACCATCAGCGGTGATCTAAGTCTCCGAATCTCGGATCCGAGCTTGACCAAAATCAAGCTTGACCTCTCAGCCAATGCCTCGCATGGTGCGCAATTCCGTACTCATCCCAATGTGGATCGTGCTCTCTTCACCTCTTCCAAGACAATACAGATGAGCAACACTGCACGCGGTTTCCCCGTAAACAATGCCGTTGGTGTATTACGGTGGCGGTGTACGCCGAAGACCGACGATACAAGTGCTCTTCCCATCAGCTTCACCGTTTGGGTTAACAAGGGCTCCGGTGGCAATTATACAATGACAGTAGAATACGAATTGACAGGAGGAGATGAACTTAAAGACGTTTCCGTGGTGATTCCCTACGCCACGAGTGAGCCGTCAGTATCAAGCTTCGACGCTATGTACGAGGTGTCTGGAGATAGCCTAGAGTGGTCGATTGGCACAGTCAATGAGGATAACGGAAATGGATCCTTCGAGTTCGACGCCCAAGCCGACGATGAGAATGAGTTCTTCCCTATGCAAGTGCGATTTTCCAAAACATCGCCGTATGTCGATGTTGATGTGAGTTCTCGATAATCACCTCTTCCTGAAAACCGTACTGATCTGTTATGTAGGTCACATCAGTCTCCCTGATAGAAGAAAACGAGGAGGTTACATTCTCCAAGGATATCAAGTCAGTGGCGGATAACTTCTTAGTCGAATAAAAATAGCATGGAGCATCGGCTGGGCAAAAGGGGGCTTCGATAGAGTAGACTGCAGTTATCTCTGTCAGACCCAGGGAACTGATAGTGACGGCAATACAATCAATGAGTATAGTAGTCCTGTTGATCCTCTACGTCTCAAAATAATTCCATCCCCATGTAGACTTTTGGGACGTTCTGACTGTGGTACTCTCGGGATGGATGTATAAGTCAACAAAAGAAGAGCCAATATTGATTGTCGCTGCTTTGTAAAACTTGTAAAAAGACAGTTCCAATGGCTGCTAACTAAATCAAATTCAGAGCTACTGTGGAAGGCCGGTTTGTCCAGTAGAGCTGAATGTGGGGTTTCTAGGCGACCGTGATTTTAAGGGTACGAAACCACATGCACGAAAACACAGCAGCTGCGATGGACCCGACAAGCATCTCAACATTATCCTCGTGCGGCTTCACTCGGATCTCGAGAGGCTACATGATGACCTCAGACAACACAGGCCCTCTCACTCTCCCTGCTGTACGCGCAGAAAATGGCACAACCCATCGAGCTGAAGCTTTTCAGCGAATCGAGGTTAGAGCCAAAGCCGCGGGGTGGGCTGTTGACCTACAACCCTAATATCGAGCTCTTTGCTGGCGCTGCCGGCGGGAAAACGCTACAAATTTGGCGATCAAACGGCCAGATTGTTATGAAGAGCACTCAACGTAGTGAACGGGAGAATGTGGACGCTATACGATGGAGAGCAGATGGTGCCAAATTCTCAATACAAGAAGATCGAGCAGTTCATGTACTGACATACTCCAGGCCAATTCCTCGCCGTAGCTTGGAGTGATGGAGTGGTGAGGCTGATGGGTCTCGAAACCAACAAGGCTGTCCATCAGATGAAGCTCTGCGAGCCAGGCAATTCCAAAGTCACCTATATCGGTTGGGCACGAAATAACGTTGGCAATCGCCCAAATACGTCACCTTCTGTCTCGACTTGGCAACAGCTCGCATGCCAGGGGCTTGATCCCAGCAGTACAAAAGCCGCAGTCGACTTACCACGGGAACTGAGGTTCCTGGAGATTGAGACTGCGTTGCCCAAGATCAGCCCTTTACCAGCTTCGGGCGGTTCTGGGTAAGGCGACTCGAATATTTGGTAGACAAGAGCATGGCTAACAGTCCCAGGGATGACATGTTTGTATTCACCACCAGGGCATCTCTGGAGTCTCTTTTCAAGCCATTTTCACCCGAGGACAGCGACAAGGTTGATGTCATGATTGTTGGCACGAACGACGGCTGTATACATATCAGTATTTATGACTCATTTGTGATTGGAACCTTCAATTACAATCTTCCGCGGTCCTTCAACCAACTCAATCCTGTCCAGCTCCATCATCACGCCTCTCATCCTGACCTGTCAACCCACATGCTAATGTTCAAGCCTTCAACGGACGGCCATACCAAAGAGCTTTTTATTGTGCCCGTGGACCTCACATTCCTTCATTCGTCTCCCGAGAACCTGTCTCTGTTGGCATCGAAGACTACTACCTTACAAAAGCTAATGAGATATACCAAGCAGGTGCAAACGCACATGATGCATGAATGGCAGGGAACTCGAGATCTACCTAACCGTTTTCTAAGTAGTATCGACGACACGATACGGGAGGCTGGAACATATGGAGAGATGAACATTGAGAAAGCTCTATACCACACCGTTGTCACAGGTCATACGTTCCCCGAAGTCCAAGAATGGCTTGTAGACCAGCTGGCAGAGAGGGTAAGTCGAAATTCAGGCTGAGCTAGATTCGTAGCACTGATCGCTATTTAGGGCCACAAAAGATGGGACAAAGCTGTTGTATCGGGTCTACAGACGCTTCGCAGTCTCGCGCATGAAAACTTCCTACCGGCATTAGAGCGAATGAGCATCATCCTCAGCCGTCTTCTAGGCATTGCCCGGTTTCACGAAGACAGGGAGGAGATCGGCTTTACCAGCACGCAGATACAGCAAGTTATGAGCATCGTATCTAGCCTCATCTTGGTGGGTAACAAAATCCTCCTGGTCGTGATGGAGGAGTTGGAACTTTTTCATACCTTCTCCATTTGGTTACGTCACGAAATTGACACACTAGCCTCGTCCTCCACCACCGAGGAGCTGTCTGAGAAAGAGGCAACGATGGAGCATGGCAAGGTCCTAGCTTACATTCAACAATATCTATCAGAAAGTCCTCTGCGGTTCTATCTCTCAAAAAGTTCAGCAGAGGAATCGCATCAGAGCCAAGCGCGCATTGAAAGCGGTAGCTCTCTGATAGACATGTTGAGCAGACAAGTCAAGCTCCATGAGGCAGGGCAAGAGAGTCCCGGCACGTTCCCACAGATCGAGTTCCTGTGTAACTATCTTGACACCAAGGCCAATGCTGTATTCGAGGGTATTGCAGAAGCAGAAAGACGAAGCGTACGATTTGGCCAGCCGACCAAAATTGAGCTGGAGCATACTGTTACAAAGTTTGATGTCAGAATGTCGGCTATTCGTGCAGCAGTGAGTGCAAAAATCACGCGCTGGTCGGTCCATGTTTCGTGCTGACAGAAAGCTCCAGGATGTGATTGAAGGAGTCAACTACACAGCCGTTGCTGCTGAAAATGAGAATAGCAATGGTCAGAAATCGATGAGCTCCCCCAAGAAGATAAATGCAATCGTGCCATACTAACACCATACTAAAGTCTATGTATTCCGGTCATCAACAAGGGTAACAAATGGTATAAGCGGCCCACTCAAGACAGAAGTTTCGCTCTTGACTTTCGGCGACGGCCGAGTTTTAGACCTCAAGTTTCTTTACGAAGATAGCCTCCTCGTGCTCTGGGCCTCCAAAGGCAGGTATAAAATCATCCACGTGTAATCAGTAATTGCTAACATGGATGCAGACGGATCATTACGTCTTATTAGAGTCCCACACAGGTCCGAAGAACTCGGCTACGTGCCCTACTCTGCAGGGATTAGGACCACCCCTCATGTCCTTAGCAACGAGCAGGTTACCAGTGTGTTCTTGAACATGAGCGTGCCGGGTGACGCGACCTTCGTGCCAGTGCAAATGGAAACAAAGGCCGCCAGTTGGGAGCGTGGCAAACTCCCTCCGAGGGTCTGCCTTCTTGGTAGCGACCTGCAGACGTACAGGGTCTTTGCATTACCAGATGACCCTTTTAAGCACGCAATGGAAGAGCGCCAGGAGGATGTTCCAATGTGAAATTAGGGAATTGGCCTAGATGTAGCAGAATAAGTCGGTTTCTTGATGCTATCGATACAAATAGTAGGAGCAAAGTAGCTGACGAAACCTCCTCTTTGCACCAAGCGTCGTCCGAGACCAATACTCACGGCAAAGCTTTGGCTTGATACTTGGTCATCGTCGTCCAATAACGCTCATTTCATGCAATACTAGGCATACATTGTGATTGTGTGCGCCAAGTAATATTCGTCAATAATCATGCTTTTCGTCCATTTTTACTCCATTCCCGTAAGATATTCTTTTGAATCTTGCCTGTACTCGTCTTGGGCAGCTCTGGAACAAGTTCCACCTCTCTCGGCACCATATACCGACTGATTGTGCTTTGGTTCTTAGCCCAGTCGATCATGGCCTCCGGTGCGAGCTTTTTGCCCTCCTTCACAGTAAGGTATGCCTTCGGTCGCTCACCCCAGTGAGTGTCGGGCACTGCCACCACTCCAGCCTCGAGAACATCGGGATGTTGTACCAGCATGGCCTCGAGGGCAACCGAGGATATGTTTTCACCGCCTAGAGGCTCATTAGCACCATCCACACCAGTTTGAGGAAGGCAACGTACCGCTAATTATAATATCCTTGGCTCGGTCCTGTATTTGAGCACTTCCGTCTGGCCATATTACCGCCAAATCCCCAGAGTGCAGGCCCCCTCCCGCGAATAGCTTCTGTGTCGCCTCGGGGTCCTTGAAGTAACCCTTAGTCCTACGAATATGTCAGCTACTCAAGTTCGGAATTCAGGTTGCGCTTCATAGAAACGTTTCACACGCCACGGGTTTCGGCAGGGTTTTTAGTACAGACCAAATGGGGACACAACTCGCAACGCGAACGAGAAGTCGGGTGCCGGACAAGGGAGATTCTGTACGTACGTGATGTTTCCGTAGAAAACAATTTCTCCGATTTCTTTACCGTCACGCGCGACGTCAAGCATGACGCCCTCGGGCTGGTCGGGCTTAATGACGCGTATGGGGAGGCTGGTCAGGAAGCCATGGCCTTGTCGGGCCATCTTGGCGTACTTGTCTGAAGTCGGAAGGGAATCCCAGGACGGCATAGGATACTGCAACAATAAGTGTTAGCCATCGAGATTCTTGGCGAGGTTGGTAGGCGACCGGCAGTCACGAGAGTCGACTCCCCAGACTCGCCAGACTATGTGCTATAGAGCTCTCAGGTATACGAACGCCCTTGGTAATCGGACCATATGTTTCAGTCATCCCGTAAACATGAACCGGTCGAAGATTGAGATTGCTCATCTGCTCGAAGAGATGGGCGGTTGGCGGACTCGCGGCCACGGTGACGCGGACGGGGCTGGGAAGACGGACAGCGTCGTTTGACGCGCAGAGGAGGGTGTTGACGGTTGGGGCGGCATTAAAATGCGTAATGCCCTCTTCCTTCAGGAGCTTCCATATCAGCGGATAGTCGATCTTGCGGAGGCAATAGTGTGTCCCACGGACAGCAGTTACAGCCCAGGGAAAGGTCCAGCCCATGGCATGGAACATGGGAAGGGTCCAGAGGTATTTGCAGCGATCGTAGTCGTGGTTCAGTCCTGACTCCACGACGTTGGCGAGGGTTGCGAGATATGCGCCGCGGTGGGTGTAGACACATCCCTTCGGTTTGGAAGTAGTTCCTGATGTGAACGGAATTGCGATCATGTCATCCTCGTTACTGCAATGTGACTGCAAGCCAGCCCATCCTTTGCTGCCTTGTACTTTGTCATATTGCAGGCCTTCCCGTACTGCCTCGTCAAAGGGACCGCAAGATTCGCCCTCGGTAGCATCAGTGTCCTATTTGTCAAGTCAGCCACATCGTAACTCCTCCCCTGTGCGGCGAAATCTCACGGTATCAACAACGAAGGGCACGCCCGGATGAGTTTTCCTGAAGTCATCTAACAACAGCAGGTACTCCTGATCCACAATGATAGAATCGACTTCGCTAAAATCGAAGATATACGTGACATCATCTGCCTTTAATCTATCTCATTCCGTCAGGTTCACGTCTACTTGAGGGCCCTAGTACCTCACTGGCAGACTCAAGACTCACCTATAATTGACAGGCACTACAACGCCTCCTGCAGCCACGATGCCGAAGATACTCTCTAGAAATGCGGGCGTATTCGTGGCCAGGATTCCCACGCGCTTGAAGCCTTTCTTCCTGAGGTAATACGCCAGCCCTCTTGCGCGATCGGCGAACTCGGCATATGAGCGCCGCAGTATCTTACCATTGGCCGTGGTATGATAGATGGCTGGGGCATCTGGCTCAATGGCAGCGGCGCGCTCAAGAAAGAAGGTCGGGCTCAGTTGGTGTAGGTGATTGGTGTGATCGTAGCCGACCGGCGACTTCGATGCCAGCGTGATGTGCCCGAGGAGACTTTTGAGGCGTGACGTTGCTCCTGACATGATGGCTTATGGAGAAGAATGTTCGCTGTAGGTCCGGTGACGGGTTTTGAGATCTCAAGATTGTTGGGCAATATTCTCGGAACCCCCAATCATAACCTCGGCAACTTTCTGGTGCTACCGATATTCTCAATGAGTTTGATCTTGTGCGCAAGTATATACTTCATGACCTGGTTATGAAATGGTCTACTCTCTCACTTGGGTCGTACCTGGATGACATCCGAAATAACGAGACGCACGGAATCGGGGGGGACACCGAAGGCTGGTGGTCACTCACTGTTGGGTGGATTCAATGAGGTAGGGTACCCCGTACAGCCCCGTAGACTTGTGTATTAGTCCAGGCGGGGGAGGCGGTTTGGGCGGTCCCTCTCGAAAGCTGGGGGCGCCTCCACCCACCACACCCCATGCTCTCTGCCATCATCCATGAAACTCGCCTACGAATACGGTTAGCATTGTATGTCTCCTCATCGGGGTGGCCCTCCAGCGATCTTAGGTGAGCAGCAGAGCAAAGATGTGACGACACGCAGGTTCTCCTTGGACTGAGTGGCCGTCACGACGCCCTGGCGGACTTCCAGGGTGAAATGACTCTCTTTGAAGAATTGGTCAAATTCTACCTTCCGTTAGGCATGGGTAGACTCTCTGCGGCAACACTACAGAATCATCGAATGAGGTATCATTCGCCTCGGTGAGCACCTATCAAACGAGAAGTCGAATCACAGAAGCATCTAGTCACTCAGTGTTTCCGTCTCTCTTTTGGAGACTGGTGTCTGGTCATCTCTCAATTCGTGTGGCTTCCAGCTACCTTTGGCTCCCTACTTTTTGCGATTTGCTGAATGGTTTTTTGGACTCTACTCCCAGCCTCAGCCCGTTGTAGTCCATCATCAGAGAGGATTCTCCCCAGACCGAGAGCATCAACGGCCTCCTCGGTAGCCATACTAACTGTCTCCATTGTGATTCGAACGCGTTCTGGAATGTGCCATCTACCAGTTATAAGGAGAGATCGAGTCATCCGAGGTGTCAGGGCTGACTATTCACTGGTCAGAATAAAATCATCGGTAACTTTTTGAGAGCATACCTTGATCCGAGCCAGCCGCATTCTCCTCACGGTTGTAGTTCCAGTCGTAATAGGGGCCCTTTCGGTGAAAGGCGCATTTGGCCGCGGTACCAGCCCAGACGCAGTTCGCACAAGCACCGCCCCAGTATCCAGGGACACGTAGGCATCGAGAAAAGGGTCTGCCGCCAGGACCACGGCGGGTGCGAGTCGCGCATCTGTTACAGCCGCCGAGACCACTATAGACCTCTAGAGCATTGAGTGTTAGTAGCTGCTCTGTAGGCGGGGATAGTAAGGAGAGTGATCGAAGATAAAGGGTCGTGTTCAGAGGGATCCCATGCTAAAATAGCATGAGCTTGTCACCCGTGACTCTGCAATTCGGGTAAAATATACTTCTCCGTGCCACTTACCACCGCGGGACGCAATGAGGAGCGCTTCGGAGTAGCGGTTATCCAATTCAGCCATGGACTCCGTGAATGTAAAGTCAGGCGCACCAAGCCATTTCACAACGACTGGCGCGCGGACCTCCCAGACATTGAAGGCCGCCTGGTCAGTGAAGAAGATCGGGTGGTTGATGATGTACACTTCTTTGTACGTAGGAAAGGGGTTCGTGGCCGATGAAACAGGCAGACGATCCGCGTCGCTATCCTGCATGGCTACGTAAGTATCCTGCCCGTCATCAGATCCTCTTGAATAGACATACATCAGTGGATTCGGGGTCTGGACCATCTTCTTTGAGGTGGACGTAGATGAAGTCGATAGGGAGAGAGTCCATCGTACGGGAGCAGGACTCGGAAGCGGCGCGACGGCGCGGTCGAGTCTCGGCAATGCCGGGAGGGATTCGTCCAGAGCAGCTCGAGGATCTCTCCCGGGAGCGTCCTCGTCCCGGAGACTCAAAGTCCATCGTACTACTAAATGGCCAGAGTGATTTCGTGACTGAGTTGTTTGGCTTCAAGATATTCACTCGTAACGGGTGAGGGTGATGGGGTGAACGCCCAAAGTTGGTGTTGACACGGTGTAGTTGTACAGGGATCTCTATCAATAATGCTGGCCAAGTTTATAAAACCAAGAACAATACAGCAGATGCTCAGTCCTGGTAGTCTGGTCTCCACGAGGGGTCTTTCCGGTTGTAGGCAGCTGTTGGTAGAGGTAACATAATAGGAGGGAGATACCGGAGGATGTGTGGGTGTCTGGAAGAATCATGTAGAGAAAGGATTAATGCGGAGACAGATTTCATCCAACAGTCACAGAGGGTTGAAATGACATAGAGAACCGGCACCTGAGGCAGTGTTGTGTTGAGGCCGCCGATCAAGAAGATCTCCTTTCCTCATAAGATAAATGAAAGCTTCTTCCAGGGAGACAAGGGAGCTGGGCCCTCCTGAACACAAGTGTATCACTCAGAAGTGCTTGAAAACTCTTTGGCAAAATCAGAAGGTGCTAAGGAAGACTTGAATGGACACATTCTCCTGCTATGGGCAGCACTTAGTATTCCAGGTAGCTTTCCCTATCTGCCCTGAACCCAGGACCTATACCGGATGTGTGCAGATGAAGATGTGTACTGGAAAATGAACAGGCGTGGCTTCTAATGCCGTCGATCAAGACCATAATATCATGTCCACTCATCTGTTGGTCTCATCATTCAAGAATGTGATGGCACACCCACCGGAGCCTGTACCCACACCAAGGTTAGGGCCATCATTTCAGGCCGGACCTGGACAACGGATGCCGGGCTGGTGTAGTCAGTACCGGACATGAACAGTGGGGCTCGGACCGGTGCGAGGGCCGGAATAGTGATGGGCGGGCCGGCAGCAGGAGGAGGAGGAAGAGGAGGAACACGTGGCAAGGGGCATGTGGAGGAAGGCACAACACGCAGGTCTACAAAAGGGAAGTCTCAATGGAGGCAGTCACAAATATATCCAGCCTTGTGAAAGACCCGTGCAGGGACAAGGTCTACCCCAAGGCTACAACGTTGATAATTGATTGCAAGTGCTAATACATCCCTACCGTGCACGTAGAAGCTGTTCATACACAGTTCAAGATTCACCATCGCTCATTCGACAGCCAGGTAGATACTCATGCAGACTTGAACTACAGGTATATGGAGTGATGCTACAGTATGAAAGGAAATTCAAGTCTCTTTAGGTCAAGATAAAGAACACTGCCCCGTATCTGGTTCCCAACATCTACTAAATAAGTTTGAGATTCACAGGCGTCTCGTGATTCAGGAACGACCTTTCTTGTATAGGAACTGCCGACCGATCCTGGAAAAGAGTCGCAAGTCCAACACGTCTCCATATTCTTTCACCAACTAGCGGCACTATTCCCTGGTGACTTGATACTTCTTGGAGGAGGAGACCTGTATAGCGCGCCTCGTTGTTGACATGGGCGTAGAGATATTCATTGCCATGCCCAAGATCAACCTCCGGGTCATCGAAATCAAACCTTGCTCGAGCAACAAGCGTCAAACCATTCTTCGTATTCTCTCTATTTACTGACATAGAACTCAAGAGGTCGTGCTTGAAGAAGTCGTGGCTATTCCTCTCTATCGCGTCAATGCGTTTAGTCAACGTCCTAAGGGTGATGAACCCAGGCGTACGTCCTTCTGGATCCGGCCAGTCTTCGTCAAGTTCCAGCACTTCAAGGCGATGAGACGAAAGTCGACGCAAAAGCGAATCTGGTGGAGCCTGGAGTGAACTGCGAAAGAGGCGAACCCAGATGCAAACCTCTCCCTCAACTGAGGCCCATGACCAGCTAGGCCCACACCATTCCGGTGGCCGACTTGGTCGACCGAAACTGACGAGCCACAGCAGCTCGTTATGAAGATTGTGTCTGAACATGCCAGCAAATCGGATATACTCCTTTCCAGTAACCATGGCCATCTCCTGCGCGACACTTTGGATCGCGACCAGCTTGTCGGTGCATTGGGTCAGGTTACGGGAAGTGTATTCACGAAGTAAGAGCTGCCAATACTCGTATAGGACGTCGAAAGAGAAAGATGCTCCTCTGGGCCAAAGAGTTCTGCTGATCAGCTCCATCTCCTGCGTAGGCTCGTTTTCCTCAGACTTCAGACACCCCCGACACTCGTAGAACAGCTTGTTCCGGCAGAAATGTACCATCCTTGTTGAGAGGCTGCGCTCCTGCATTGTCCATGCTCTGGTGTTCCATCTGGACCTGTTGATGGCAAACAAGCGCTGGCTGGATTGGGGTATTCCGGAGGAGCAGAGTACCATAAAATGATCTGATGAGTCTTCTTCTGCATTTTCGGCGGTAGAGTAGGGCACTTTGATGGCAGGAACACGGTCGAGATCGCGAGAAGTGAACCCGTCGTGACACGACTCCGCCGAAGTTGCAATGAATGTTACCTCGGCGTTCCTGTATACAAGATGCATCAGACTCGACTGTTCCCTCCAGTCGTCTTCGTTATGCTGCTTAATGCAAGGGCAGTCGACCCAGATATACTTCAGTCCCAACTTGAGGCACACGTGAACTGCGTCAACCCAGTTCTTGGGCATATCCTCCTCCACGATGCCCTTCAACAAGTCCTCGTGTTTGGAATCCAACCAAGCGGGCCGAGGCACTATTGAGAAGTCACCCCATACATGACTTAGGGCTGCGAACTTGATTCGTAGCCGTAGATGCTCATCTGTTGTCTCGACGAGACGGATCTTGGTGCCCATAGTCGTCTCGCTCAGCTCCAGAAGTCGAGCTGGTATCCATGGCTCTGGCGTTGACGCGCACTCGGGGTGATTCTCTTTGCAGTCCTGAATCCAATGCTCAATCATCTCTATATTCTCGTGAGAAAGTGTCGAGGATCGCGGCAGCCTTCGCCTGTATTCTAAGTTGGGAGATAGCAGGTCTAACAACGCCCTTGGTCAGCGATTTTATCACTCGAACACAAGGAAATGCTTTGCACGAACCTGGCGAGTCGAAGACTGGGAAGTCAATTGCATCTGCACCCCAAAAACCACCATCCTGTGTACGCAGTGGACCGTTGGTTGGCACATGTGCTATCCACAACGTAGTCAAAGTGACTCCAGATTGAGATGAGGATTCAGCCACATCAACGTCGGATGACGGGTTTTCATTATGCTCGATGGACTCAAAATCGGCACTTAGCCTCACCTCCCTATCCCATGCGCCGTCTACCAAGCGGGTTACTTGGTTTGAGTAAGGAAACCAGACCAGGGGCGCGGTATTCTTCTCGGCCGATTTTATTACTTCATCTGGCAACTGACGAAGCCCGTACCGAAGTAGCGCGCATACAGCGCAGCCTGCTTCTGCAGAAGCCTTCAGCCCGGGATATGTAGGATATTTATCCAGTCTCTCGTATTGTGTAGGCGGGCCACGCACACCGTGAGTACCTGGCTTCTTACGATCGGGCACCAGCATCCTGCAATAGCTGCACGGGGAAACGAGCTCCGTCGTCAAGACGTCTGCGAGATTACTGCACACGGATAGGATTGCCATGTTCGCGATACGCTTCCTGGGTAATACTACGGTATGATGCTGCGATAAGGGACCTCAATGCTCTGAGAACGTTAATCAAGCGGCCGGAGACGAGTGGAGAGAAACCCTCCAATTGAGTTGAGCATGGGACTACTAGCGTCCTGCTGCAGTCAGCAGTCAGCCCCAACGCTCTTACATCATCTCATGTTCGTTTCAGTTATCACCTTTCAAACATTGCATGATGGCTTCTTTGAGAAACTCGACAAGTCGCGTATTGGTGATACTCTTTGCTATTTTGATCCTTGCGATTGCTGGCAGACGTTCAGGGAGACTGGCCTTATAGTGCCACATATCTTGCCACAAAGGTCAGTAATTGTAAATATCTACCTAGATGAAAGGCAGAGCGAAATAAATCTGAGGCCTTTTTATTGCGAGAATTACGATTTCACGCTGAACTCTCGTGATCTGCGGGGCGAACATTACTAGCAAGCCCAAGACAAGGTCGTGCCGATTGGGCGATTGGGGACCGAGATTGTAGAGGTAGAAGTCTGAGGACTAAGTGGGTGTTCCGTCAAGTCTTTCCGGGTACACTGCCATCTTTCCAGTATCTGACCGTGTCGCTTCGATAGCACTGAGTAACTTCGGCCTTAGACTTGATGTAGTTCCCTCGCGACCGTCACTCAGACTTTTGTTTGACGGACAGGAAGTACCTAGTCTGGTGGTTGCTCGGGCATTTCTGGGTCTCAAATAGTGTTACCCACGGTCTGTTCGTATTGTCGCTCCGCTAGAGGACTCTTTGGCAAATATACGCTTGTTCTGGCGTCATGATCTCGAGTGCCAGAAGAGAAAATCTCGTCTCGAAAGTACTCGAAGCCTTTTCAGCCATCTTTGTCGAAGGCGTCATTGAGATATCCTACGAAGCTTTCTCGTATTCGTCCGGGGCCGTTCAGGTTCCCGACGCCTTCCAGGCCGATACCTCCCCTATTGAGACCCATGAAGGCTCGTCGGAGTCGTTGCAACTGGGGCAAACCGATTTTCTTTCCAGCTGGAAGTTCGATCACGAGCTCACCACCATCCTCTCCATTGTTTCGTGGGATACTAACATCGCCGCCTTCATCAACCTGCTGATCCAATATACGCTTCACAACATCCTGTGTCTCGCGGTCCAGGATGTACAGATAATCGCCGCCGGCATCTCGGCTTCTCTGCACTGTTGCTTGATTCGGCCTGATAATCTTCCTGCCTTCGCCGGCAACCGTATCCCATAGATTATCGAAAACCTGCTTGGCCTGGTCCTCGCCATCCTCCCAAATCAAGGTGAACAACGGACTGTCCCACCGCGTCATGGCATTCGGCTCCTCGTACCGGAAGACAAGGTTTTCCCAGTTAGCCGGCTCGTATGCGCCCTCCTCTTCACCAGTGTCGTCGCCGTTTTTCCGCGCCTCCGCTCCGTCAGCCTGTTGGCGCAGGCGCTCCTCGTTGACCTCCCGCGACTTGTCCCTCGAGCACCCGATCTGCAGCAGACAGCTCGGCGTGTGGACGGCCTTGCTCTCACAGTACAGCTGATACCGCCACCCTTTTATATAGTTCAGGCCGTCCAGGATCACGATGTCGCGGTCGCTCAGCACGCGCTTCACGGCGCCGTAGATGGCAGCGCGAGCGTCCTTCTCGGAGGCATTGGCGGAACGCGTGTGCGCGGGCAGGGCTGAAAGGTCGTACACGGAGCGCGAGATAGAGAGCGTCTGGTCCGAGATCAAGTGCAGGCGGTACTTGGGCGCACTGCCCGTAGACGTGGTGGATTGGATTCGTGAGGAGAGGTACTCGTGCAGCTGCTTTGCGCGCGTGGTCTTGCCGGAGGTAGGGAAGCCGGTCACTATGATGAGCTACGATAAGATGAGCACGAGTTATCCTTGATTCAGAGTTTCGACATGGTTTTCTTACCGGCATGGCGAATGATCTGAGACGTAATAACCGAACGCCGGGCAGAAGATGCAGCCGAGAATTGAATCTATTCAACTCCCGTCACTTAACTCCGCAAACGACAGAAAACCCCACCAAAAAAATTACATCATCTTAGGGGTCCTTCGCGGGCTTACCAGGTAGGTGCCTTAGGCACCCCCTACCTTACTTTGAGGTTACATCGCCGCAGGTGACTGACTTTACTTCTGCTTCTTCTTCTTCTTTACCGTAGGTACTTAGGTAAGTAAGCTAGGTACCTAGGTAAGTAGGTAAACGTATCTAAACTTCTACATTGAGGTGTACGAGGTAAACGTTCCTTTTACATATATCCTGTCGCGAAGCTCCCATGAGATCTTTGTTGTTCGCATACTGGACTTTTGGTACTGACCTACCTTGCCCTCACATGTCCGATCAACCTTAAATGCGATATCACAGCCCCAATGCTTACCTCTGTAGCGAGCTCTACGACACTACGTATGTACATGGATCAGACACACATAAATACGGCACAGAGATGACGGGTCTCTCAGACAATGTCTTGTCTAGACACGTAGATAAGGTGCGATTTTCGCCGAACCAACACCTTTACTCTGCTCCAACGGTCTAAGTCGTGCTCAGCCCTGCTACCTACCAATGCCATCACAGCGGAGGCAAAGCTATACGACACAAGGAGATGTCCAGAGATTTCGATCTAAGTTCAGATTCTTTGTAAGTATCGATTTTTTCGGAGATGAAGACGTTTCAACGCGAAGCACTGGATCGAGTCACCGAGCTGAACGAACCAAATTAGTTTTACGGTTTACCAACCAACAATATGACATCCCTGTCTGCCGTTTGTTCACCAGACACACGACGTGCCGGGACATCCTAACCTGGCCAGGATGAAAGCTTCGTCTGAAAGCTGGTCGTTATGTTCGCTTGAGCTGAGGTGAGATCCAAGCAGAAGCGTGTTCTACCCATACCAGCCGTCGCCCTCGGGCTGAATGCTTCGTCGCGGCGTCTAGAATGAAGATTACGCGTTCCCATGCACCAACGTGCAAAAGACCTGTGGACACAGCCCTAGCCCATACCAGGGCTCTTGCGGAATCCTTCGTTTGTGAAATGTGACAATGTGATAGTGACTGCATAGGTATGCAAGTTCCCTATGCAGTCGACTTTCAGCAACAGACTCGAAATGATCCGTGCGACTAGGCCATTCCAAGTCGAGGATTTCGTGAACCTTCTCTTAAGGGCACAATATGATGATTATGTTTGGGAGCTCGAGAGCACGATTTCGAAATGTATTGGGTGATGGCTCTAATTTTAAAGCCAATTATTCTATGTGCTACGGAAAATATCAGGTGCACCATTAACACAGGACAGCCCTAAATGCTACGCCGCTCTTGGGCAGTTTCACGTTACGAGGGCGTCGCTGTTTAGTAGGTACGATGATTATACACGCAACGGTGTGGCGACACGACAATTTGCTTATTGGACAATTGCTGACACTTTCTCAAATGAGCTTGACCATCATATCAGATGATTTACGAACCCACGTAGCAGAAGCTAGCATATGATACAACGAGTAACGACTCATACTGTACATGACATCGGAAGTCATATGTGTCTGGAGCCGCTGAACGTCAAGGTAATAGCCAGCATTTGATCTACGAATCCATAAGGCTGCACATGAGTGTTTTGATGTGATGAGATCACAATTGAGATCACAGTAAGACTTAGGCGAAAGTGCATATGTTCAACTCAAAATTTCATTATTGAGTATTACTGCGTAATTTTCCAGCCAATGGGCTCTTCAAGATGCCCTCCACCAAGAAATACAATGCTGATGCGAAACTCTACTGAAAACATCCAACTCCAAGGCTGGGTAGATATGATCTACGTCTATACAAAGGGGAAAAAACTCCACTCTTTTCTGTCTCCCGAACTCTCACACCTTCGTGAACACAGCGACTTTACACACGCGACGGCTCGAACCCACCCATCTGGTGTCGCTCCGCACGGCGTTGCTGGCGACGAGCACGACGTCCTCCAAAGCCACCGAGAAAGCCCTCAGAAGAGCCAGATGAGGACAGGGGCTTGGTCTCGGGCATTTTCTGGAGAGTAAGACCGATACCCTCGACGATAGCAACAACAATCATCTCCATGATGATAGCCATGCCCAACAAGATGTCCGGGTTGCCAGTGACTTGGTTGAAGTCTGGGTTGCTGCCGTAGACAGACTCAGCAGAATACGCTAGGCGAACCAGAATGAAGGGTAGCGAGAGGGCTACGATGAGGACAACACGCTTCTCGCCGGGGGCAGCGGCCGAGATCTGTGTTCCAATGATGATAGCGGCGAGGACGGTAAAGATGTAGCCAACAATCATAAGGGCGATACCGGCCTGCGAGAGAGTCGAAGTCTCCCACACCCCAGTATCCGCATAGTCGTTACCGGAGTTGCTGCCGCCGACGGCACCGAGGATAAGACCAATCAGGACGATCAGCTGGACGAATCGAAGAGAGCGTTGGTTGAGAATGGCGGACTGAGCTCTCTCGATGCTGATGAGGGCCCTGGTAAGGAAAGCCACCTGAACGAGAATCAAGGGAGATAGGCCGACATTCTGGAGAGTGGCGGCGCCGATGTACAAACTCAGGCTCTTGGGTTGGCTGATAGTAGCGACTTGCATGCAGGCTCCGATGATTCGAATCAAAGAGAAGACGACCATGTAGATAAATCCACCACTGCGCTTGAAACCATGTTTGAAGGCGAGGAAGATGGCCAGGAAGAAGGCAGGGAAGTAGACGGCGATCTCGGCGATAGCGATCTTGTTCTGCTCGGTTAAAGCCATGAGTGCTGGATGTGGGTGTGTCTGGAGAGGAGTGGTTGTAAGATAGGTACAGTCGATAAGAGGAATGAGGCTCAAGAGTCAAGAGATGAGGCTGTGATAGGAACTCTGGGCAGCAGTGGCTGGGGAAGTACGAGGATGAAGATCTGGAATTATGCTCTCAGATCTTGGCTGGAATGAAGCTTCTTGTATGTCTTGGCCAGAGACTGAGTGCTGACGGTGATGATGGAGCGAAGGATGACATCGGCCTTGGGACTGACACGGCTCCATGATTTATATAAGGATATGGAATCCTTTGAGGGTATCTGGTCAGAGCTGGTACGACAAAGATCCATGCCGGGCCACGCGAAAGCGAGGCACAGCTATGGAGAATGCTGCACCATGATCATCGCCTGGCAATGCCTCGTGGCTACGAGGCAGGAGGTACATCTGTAGGGTCTAACCTGGGGCTAAATCCTCTTGGGCAACAGAGGCGAGAACGATGAACCCGAACCGTCAGACACGCCAGCGGTGATTGGCCAGCGCGGGGTGCTACTGGGACCGCTCAGCTGCCAAGCCTCCTAAGCTTTTCCAACTGCAGCCAAGCCTACGACAAGGGTCTTGCAGTGCCTTACTGTGCCTTACCGGGCCTTACCATTCCAGGCAGACCTGCAGACTCGCAGAGCATGGTGACCTGACAAGTACTGACGATAGGCCACCTGCTGGCTGACCTAGTGGGGACCCCTGCCTGCCTGCCCGCCGCCTGCTTACGTTCTGTGTGCAAGTGCGGATCGTTTCAAGGTGTCTGCATGATCAAGCTTTCTGTGTGAGGCAGTGGCTGTTTGTCGAGCTTGTGATTGCTTGAGCGGGCTCTTCTTTGCCCATTTCACCATTGTCAGCCTCGACCCGCCCTATCAGACAAGCTTTCGGGCTGCCGTGGCGGGTCCGTCAGCTAGCCGCAGGCTGTGCTCCCCTTAGTGGTATGAATTGGTACTATACCTGTCGCTATCCCCTCTTACACACTCTCATCGTCGGCCTCCAGCGTTGAGCCCCCACACGACCAGCCGCGACCTTGCCGGCGCCTTGAGTTTGAGGATCGAAGCCGAAGCCGAGAACGATTTCCAGAGGTCCGACGTCCAACAGCCCGAAGTCGTAACTAAGCGCCCTCATCAATAGGCGCGACGCGGAGCTTATCGAGAAGATCATGCGCCGTAGCTGCGCCGTGACTGTGTATGGTCACCGTACTTGAGCTACTATCATACCAAAGGTAGCTTGCTCATCTGGGGCAGAGACTGCTCGCGTTGCGTGACTCTTGAGCCATACAGATTTCTTATCGGCGTCGGTTGACTAGACCCCTGCCTTGAAACGCAGCTGAACAGAGTTGAAACTGCCTACAGGTAACGTAGGCGACCAACGGCCTCTTCGATCCTGGATTTTTAAATTCGACACCGACTGAACGGCACCATTCTTTTTGAGGCCTCGAACACACGCAGTACACCACCAAATGGATCGCAAGATTGGGGGGATAGAATGAGGAACTTTTGGGCGGTCAAATCGTTGGCCTGGAACTGAGGACACCGTAATAGCAATCATGCAAGCAAGTGGCGCCCCCCTTCATTACCTTGCACTCCCTAGCAGTCACGCCTAGTCGCGCCCAGTCGCACAACGCAATTGGTTAGGCCTCGATCCTTCAACATAAATTCATTGGACTCTTGCAGCGAGGCGCTGAACGGAAGACGCGCGAAGCCTGAAGTTCGGGACACACGCCGTGGTAGGTTCCCAGCTGGTTCCTTTGGTGGATTCTCATAGTGAAATATCACGGGATTGCCATGCAAGGGAATCCTTCGAGGACTGCAAGCTCAGTGCATGGCCGGTTTTGCGAGCAACGAAGATCGGCCACTTGGTTGTTGGTCCAGATGAACGGTTTCGATTAACCGTTTTCTTGAACCAACAACTGATCTCTGAAACTAATGTTTGGCCAAGGATGCCCCAGACAGATTCAGACAAGGATCCCGATTTCAGCCTGCCAGTACTCGAGACCAATGAGAAAATCCTTCCAAAGTTATTGCGCCATGAACGGCCCAGTTGTCGCAGCAGCTGATGTCCGGCACCGATTGTCGCAATCTCCAGTAGACACACACAGCAACCAGTGCATACCATAAGCTCTAAGTGATTGACATCGCGTCTGCACGCCAGGTAGGTCTTGGACGTCAGAAGTTGTCCATCTCTACCTGTCAGCAACCCATCAAGCCAATTCAGACCTGTCGTGGCTGGGCAGGGCTGGGTTGCTGGTATTTGTACTAACACCACTGCGCAGGTTCCTAAGTCGGTATTCTGCCATTCTAGCTCAAACCTTACAAGAGCTATGAATAGCGTACCCGTCTCTTTTGTACGGATGCGGGAGCGAGAACGACTCTGCAGTTTCGAAATCGATCTTGTCAGGGCTCATGGTGGAATTATGATGTTGCCAGAGGCCTCACGTCGAGGTCAAGGGAGCTGCAGCACGTTTCTGTGCGCGTTCACATAAGAGTTGTCGTGAGATATCAAAGCCTTCGACTGGCGTCAGCGCTATATGACCTGCTATAAGTGTCTTAGAGGTATATGAATCAGTATGAGGATATCCATATCTACTACTAAAGAAACAACTAGATAATGTGGGTGGGATCTAGAACAGAGGAGATATATCGAGTATCAGACCACGCATTCCACGTGTTGAAGGAAATTTTAGCCTTATTTACAGACGAAATTCAGCGAACTGGAAGTCAGAGGTTTTGCTTCCATTGTCCAATCGCGATGCTTCATTCGCTGTTCTCGCTGGCCGAGGAGATGGGCGGGAGCAGTGGAATTCTCCTGGAATTGACTATCAACTCAAAGCGATGAGTTGTCTCATATAGTGCGCGGATATCCAACAATCTCAGCGAGGCGGTTGTCCTAATAGCTGTGAAAGGGGACGGATAATGATTGCCATAGGTATTGAATGAAGCTCGTCTTTCCTATCCCACACTCGAGGAGGGCTGTGGAAGTTACCAGAACCAATACATCGCTAGCATGATTGCCCAAGTCGAACTCTGGTAGACGTACCCAATCGAAACGTGATGTTGTCACCAGCACAATCGCAGCACTCGGTGAGTCGTGCTATTTTAGGATCTTGACAAGGGTTTCGTCCTGTCTGATGCGAAAGAGAATGGAAAAGGGGAAAAGCAACACGATGGTCTTCTGGTGAAGCTCGGGAGTCAAATCACAAATCAAACAACGCAGAGGAACCTCATCGCAGTCAGGTGATCTTACGCATTCGTTATTTTCGATGGTCAGGGTATCGCTTAACGCCATCCGTAATACAATGCGATGCTCCCTTTACCAATTATCAAAATTGCCAAACCCACCCGTTTTGGGCTTCTTCCGTACAGGTTCCTCCCATGTATCAACATCCTCCTCAATGATCTCGTCCTCGTTACTCTGCTGTTGCAGCTTCGCAGCTTTCAAGTACTTGCCGACGCCCACACCGCCGCTATCCTGGTCCACGGTGCCGTCGGCGCGGACCCGCTTCCCGGTCCACGTCACTCGGTCGTCCTCCGTGCCACCCGTGCGCTCGACCAGTGCCTTAGCTTCAGCGGCCCTGTCCTTTTCGGCCTTTTGCTTCTGGAATTCGTCGAACGGATCGAGGTATACGATGATGTCCTTGATAAAGATCTTGTTCAACGGCCTATCTGAGCCATCTGTCTCCACCGCCTCCATCTTGCTCAGGATGTCCGTACCACCAATAACTTTTCCGAATATTGTATGTTTCCTGTCCAGGTGCTTGACTGGTCGATACGTGACGAAAAATTGACTGGAATTGGTGTTCTTGCCTTTGTTGGCCATACTGAGCACGCCTCTCGAGTCGTGTGTCATGGGGCCATCGAATTCGTCTTGGAAGTTCTTGCCCCAGATACTTTGACCCCCTCGACCGGTGCCTGACGGATCCCCTCCTTGGATCATGAAGTTTTTGATGTTGCGATGGAAACCAACGCCTTTGTAATAGCCTTTCTGGGCCAATCGCGTAAAGTTCCATACGGCACGCGGAGCATACTCTGTATGTAGTTCGATATTCAAGTCTCCCAGGTTCGTCTCCATCCTCGCATAACCCTTTATCTTGACTCGTTTGGGCTTCAACATGTATTCCTCCTCGGTCAACGTGGCCCGTTCACCGCTTGTCTCTGGAGTCAAGCCTGTACTTGTGAAGCTGGCAGCTGCTCTGCCCGTGGTATACGCTGCGGCGTTGTATGCTTGTTTCTTGTCCTGGATCATGGATGGTTTTACACCATTGGTAGAAGATGCCTTAGCGATGGCTTTAGAGCGATTGATGTCTCCGCCTGCCTCACGTTCTCTGCGTGCCTTCTCAACAGCTTCTTTCGCTCTCAGGACCTTGTCTCCCACTCTTCCTAGTGCACCAATATTCACATTGCCTTCTTTCCGTTCTTCCTCTTGTTCTTTAGTCAAAAGCGCCTCCTCGCCATCCTTCAGGTACTTGAATTGACTCAGGTCCCGGCTGGCAGCGTTCTGGGGATCTTGCAGCGTGATGATATCTGATCGTCCAAATTCTGCATCGTCTATTAGGTCTCGCCACATCTTTACTTTTATGTTCATCCTCTCGACCGTGTCCCACGCGAACACGTTCGCATACGTCCCGTGTCGGATGGCTACGATATGTGTGTTGTCGGTGAAGACTTTGAATGATACAGGGTCGATCAGGTCGCCCTTGCCGTCGCTTCCAATGCCATCGGCACCTTTACTATCAACATCTGCGTTGCGCGCAAAGTTGAGCTTGATAAGGTCTTTTGCAGCCAACGGGTCCCCAGTAACAGGGTTTGTCTTGTGATTCTCTAGCCATTTCCCTATGACCTCGACGTCGAATATCGTTCCATCGGAGGTACAAACCGGGTTCTTGAAAGGTTGGAGACTGGCGGCGCAGAAGTTGAAGGGAAGTCGCCGGAAGGGCGCGTTGCCGTGGGACCGGGCGCCGGTATTCGCGGAAAAGGCGTCGGACGATGCCCACTCGGAGTGCGTGATGTAGAGCTTATCCGTGCCTTTGCCCATAGTGTAGGGAACGGTGCAGCCGGCCTGCTGCAATACACACTGATTTACTTGTCGCGATGAGTTGCGAATGTGGCGAGACTGTACGTGGGCACCAAACGTTTATTTACATAGTAAGAGTCCCGAAGATTCGAGGCTAGTTATTGCAGAGTCCGGTAATGGTACTCAGTCGAAATGAGGAGCCTATCAGCTTATCAGTCGGCATAGAGGTCCACCTGTTAGGTAGTGGCAATGCAGGGTCCAGGTTGGCAATACATAACTCACCGTGCCTAGGACGTATGTAGCGAGGTACCTAAGTAGGTAGGTAAGCTGCCAAGATAGCTCTGTGGATTGCTTGCCTACGCAACTCTGCTTGGGCTCGTCTTGCGTTGCGCAGTGAACCCTTTTAGCGTTAGAAATGGCCCCGTGTTTCTGAGTTGTAGGCCAAGCTGCCCGATGCTACAGTGATAATTCTATTTTGCTGTGACCTGTCTTCATCTGCCAGTATCGATGCTGATGCATACATGCGCTGCTGTCTTCTAGATACGATATTCTAGTACGTACCTTCTTCTCACCCGCCTTCCTGCCTCGGTCCCATTGCCTTGTCGACCTCGGAAAGGCTGAGGACACGTCGAACCACCAAGGCTGCGTCGCGCGGCGACAACGTACAAACCCACGACACCACGATGAAAGGGTGGCTTTCTACCGTGCTGCTGGGGCTGTCCCTACAGGTAGTCCAAGCATTGGAAGTTCAGATCGTATGTTGCCGATAGAAGTCCCAGCTGTGTCTGGTGCTAAACCTACCATAGGACCAAACCCAGGAAAACCAACAAAAATGCGCTGGTAAGCCCTCGAACGAACACTTGGAGTCCAGCCCTGCTTACACGGCATTCAGGCATGTACAGTAAATCCGCTTGGGGCGGCCCGGTCGATCCGTTTATCCTCACCGTATTCCCCGATAAAGAAATCCAAGGCGATGACGATCCCGTCGTCAGCTTGGTGATATTCGAGTGGAAGGACCAAGAGCTCATCGGTGTCTACCCGGACGACGACGCCCTGCAAGTATGGATTACCTTCAACGACGAATCTCAGGACTGCGCTAATCATCGAGTACAGAAAGAGCTGATCTGCGACCCGGATAATGTCTCTAGTGGTCTCTGCGAAGAGTCAGACCTCGGCGAATGGATATTGTCACCTAATGCTACTGAGAAGTCTGGCAACTTGATCTTGACCCAAGCCATACATCTCAAAGACGCATCTCCGATAAACTACCCGATCAAGAAAACAGGATACTATTGTGTTGCAGCCTTCCCATACTCCAGCCCAGATTTCACTGGTGTCATAGAGTTCAGAGAAGCGTATGGCGAGCTTCCGGCCACACAGATTCCCAAGCTCCCCTTCTACGGAGGAATAACGATTCTGTATGCCGTGGTCGCAGTATTCTGGGGCTTCATGTATTACCAGCACCGCTATGACATTCGTAAGTTTCCGGAGGTCCGGGCATCAATGATCTTTGTCTGACAATGCCTCAGTGCCTGTGCAAAATTACATAACCGCAATTCTCGTCTTCCTCGTCGTCGAAATGCTGATGACATGGGGATTCTACGGTAAATTTGTCTCGGAAAATTCAGTTCTGAAAGTACTCGCAGCTGACATGCATCTCTAGACTACCTGAACAGAAATGGTTCCAACGTGGGAGCCAAGGTGCTTCTCGTGATAGTGGCAGTCTTGAATGCCTTCCGCAACTCCTTCTCCTTCTTCCTGCTCCTCATTGTGTGCATGGGCTATGGTGTGGTGAAGCCTTCACTAGGCAAGACGATGGTCTATGTTAGGTGGTTGGCCATTGCTCACTTCGTTTTTGGGCTCGTCTATGCCATTACCAGTCTTCTGATATCGCCCGATTCAGCCGGTAAGATAGTCACGCTGCTCATTAGTTTATCATATACTGACGGACATCGCCAGGGCCTTTTGTTCTCCTCATCGTCCTTCCCTTGGCAGGCACATTGACTGCCTTTTACGTTTGGACACTCAACTCGCTGAATTTCACGCTGAAGGATTTACGTGAGCGCAAACAAACTGTCAAGGAAGCCATGTACAAGAAGCTGTGGTGGTGTATTCTTATCAGCATCCTTGTCATTTTCGGCTTCTTCTTCTTCAATTCCTTCTCCTTCGCCTCGGCCACGGACCCGGACTATGTCCCATTCCACTGGAAATCGAGATGGTTCATACTTGATGGATGGCTCAACTTGGTTTACTTTGCCGACGTGGCTTGGGTTGCCTACGTCTGGAGACCTACAGCGAATAACCGAAGATTCGCTATGAGTGACGAGATCGCCCAGGATGAGAATGGCGAGTTTGAATTTGCAGACATCGGGGCGCCCGATGACTCAGATGACGATGAGGAGGCCAACATTGGACCCAAGGTCACACATTCGCGCTCTACGTCTACGACGGGCCCTCACGCTCCACAGAATCGAGCACCAGCCAAAGTTGAGTCGCCACGGGATTCATTTGATGGTGAGACCATATTCGCTGTCGGCGAAGATGGAGACAAGTTCAGCGACGATGAAGGGGACGGTGAGGCGTCAAATCTCGTCAAAAGCAAGAAGTAGAATTCAGTAGTGCGGAGACACATCAAGGCTGCGGATGGCTGTTCAAGGCTTGTGTCTTTCTATTCACTATATTGTAGTTGGGGAACGCGCGCAGGTTTCGATCAGTGTACTACAAGATTCCCTTCCCCAACCTTCAGGGGTTGGGTGTCGCTTGAGCCCGTGTTTTGGAAGAGAGTATTTTATATCACCACACCAACCTTCCGATCGAGCAGGAATGAAAGAGTCGAGGATAGTAGTCTGTTCGCTAACGTCGGAATGGTATCGCGAAGACAGCATCACTCTGTATATATTATCGGTAGGATTACTGGGTCGTCATTGTTACGGAGTAGAGGTCAATTACAAGACAGCTTTGATTGCAACTTTACATGCTCGGACCAGATACATTTCAGTGTCAATAAGCTAGCAATACATTGAATATACAAATACAGAATACTTCTGTTACACATATGGACGCACATACTCAACGCCCAATTATCGACCTTTACTCTATCCTCGCTTGGTAGAGATCACGTGTCAACCAATGTCCTAAGCCACATCGCCACCAAAGCCAACAGGTCGTCTCCGCCCGCCGTTCTCCGGCACGATAGCCAGCGCCTTGTACGTCTTGCCCATACCGTCTGGGCCCCGGTCTACGAGCCGCCGCCAGGCCCTCTCGATCTCGCGCGCACGCTCCGGGTCCGCCGCCTTCTTGGCCAGCACCTCGGCACGCTGTGCTATGCCCATGACGGAGAGGAAGTGGGCCTGGTCGACGGGGCCGTGGCACTCGACGCCCTCACTGGCGCGGGTGACGGCCTCGACGAGCGCCACGAAGTCGACGTCGGCACTGAGGTCGACGAGCCCCGGATCCGCGAAGGGGGAGACGCGCTGGTGGGCGCGGATGCCGCGCAGGGAGTTGGTGGGGATGGTGTCGGCGGGCCCGTAGTCGAGGATGAGGGCCGCGCCGGACGGGCTGGGCTTGGGGTGCGTCGGCGAGCCGCCGATGCGGGAGGCGAAGTCGGAGGCATAAAGACTGGCGTCGGGGCAGACCTCGATCAAGGCGTCGGGCGTGGACTTCAGCGCCCGGTAGCGAGGGGAGGACTCGGGGAGGTAGAGGGCATGGCGCGTACTGGTGGGCGAGAGGGTCATTTGGAAATCTGGGACACGGGAGGATTGTGCGGACTTGGGCGTGCCGAGGTCGGCCTGGGTGGTGCCCTCCGGGGTAGGCGAGACAACCATCTCGCGCCATTGCTTCATGGGGGCCGTTTTAGGAGCAGCAGTCGGTGTTGACGAGGGCTGGCTTTCACCCGTGGGCTGATGTGGTGGTTGCGGGGAGGGCGGCACCTCCACGACTTGGAAGGCATGGATGGGTAATGCGTCAAAAAACTCATGAGCCACGATAAAGGGTGTCTTACTCGCGTATTGCGGCACAGCCTTGATCGAATCGGTCCACACGATGGGCATGTCGCTGTATCGGCTTGTGCTGTGCCAGCCCGACTTCGACTCTCGCATCGAGGCATCTGGTCCGCAGAGGAGGTTCTTCTGCGCCTCGCGGAGCTCCTTGCTTGCTTCCACCATATAGATGGCGTCAATGCTGGAAGCCATGTCTGGGAAGTTTCTGATGGTCTGATCAGGGTCAGCACGATGAGCTGAGTAGACAGTGAGAAGAGGTGGATAGACGCACCCGTAGCATGTCATCCATCAACGTGCCTCTTCCAGGTCCGACTTCGATGAGCTCGACACCTTGCCGCGGCCGTCCTTGAGACATCCATTCTGCCACGAACCATATCCCAATGAGCTCTCCAAACACCTGCGATATCTCTGGGGATGTGATGAAGTCTCCTTTCTTGCCGAATTGATCCCGGCCTTCCTCGATAGCGCCAGTATAGTACCCCCCAATATCGCCTGTAAGACACATGCGCATGTAGCTGGCCAGAGGTACAGGGCCGGTGATCTAGGGTCGAGTGAGCTTGATAGTGCTTTGAAGCAATTTTGATCCGTGACTCACATTAATTGCATCAGCTAACGACTTAGCCAAGGGGGTAGACCATTTCCTCTCTTCATCTCGTCTCACAGTTGTGCAGGAAAAGCTCCGTGAGCTTGGGTAAATGAATCCTGTGACATTGGGTGCAGGCTGCCGCGACACGAATCGCAACCCACGTTGAGCAGGACGAAAAGCGATTGATCTAATCATGATCGGATGAGAACCGACTCATCGATCCATTCTATTGCGCGTGCAAGTCGATGGCAGTGATGCCATGCATGTGACGAAGAGGTCAAGCAAGATGCAAGCAGCCCAAGCTCTTGCGGTATCGATAAAGCTTCAACTCCAGACGCCTTCTACCTAGCCCGAGTATTCTCCGACCAGCTGTTGCATCCTCTCGCAACGACGACAACGTAATCTACGATTCCCCAGGATTTACTAACCTCGTACCAAGATTCAAGAGCTAGGCACGATAGGCCACAGGTTTGAAAGCTGTCAAGCACCAATTCCCAGCATCATCCAACGCTTGGTTCGGTTGAGAGCATCGAGCCCACCCCGCAGCTATTGTCCAACCATGGCGAGCAAGTCTCGCTGGGCCGATACCGAAGAAGATGCGGCCCTTGATGCGAAGTTGAAGAAGCAGAAGGAGGAAAAGAAGCGGCTCAAAGCCGAGAAGGCGCGCAAAGCAGAAGAAGAAAAGCGACAAGCCGCAGCCGAGGCCGAGACCGCCCAGCAACGAGCCCTCCGAAACCCAGACACAGACGCCGAGCAACCGCCCTCGAAACGGCGGAGACTCACACCCGAGCGCGGTGACGCAACAGACATTAGCACACAAGACGGCGAAAGCGCGAAGCTCCTACGGTTCGAAGGAGGCTCCTGGGGTGCCTCGCGCAGCGTCGAGAACTACGATAAACTGAACGACATCGAGGAAGGAGCCTACGGCTGGGTAGCGCGGGCAAAGGAGATAAGCACCGGGAAAGTCGTCGCGCTGAAGCGCCTCAAGATCGATGCTGGAGACCGCGTGGGCCTGCCCGAGACGGGGCTTCGCGAGATCCAGATCCTGAAGGACTGCTCGCACCGCAACGTCGTGGCGCTACGGGAGGTCGTGGTGGGTGACGACACGACGTCGCGCGTCGAGAACATCTTCCTCGTGCTCGAGTTCTTGGAGCACGACCTCAAGAGTGTGCTCGAGGACATGCCGGAGCCATTTCTCGCGTCCGAGGTCAAGACGCTGCTCCGCCAGCTCGCCGCCGGCGTCGCTTACCTGCACGACGAGTGGGTGCTCCACCGCGACCTCAAGACGTCGAACCTGCTGCTCAACAACCGTGGCCAGCTCAAGATTGCCGATTTCGGCATGGCTCGCTACGTTGGCGACCCGCCGCCGCCGCACCTGACCCAGCTCGTTGTTACGTTGTGGTACCGTGCGCCCGAGCTGCTTCTCGGTACCAAGACATACGGGAGCGCCGTCGACATGTGGAGCGTCGGTTGCATTTTTGGGGAGTTGCTGACCCGGGAGCCCCTGCTACAGGGCAAGAATGAGGTCGATGAGCTGACCAAGATTTTTGAGCTGTGCGGCATACCTACGGAGGACAACTGGCCGGGCTTTCGGAGGCTGCCGAATGCGAGGTCGCTCCGGCTCCCCAAGACTTCGGCAACGACAGGCTCCGTCATCAGGGCGAAGTTTCCTCTACTTACCTCCGCAGGCAGCGCGTTGCTAAATGGGTTATTGAGCCTGAACCCAGACACGAGGCCTACAGCCAAAGAGATGTTGCAACACGAATACTTTAGGCAAGATCCCAAGCCGAAGCATGAGGCCATGTTCCCTACCTTCCCAAGCAAAGCAGGTCAAGAGCGCCGGAGGAGACGGGAGACGCCCAACGCGCCTGGCAGAGACCAAGGTGTGAAGGAATTGGGTGCCGTAGACTTCAGTGGGATATTCGCTGGCAGGGAGAAGGAAGAAAGGGGTGGAGGGTTCTCCCTAAGGATGGTTTGATATCCAGATATCATGCTTACACTACCGTGATGAAGCTCATTCATTGCAGGCACTCGCTGTTCAGATCATCGAAGGATGTATATTAATTGATAAGATTTGTCATTAAGCTATGGTAACGCGGTGAGGATGGATTCTCCGATCTCGTCAATGACCCAATGCGACTATATCCTCAGCAGCACAAGATCCCCTTCCAGTCTTTGTCACCTCGCGCCAAAAAATTTCACACCGTTTTGACTCAGCCAAAAGGACCGACTTCCAATATTAAAAAGATAACGCCTGCAATATGTTTCCCATTCCGAATTGCCGGCATCGCTGAGCTCCAAAATGCAAGTATTTCGCCCCAAAAATATGTGCAAGTAAAATCTATCCGAGAATCGTCTCCAAGTGCGGGTTCTAGGTTAATTATAGAAACGCACCAAAGCCCGTCACATACCAGGTGAAGCTGAAAACTGTGACCAGACACATTGTGACAGCGAAGCCAACAGCATGATGATCAAGGGACCCCGCTCCGCTGCATGTTGCGCACTTCCACTCGCCGAGATCCGAATATGGTTTGGGTGTGTACATGCCAAACTCGAAGCTGTTGAAGGTATCAAGATAGCCAGCTTCGGCGGTGGCACTAACGGAGGAGTCGGAATCGATGATGACGAGAGTGTATTCTTCGGTCAAAAGAGGACTCTGTACGGCACTCTCTTGGTACTTGGCAGAATCCCACGTGAAGGTTGCCGTAGGCTCGAAGGTCATATTTTGGGTCAAGGTCCACGTGGCAGTGGCCTTGGAGCACGATATCATGACATCGATTGCACTAGGAGTGCCTTGCAACGAGGTGTAATTCCAGACCCAGGTGATTGGGTCGGGGTTGTTGATTCGGTACAGCGTAGTACTATCCGTTGTCGCGGGTGAGATCATGGCCACGCCGCCGGCTCCATCCTGTGCATCGAAAGTGGCGTGTTTTGTGGTTTTAGATCCTGACTTGGTACCTGTGCCAGTCGTCTTGCCAGTGGCCGTGGATGTGATGCCACCGGTGTTCAGATTCGTCGTCTGGGGTTCATTGCTGTCGGCGGTAGTTTTGGCATCATCGGTGGCCGTTGTAGCATCGCCTGTCTTGCTTGCATCATCGGCCGTAGAAGTCGCTGTAGCTGTGGCTGTGTCGGCAGCTGTTCGTTGTTGGTTAGCATTACCAGGTCAAACGACAATCAGGATCGTTATTGTTGCACGTACAGCTTGTACCATCATCCTGCCGGACGACGAGGGAATCCAGATCTGGAAGCCAACCCGGCCATGCCGATGCAAGCGGTGCGATAGCAAGGGCGACGGTGAAGAAATGACTCTTCATGTTGTCTCAATTAATGGAATGCGGGCGGGTTATGGGTGGACCGAAGGACTCGGGCGAGAAGGAGACGAAACGGTATGGTCTATTGCCAAAATCTCCGGCGAACAATTAATCAGATGCTGACGAGAAACCTGTATTGATGATGCGACCCGTTTGAATCGAGGTTGTCAGGTGTTGTTATTGTTGTTGTTGTCCAGGCTGCACACGCTGGCCAATACGAAATGGCCCCTTTTTGGAGCTGAAGCGAGGGTTGGGCGGGTGAGCAGGGACGAGAAAAAAACAATGCACGTTATTAAAAAGCGATAACTCGGACTCCGCCAACTAGCCAGACAGGCTGTTTCAGCAGCAAGCGAGTGTTCAAAGTAGATATTATGAAAGCGAATGACGGCAGGCGAAAACGAGGGGGCTGCGTTTCACGGATGCTAGCGATGGACGATGTGCATCAATTCATCAGTGATGAAGAAAGATGGGAGTAGAAGAAGAAGAGAGCAAATGGATGGTATAGTCGATGGATGGATGAGACGATGACAGAGCGCGCTCGGTCGATTCGAGGAGGGATAGTGCAGCGCGCAGCACAGCGGCGGGCACGATGACCAAGATCCTGCCCATCTGCCCCCGACGAACACGAGCAAAATGGGTGGGCCATCGACGAGAAGGGCTTGGTGGCTGCATTTAATGCCTGCAAGGACGATCATCTCGGCGAGGTCCACGGAGCGCTTGGGGCAGGGGTGCTCGTCTACTTACTGTTTAGAGCCTATCCAGGTAGGCTCTAGGTGCCTAGAGCCCTGTCCAAGGCCCATCTGGTGGGTGGCGGAGGGCTCAGAATGTCGCCAAAAACAGGACATCCCCGGCCAGAGCGAGCAATGCTCGCAATGCGCAGCAGCCGCTATACGGTATGCGTTGTATCGCCCTGTCTTTGGTTTTGGCCTTACATACTTGTTTTATTACCTTCTCTGGTTGTCCTATTCGAGGAAAGGGGCCGGATCTCCTGAGCGACCAAGAGACAGTCTCCTACCTAAGGTATCGAACATACCAAGAGAAGTAGATACACCCACTTCAGCAAATTCATCTCACTCGAGATGCAGTGGCTAGCTGTGAGGTGCGGGACCTAACGGTAGGCACCTAATCTATTGTCCACCCTACGGGCAGCTACCAGCTGAGGAGTCAAGACTCTTTATGAGCCGACCAGTCGCGCCAGTGACCATGATTGCTTACCCACCTACCTGTATTCACTCGAAATAATTTGGTCAAGGTCAAGAAGTCGGAGTGATATGCTACGCCGTAAATCGTATTCCGAACCAACCTTTTATCAGGTAAGTATCCTATCGCAGTTCCATTCGGGTATCTAAGGTACGCTATTCTACTCGTCCAGCACACCTGTTCGATTGTGCAACTATGTACATCTCGCAGCCGATCCTAAAAATAGACATTCTATCCAGTCTCCTGCTGCCAGCGTTACTACCCGTGATGATGAGGCTCAGTCCGACTCAGGAACATTCCTGCACAGGATAAATTTTGGCGTATGAGACCTTGATTATGGGTGACACACTCATGGCCTCCCCTTTCCTTGTCTTATGTGCCGAGATTTCGCCCCTTCGAGCATATCCCGAACCTTATTACTTGCATTGCCGAAACTCACACTCTCCACAGGCCGATTGCTTCGACCAGACCATGTGTAATGAAAGAGTTGACTCTTCCAAAGCAAGTCCAAGTTGAAGTTCAATTGCACGCGACCCAACTTAGGCCTATTGAGATATACCCACACATCATCTGATATACCAGTATGCTCGATTTGGGTATTCGTCCATTGCAGTCTTTTGGACGAATACATCCCTGGGGCGAATTCTACTTGAACCACAACCCCTTGATCGATCAGATCGTGGGTGAGGACGTGCGAACAATCCAGTTAGCCGAAGCACTGTAATAAACCCGGCAGACCAGCGCAAGGCCTCTTGTTCACGCAGATGGAGTCCGCAAGTGTAAGATATATGAGATTATAAAAGTGACAGGATATATTGATGCTGAACCAACATGGATCACTGGATCTTAGGGCATGCGAAGCTTTCAATCTGTCTACTTAAGGTATACAAAGTATACAGCATTAGCATCCTTACCCAGGTACTTAAGGTGATAGTCCTTAAAATCACCGGTCTTCTTGTGCGATCGGGTTGGAAGACGTGTACAAGTGTCGAAAGGCGCGGATGAAAATATAGATTCCTGAGAAGTAATACTTTTGATGGAACTCACATAAGGTACTGAGATAGTCCTCGACTTCCATATGGTTACTCCTTTTACTTACAAATATGAAGTGTCCAATACAACACAAGACAAAATCTAGGTACCCCAAGCTTCCAGTCGCAATAGCACCACCGATATGCTTCATGCTACACTCGCCAGGTGGTAGTCAATATTCAACTCCGGCCCGTAATTGAGCTCCGCTCTGGCAATGACCCTGGCGATGCGGAAATGGCCATGGGTCTGGACAGACCCTCCTGGCGTCCTGAAAATTGAAAAGCTGGCCAAATGACGTCAGGATAGTATATCCCCATTATCCAACCTGAGAAAATATGGACGTTCAGGTCAGTTCGGTATTCTATGCACTGCTGGATGCCACTCTCTATACGTAAATAGCAACAGGCCTGTTTGTGATTTCTAGCGATTGGGCTCGTCACCTCCTTGGGTTATTTTTGGGGTCAAAAAGGGTGCTGTTGGTCCCTCGGATCTGTTGATCCCTTGACTTAAATACTGCAGGTTTCAACTCTGGTGACGAAAAAGGGCCAACCCCGAGGTAGACGGATGTATGGGCGAAGGGACTCGTGTCACCAACGCACGAGAAATGTCAGTTCAGACCTTAGGTATTGCCGCTGGGATTCTTTCGGGAGGATCATGATCCCGACGTCCTATCACACAGTCGTGGCATATGCGGGATCTGCTCCGGCTTAGCTCGACTGAATAGACTTCTTTGAGGTACCTGGCTGCCTAGGTAGGAAACAGAACAACTTCCACGAAGGATGATTAGGTACTCAGTGAGTGTCCAAGTCCAGCAAGTGCCGTGGCAGGTAACCAGGGAGGTTTTCCTTCACTCTCTCTGGCTCCTGAGCATGTAGTTGAAAACACCGTTGGTACAGATGATCTGGATTTGACAGGTTGTCGTATCATCTTCTGGAGCAGCACCCGAACCAAACAAACAGTGGCATGAACTAGCGCCGGTGTGGCTTCTGTGCTGGCGCTTGTTTCGCGGCGGTTCGTTGGCAACAGTTGGGGGCTGCATCAATGGCCACTTTTAAGGTACGGTCGGCATCAATTTAGTGGACTGGGCTGGATTGGGGTCGTGCAACCCCCAGAAAATATACCTGCGACGGTTGGCTTGTAGCGGGAGGGAGCCTGACTCTTTCCCCTGGGGTAGGTGCTCGGGCCAGGCAGCTCTAGCCCAAATCGTTCTAGCGGGTCACCTATCAGATCCAGATCCAGCTCTGCTATCAGCCAACAGCAGGCGGGCACACTGCTACCCCAGTATCACAAAGCGGGTCCTTTCCCTAATATCAAATAATTGTCGTCAATTCGTCACATCAATTTTCTTCTTCGATGCCTTTATCTTATATTCATCTCTTCTCCTGTATTTGGCAGTGTCTCGCCTCTCTCTGCCCTTCCTTTTCCGAGTGTTTGAGAGAGACATAGAGCCTCCACCATGGCTCTTGCTAACAGTTCGGTCACTATTGATCGAGCCTATTTCGATACTCTTGTACGAAGGTAAGTTCGCGCTGCTTATCAAGTTTTATTGTCCCAGATGGTCCGTTTGTCATCACGACACCTACAAGAAGCTTACTCGCCGTCTTCGTCGCAGAGCCAATCATGTGCGTTTAGACCTGCCGCAGTTTGCTGCGTGCCTACTGGTACATTTCCGTGGCTCATCCCTCTGAATTACAGAACAACGATGTCTTCTCGAGCGCCTCGGATGCCTCCGTAGCTCTCTCCAGGGACGAATATGAAAGCCTTCTCCTCACAGCTCGACAATTTTGTAAGCTTACCTGGGAGCGTTTGTCCTAACTCCTTTGATACCTACTCACTGCCTCTTTCCAGCAAACCTGAAGCACAATCTCATAGGCGCAGGGGTCACCGAGGAGAATATCACTGTAAGTGAATCAAGGCGCTTGCTTCCCCTGACATATGAAGCGACTACTCCTTTTCGTCCTCTTCGTTGATCTAGGTGAATAATATGCTATCAAGCGAGAGCCAAGAGTTTTCTAGGATATTGCCAAGAGAGATCGTAGTAGCACTGACTCAGGACTCACAGGCGCTCATTCAAGACGGAGATTCTCTTACTCCCCAAGCCCATACCAGCGACAATCCTACTTCTCAATACGAAGAAACGGAAGATGGAGGAGCCCGGTTGGCCTCTGCTACTCAATCGTACGCCAAGTTCCGTTTTAGGGCTCGTCCAGCCTACAATACACATTTCGGTCATGGGCAGCGCGAATACGATGGTGGTGGAGCCAATCGTCGGTATACTGATAAACAGCATGACTGGGCCGATGACGACTTCCCTGTTGACAACCTTTCTCCGCCCTACTCTGCCGAAGAACCCACTTCAGAGTTGAGTAGCCAGCGCCCATTGAACCACGCACAAAATATGGGGCGCCCTCAGTTCGCACGAGTGTGCAAGAGAACTATTGCACTGTGCGGTCTATTCGATACGACGACTCATCTGGACGTCACTAGTGCTGTTCGTGGGGGGATTCTTGTGGACATATTCCTTCGACCCGCCGACCACATGGCGCTTGTATCCTTCCTTCGCGAAGAGGACGCTGTACGGTACTACGACCATGCAAGGAAAAACGACTTGTACATCCAGAACAAAAGGGTGCGCGGATGGACGAAATCCTCGTACAGGGAAAAGTGTAGCTAACATAGTACTCAGGTTTTCATCAGATGGGGCGACAGACACTTTCATCTTGCAGGTCATGTGGCAAACAAGGTTGCCATTGGCGCTACCCGAAATTTGATACTTCGCAGATGTGACCCTAGCCTGACTGAAGACGCACTTCGGGATGATCTCGATCACATCCACAATCTTGCAGTTATCAAGGTTGACTTTGTTGGCAGCAGCTGCTACATCAAGACGAACTCAATCCACAATGCAATGTTTGCAAGAACATGTATGATAAGCCGAGCGTAGGTCGTGCGAGTCGCTCTACTTTTCCATGGCTAAATCATGATTACAGAAAGTATAGAGGCTCGAAGATTGAATGGGACGTGGACGAGTGTGCTCAGCCCATCGAGACTGTTCAGAAGGCACCACTCAAGCCGCCAACCCCACGAGCAATTCCAACAAAATCAAAGCCAGTTGTTGGGCTGAACCGCTTTGATATGCTCCGCATCGATGATGACGACAATGATGAGAGTGACGATAAGTTCGACACCTCGACTGAAATGCCCGGGACTGTTGGTGTTACCGCATAAGTTTAAAAACGACTAGCCACCATGACCAGACCTCGCAGCTGGCATTACTGTGGTTTCAGTCTGTTGGTGGAGTATAGAAAGAGCCATGCGATCAATAACCAAGAAGTCTTGGTGTTGCTGTTTCCTATCGAGTCGACCGATTGGAAGCAAGTCCGTAGGTAAGGTGTGTGGGGAATTTCCCTTAACACAGGCGTTGGGGAGTTTGGGAATACCCAGGGCTATGAAACCGTAAACTGATTCGACAAGAGATGAGCTGGCAATGCCAGCAATGTACAAGTTGTAGCAATTGACCTTATCCACGGCCTACGCAGCTGGCTACAAGGTGCTGTCGCACACTTATGATGTGCTCTGTGCCGTATGTAGCTCTTCCCGTTGGCAAGTATCTAATATACGGACTGTTCGTATTTGTCTGGCTGTAACGTCTTGTGCACTAGTACCATCTTACCAAGTCGCTTGCAGCCCTCCGCCTACACGATAGCTAGTCGTTCAGTCAACTGGGAATTATAAGTCGTCTTGGAACAAAACGGGACAAAGAGCCATTCGAAGCTATTTGAGTAGGGACATACGGTGTTGTTCGACTAGTACGAGGGTACTGAAAATGGGATTTTGCAAGACTACTATCATCCCTTTACACAACGCCTGGGAAATTGCGAGTTAGATTTTCATAACACTGCCTTTGCCTTCTTTCTTGTCGTGCTACAAATATAGCGGACCTTAGGATACCTGTAAATTGCGAGTGGAGAACCGACGTCGCTAGGTCCCACTCGAGATCCAGCGCCGTGTAATCGGAACTCGCTTAGCTATTTATAGCGCCCGCGTTCTAGAATCCCGAAAAGCAATCCACCAGGTTGATAATAAGAAGAACAGCCCAGACTGGCACAGTGACAGACATGGAGGAGCGTCAAAATCGTTTGCTTTTGGACCTACCTATGTTCCACAACCCTCATGATTGGCTATAAGTGTCTTCATGTCAGTCAGTGAACAACCAGTTGAACCATCTGAGCAGCTCTATGGGAGCTGCATAATCCTGTGTTCTTGATCCAAGAACGATCTAAGGGATAAGACTACTGTAATGCGCTTCGTTAAATATGGGAGGATGTCTTACTGTAGAGCTAGGACGGGATTGTAGAAAGACTGTTTCAACGCTGACTCCAGATATGGCTATGATGAGTTAGGTACGGTAATCAACATGATGTAAATTAGCACATATCCTTCAGGTATAGGCAAATATGCTGTTCTGCAGGATGATCATTGTTTGAGGGTCTCACTTGGTGACCTTCAAGGCTGTGAATCATAGGTACTGGCTCAAGGCCATTGTCTCCTAAAGAATTGCGGTTCTCAAATACGCATAGTCTGGGTTGCCCTGCAGGATGCCTACCTATGAGCCATCTCAAGACTATCGTTGATGGTAGGGGCTGACCCATGAATCTAGATGAACATGCCATTTCTAAGTTGTCCTTCGAGCTGGCGGTGGACTACTGAAAGTATTTAGCAATGGTAGAACGAAGTAAACCTACCGCTACCTACGAAACACACCAAGGGACTAATTCCTGGTTATCAACGAATCATGTTTCAAACCCCAATTGCAACATCCAATTATGCATATTTGAAGAGATGCGTGCTATAAGTTGGAACTGTACATATCTTGTCCGTGACGGCTACCTAGGGTATATATCGGTTCATCTTTTACTACTTGTGTGGGGTGGAATATTGCCGTCGTTACAGACTTCACACTAGCCACAAAGCCGTAACTGGAGAAAAAGCCACCGCCACAGTCCTGCGGCCCTGCAGTCCTGGAGGCACCTTATCTACCTGCAGGTAGGTAAGATAAAGTTTCCCAGGTATTGTTTCCCATTGGGGCGCGCCGGTGCAGAGCAGAGCCTGTCCATGCCCGCCACCTCGGCAGATCGGCGCATTGGGCACTGTCGCTACCCATTGATCAAGCTCTAGTTGGCAGACGTGCCTCCTGCCTTGCCTGCTTTGTTCTGCCCAGCCTGCCCAGCTCTCCATCCCATCCATCATTCACCCGCCTTCTCAACAAGAATACCATACCATACCATTGTACACCATTATCACCATCAATATTTGCTACCTCGTACAAACCTGACTCTTCCCTTTCGCGTTCTTCGCCTTTCACTCTACTTCGTTTTTCTCCAACAGTGCACTTTCGACAGCAGCACAATAACACTCATTCCATAAGCGATTCGTTCGCGCCAATTGGGTACTCTTTCTCAGGTAGCTTGTTTCGACCTCTTGCAAAAACTGTCAACCCAATCCGCACAACAACACACTTCGACACGCGATCGATCTGTTTTGGCGTGTTCTGGGATTCCCAGCTACTTTTGCGAATCCCGCCTACGCTTTCATACCCCCTAGTATCTCTTGTAGTGGTCATGCAAGCAAGCCAAGATCAAAATGGCAGGAAAGCTCACTTTAGAAGACTGTGAGTATCCCGCAGCTCCCTGCCTCATGGATGATCGTCTGCGGGCTTGAGGAAATGCCGCGCCGTTCACTGACAGTTCCGTTAGGGTTGGACGACCTCTGTGTACGGTTCATCATAAACCTTCCTCGTGAAGATCTGTCCTCCATCGAACGCATTTGCTTCCAAATCGAAGAAGCGCAATGGTACTACGAGGATTTTATCCGCCCCCTGGACCCGGCACTGCCTTCCATGTCTCTCAAGACCTTCAGCATGAAGATGTTTCAACACTGCCCTCTTCTCTCGAACTTCTCCGCTGAAAGTCGTATGAAAGCATTCGACCAATTCATGGAATACAAGCAGAGGATACCAGTCAGAGGAGGAATTCTTCTCAATGGTGCGATGGATGCCGCTGTTCTGGTACGAGGCTGGAAGAAGGGATCGAGCTGGAGCTTCCCCCGTGGCAAGATTAACAAGGAGGAGGATGACTTGGTTTGCGCCATCCGAGAAATCTACGAAGAAACGGGATACGACCTACGGGCCGCCGGTCTTGTTGAGAAGAACTACCCTGTCCAACATCTCGAGGTTACTATGCATGACCAACAGGTGAGGCTCTATGTCTTTCGCGGCGTACCCCAGGATACCGTCTTCGAGACCAAAACGAGAAAGGAGATTGGTGCAATTGCTTGGTACAACGTTTCCGATCTGCCTGCCTTTCGCAACAAAAAGAAAGCTGCTGCGCGACACCAGACCTCGGGTGACAAATTCTACATGGTTGCACCGTTCATGGTACAGCTGCGGCAGTGGGTTGTCAAGCAGAAAAATATCGATGCGCAAAACGCTGCCGCCTTCAATGGCCATAACCATCCCCAGATGCTATACAACGAGACCGTCACGGACGACAATATGCTCCCAGAGCGCAAGGAGCCGCAAGTCACGAACATACAAGCCGAAGAAGAGTTCGTGGATAGTACTTCGAGACAGCTGAAACAGCTTCTCCAACACAAGCCACCTACCCAGGGCCTCCAGACGGCCAACCAAGAAGCTGGTCAAGCCCTTATGTCTCTTCTACAACCCAAGGCGACAAGCCACATCATGTCGTCTGGGCAACTCCAACCTCATACACCGTTTGAGCAGCAGCTCCCAGAGGTTCCTCAGCCAACATCACCTCATCATCACCACCACCCTACACAAAGGATGCCCCTGTCCGCTTATGGCGCACCACCTGATTTCCCCATCCACTCTGCCGCACACCCAGGTTATGGACAGCCAACGCAGCATCAAGGACAATACGTCAATGTCCGTCAGCAGCAGCGACCTCGACCTCAGGTTTACGTAGAGAATGTTCATCCCGTGTCACACGCGCCCCAGCAATTACAGAACCGGCCTTTCCAAACCGATCCCATCCAGTTGATACATCCTCAGCCTCTGCCCCCTCAGGTACAAAAGGACTTGCTCCTGCGCGAAATGGTCTCATCTTCACCTACTGGAGTAGGTTCTGCCGTTCGTACTGGTCCGAATGGCTCTGCCCATGGCAACGTCCACATGGCACAAGCTGCACTCAGTCACTTTCCAAATCATGGCGCTCCAACCGCGCAGCATGGTGACAAGTTACCTACGCAGTTACCGGCGCATTCCGCGAGTCTTTTGAACGTATTGAAAGGGAACAGTGCTCAGGCTGCTCCTCATCAGCCAGCAAGACAGCAGCAGGGTTCTTTGCAAGGTACCGCAGTCGCCTTTAGAGACTCTTCAACAAGGGATCACCGGAAGCAACAGTCGGTTCCGGTATCCAAGTTCGCTGATGAGTATGGCCCGCCAGCCCGGTCACCCGCGATGCATACAGCAGTGACCATGAGCACGCAAGCCGCTATGTCAGCTTCCTCTGTGCGCCCTGTTATCCCCAAAGACGAGCATCATCTTGGTTTATTGAACATGTTTAGAAAAGTCGAATCTCCGGCTTCCCAAGGCCAAGTGGATGGTCAAAGTGCAAACCCTACTGGCCGTCGGCCCCAGCAGGAAGAATCGGCCAAGCAGCAATGGCCGAGCAAGGGTTCCACCGCCGCGGAGGCTTTAAGAGCTTCTGCGCAGGAGAACGGTTGCCCTATACAAATGCACCCTGAAACGAACCTGCCTTTTGGGGCGCATTCAATATTGGCACGTCCCCGGCAAACTCGGCAGGGTCAATTATCTGAACCCAGTTCCGCGACGCCGATGAAGCAATCAGGCGAGAATCAACTCAATCTGTCGGTGCGGTCACATCCAAGTCCTGCTTCGGGGAGTCAAATGTCACCACTGCAGAATCAGCTTCATCAAGCCGATCCCAATCCGAAAGCGCATCACGGAGCGCAGCTATCTCCACAAGCCGGGCCGCCATCGGCCCAGTCGTACCCGTATGGCGATTCTCCAGGTCTAGGACCCAACCCCTTAGCTCTCTTCCCCAACCCACCTTCTGCATCAAGCCTACCTGTTCCCGGAGGTACGAAGGTACGACGGGAGTCTACGGCGGAGCAGAAGAATGCTCTCCTATCACTGTTTGGAAAGCCAAAGACCGACCAGGAACAATACAAGGGCTTGGCCGGTGAGCATGTTACTGGTGGCATCGCACCCCGATCACGACTAGCTTCGATTGCTTCGAGTGAAGGCGAGGGTGCGATTAGAGGAAATGGTGGATTACGGCGTGGTAGCAGCACGCCTATGTCTCCGGGCGACAGAAGCTTCCTGCTGAATTTCCTGGGTAAAGCATCTTAAGAACACTAGTATTTGATGTCGACAGGAACTTTCCAGTACTCACTGGACCCGATACGATTTGTAAGAGCTTGAGATGAAGAATTTCTTAACGGGTCGAGGTCAATGACGAGGTACATAACTAGCATAGTATACCCGGTGTATCCATTTGGTAGCCAATACGAATGACATTGTCACGGCGCTCATCTGAAGTCCTGGACACATTGCACCTAGAAAGAGAGATTGCAGCTGAGATCAGTCTAACAGGAGATACCTCTAGTAACCTCAGGTAAACCTCCGAGGTGTTGTATAGATGGACACCTATTACCTACTTGAGGTACACATGTACCTACTTAGCTACCTCAGTAAGTACTTAGGTACCTGGTAAGTGGATGTAGTCAGCATCGATGGATTGAAGAGGTCGAGTGCCCCACTAGGTAAGCCCCACTGGACAACGGCATGATGTAACAAGAACGCGTGCACCGTGTATTCGCCCCACCACAGCTTTATTGGCCACGACTCCAGCAACAGCAACAGTAACAGCGCTCATTGTTTGTTCAGCTTCGACAACTCCAAAACCACAACAATTGCGGCGCATATGCTTGCTGGGGCTTGTCTGTTCTTCTGTATTTCTTCGGTTTTCTGCACGGCCTTACAAACTACGACATTAGGAAAGTGAGGGTATCACAACGAGAAGATGGCCCGCCTCACGCAACCGCCGCGACGCAGCGTCTCAAACCCGGACTCCATCGTAGACCTCAGTCGTCTCCTTTCTCGTCTACAACAGAGTATCTTACATGCTGACGCTGAGCGTGAGCGACGACTGCGGACTAGCGAGTACGAGAGGAACAAGGTTGGAATCGTAAGCATTCCCCCCCGGGGACGCCTATCTTTTTTTGCTTGACACATGCCACTGCCATGCATTCTACTTCGAGCAGTCACACATTGAATTCCTATGCTGTAGGAGCAACTGCTAATACGTCCTTGGTGCAAACGAGACAGAACCTGCAGTATGCCCGCAACCTCCTCACCACACTCGAGCAAGACGCGCTGGCTGTCAAGGTGAGCGCGCGGCGCCAGGAGACGCAAGCGGACCTCAACCAGCAGCGCGATATCTACGAGAAAGTCGCTGAACGTCTGAGAGAGCTCGAGGAGCTGAGCATCGACAGCGACGACGGTAGCTCGGACGAAGAAGACCTTTTAGGCGACATGGCGATACCGACACCGAGCCAAAGTTCGGATTCAAGATCCGGCGATCTGAGGAGGGGAAGTATAGCGGATATCGAGGAGGATGACGAGTACAACGAGGAAAGCACGCTGAGGCCGGAGCCCCAGAGGGAGCGCAGTGCCGGTATGAGAGACCGTTCGCGAGAGGAAGAAATGCATATACCGGATACCACAAGTGCAAATGCCGCCCCGACAACGATAACATCCTCGACACTCCGCCCCCGTACCTCGACAGCAGACCACCATATCCAGAGTACGGCGGAGACGACGGCGCTGCGTTCTCAACTCTTTGGCGATCGGCCCCCAGCCGGGACCACGGACATATCATCGACAGCAGAGGCGATCATGGACCACCATCGACAGGAGCAGGACCAGCTCACGGAGTCGATGGTGGCGATGGCGCGCGCGCTGAAGCAGTCGACGCATGCGTTCGGGGCGGCGCTGCGTGAAGACCAGGACGTGCTGGCCGCGGCCGGCAAGGGCCTTGATAAGAATGAGACGGGGCTACAGGGCATCGCGGGCAAGATGGGGAACCTGCGAAGCTTGACGGAGGGGAAGGGCTGGCTGGACCGCATGAAGATGTATGCGATGATTGCGGGGCTAAGCGTAACGGCGATTCTGATCGTCTTCGTCTTGCCGAAATTGAGGTTCTAGCGAGTGTTTTAGGGGTAAAGGTCAAGGGTTGTGAGTATACGTGTGGTATCGGGGATTTGAGCCGTGATCGAGGCTCTGATCTGCGTCGCTAGCTGAACGAGTTACGAAATCATGATATAAGATACCAATGTCTTGTAAGCACTTGAGAGGACATCGTTGTACTCGAACAGCGTGATTGGTTTATGACAGTCCTTGGACTGCTGCATATACAGTCATTGGTACTCACTCACCCTGTGCTTCCATTACCTTGGACTTGCTCTCCCAACAGAATGGCCCAATTCCCAACTCTCCGTGGGAAGCAATGACCAGAATATCTTTTTTCCATGATTCCGGGCTATGGAACAATTGTCTGCTTCGATTTCAAATCGGAGGCTTCACATCATCGGAGATTCGGAAGTCACAACTGGGGAACTCATTGTTTGAGAGGCTGAGGCATGTTTGCCGAGAAGATGACGGCGGGAGTGTGATGTATAACTCAGGTCTTACGCCATGCGTTCCACGGGAGGTTTGGTACATCAACATCGTCTTCGGCATATTTCATGCCGGCAGAAGTTGGAGGGTGCTATGATGCCATGGTCTCGTGAGTGACTTGTTTTCTTCTGAAAACAAGCTATGTTGGGAATTGAAAGATATAATATGTACGTATACTTGGTATGGAAATAGAAAAGATGTAGGTTCCATTAAGAAATCTGAAAAACTGTTGTACAAGGTGCAGCTCAGCACAACGCAAGTTTGAACACGAAATACTACTTGAATGCTTCGCAATATCTGTGCACCTCTAAATAGAATAAAATAAGGGCCCGTTAAACAGAAATATCCCATTGTGAAGAATGTAGAGGGATATCACCCCTCGAGGTTCTCGTCGTCGCCAACCCTGCGTCCTTCGGGTTTCGGAGTTTCGCCGTGAACCTCACCCTTATCCGCCTGGAGGTTTTCCAGGGCGCTCACAGGCGTCGCTACCGTCTCATGAATCACAGTCGCTTCCTTTTCCGCGGCAGCAGTAGACCGTTGACCGCTCTCGAACTCCTCAAAGGGCCTCTTCTTGGGAGCATTGAGCCCCCTTTGCTCAGTCTTGGTACGAGCCTCTCGACCTTTACCGCACCGAGACCGGCTTGAGGGGCCACCCTCCTCCTCAACGGGAAAGTGAAGTTTCCCCCCCTCGCTCAAGGTAGAATCCGCACAACTCGTGAGAAGACCAATCGGCTTTCCTCCGGTCTGTCTGGTGGTTAGCCGATCTTCCCATCACTGTGGAATAAACAGAAGTCGGGCAGCTTGAGGGTTCAAACTCACAGGAGGCGCATAATGGAACCTTGAACAGTCCATCTTGCCTTGCTCCTCGATGCGCTTCTCCCACGTGATGCCCGTCTTCTTGCGAAAGAACCTCTTGAACTCCGTGAAGGCCTCGTTGAACTGCTTGGGGCATTCGAAGGCGCACCACTTGTCGGGTCGGCTGACTTTGGGCTTCTTGTAGAAGCGGCCCGTCAACTTGTACAGCATGGGCTTGGAGTTGGACTCCCAAAGCTGGGAATGGTGAGCGATATGGAGATCGTGGTTGAATACTTCATATGGAAAGAGGGGGAGGCTCACGGTGAGTATGTGCTTCTGGCCAACATTGCCGACGGCCGGGTCGTCCCGCCTGAGTATGACCTCATACTTGAAGTACGTGATATCGTGGAACACATGGTAGTGGTCCACAGGTGTCCTCGTTAGTATTGTTGAGATGATTGTTCCCTGTAATTTAGGCATATTGGGGGGGTGTGGAGAGACAGGAAAAGTTCAGATATCTTACTTGGGTCGACACCATCGGTCTCCTCCTTCTCCATTCCTGTCTTGACCTTTTCCAGCCGTTTCTTCTTGGCCTGCTGTCTCTTCAAGGCCTTGTCAACACGGAAACCATTCTCGTTCAGTCTCTTCTTCTCGTTGATGGAATCTTCGAGCCAGTCAGGGGTGACGAAGTAGGGTACTTTGGCCTTCAATGCTTCGGCAATGAGCCCCTTCTTCGCCTTGAAGGCATCCTCCGAGCACAGTACGTGGGTAACCTTGACCGTTTTGTCGCCAGGATCTCGGATCTGCGTGCTATACTCGCCACCCCGAAGCTCGACCCATTTACTGATATGTTCTGGCGTGAAATCGTGACGTTGTACGTCTCCGACTAGGATAACGGTGCAGTTTCTGAAGATCGGCTTCATTGTAGGGGTGCAATCTTTGCCCTTAGAGGCCAGGATGCAAGTCTGGCAGGTGCGTTGATGCAAGAGATATGACTAGCTTAGCTAGGGGGAACGATGTAATTCTTCTGGGGGATACTTAGTTCAGGAGAGTTGCTGAGGGTTGTTATACGTAATAGAAGATCGTTGCTATCGTGGACTCTCTATCAGCTAGACTTTCGTAAGCGTGATCAGTTGAAGGAGGATATCAAGGCGCAAACTGAGTAAGATCTGGAGATTAGTTAACCCTGCTAAACCGTATCAATGATTAGCATGGCGTGGAGGGCTAGCAGTTGATAAAAGGGTTCGACTCAGAGATAATTGTCAAGGAAGTGCGATGTTGGGGTTCGCCGATACGAAGGGAAAGAGAAGGAAGGGATACGATTGTAAGCATATGGTCAGTAAAGAGGGTAATGGGAGCTCTTACCTGTATCGACAAACGATAATAGCGCTACTGAACCTGCATGCGGAAGGAAATCAGATGCTGAACGTGTCGAGTCAGGAACAAGCTGAAGACTTCGATGAGACGATTCAATGATCTTGGACGAGTCCTAACGATAGAAACCTCGAACAATTCTGGCCTGAGGATCTAAGAAAAGTGTAGAAAGAAGAGTATGCACAAGTTCGCAGACTGCAGAGTACTCAAGGTAGATGTAGATGTGCAAATCTTACTGTCGAAGTTGGACATGAAATGGAAAGTGTAAATCTACAACGATTCCGTGCTTCCTGCATGTGCAAATGAACTTCAGTGCAAAAACACGAGAATGCCAGATGCGCATATATAGAGACCTTGGGTAGTTGACGTGATTCGGGGAGATTGTAGGGGCAGGTCAGGGGCACCGATGGTCGGGCTTGCATAGGAGGAAGTCGGATGGCAAAATGGAGGATGGATTGGATTCCTTCCAGGCATAATAGACGCGCTTTGCATGAGGCGCTGAAGTGACCTCGCTGACAAGATCTCCTTATATCGAGGAGGTTCGAAATGCCGATGTAATTCGTGTTGACAAACTCCCATCAACAGTATAGGACTTCGAGGTGGAAGGATAAAAACTGAGGAAGTATATATCACGACCCTTCGCCATACTCAGTACCACCCAAACCGGTGTATCGGAACGTCCTGAGTCTTCTTATGTTTAGACAGTCATGGGTTATCACATGAGTTCCAATGCGTTTTCAGGAGACCCCGCAAGACTGCTCGTAGGAATATTTGACGGGTAATGCTACGATGTATCACAATCTGAATACAAAGGGTCCAGATAAAAGCCGTTGGTCCGTTTGGACTAATTTACGTGCAACCTCCTGAATCAATTATCTGGCACGCATTGCCTTCATCTGGTGGGCATCACGATTATTTTTACTTGAATAACTTTACTTTGCCTAGCTTGACAACATAAGTATTTCTACACCCAATTCTATGCCTAATGACATCATGGAGGTTATGTCACAACCGTTCACCAGATAGATGGTGTAGAGGTACCTCGGTCTCTGCGATGAGAACATGTATCATTATCATTGCCTAAACCATACGCCTCCCCAAATGCCCAAGCGCTACGCAAATGCCTTAATGCTAATGTCCTGCCAATATTTGGCATCTGAAAATGGAAAGAACATACACATCCTCCATCGAATGGCACCTCACTCTCACTCTCACCCTCTCACTCTTACACAGCCAGAAAGAGAACATCTTAGAAGAAGGTGCTCTTCTTCTTCATCTTTGCGAGTCGACCCGCGGGCTGAGGGTTTGGCTGCGGATTCGGCTGAGGATTTGGGCCGTTCACAGGGCGGTTCATATTAGGCAGCGGTCCTGCACTGGGGCCGGGCCCATGGAACCAGCCCCCGAAACCGCCCCCTCCGTGTTGTGGCGGCCCGGTGCTAGCGGGCCGGGGCGGTTGACTGGGCGTCTGCATGTGCGCTGTCGGCCGCGGTGGTAAGTCCGGCGTCGGTCCAAAGTTCTGTCCCTCCATGCCGAACTCCTTGCGCAGCCTCTCCGTCTCCCTGTCCGCCTCGGCCTCGCGCGCCCGCCGCTGTCTCTCTGCTTCCCGCTCCTCGTCTTCGAGCATTTTCTTGATACGCTTCTGCTCGGCTTTGTCGCGCTGCTCGCGCTCACGTTCTTTCTTCTGCTCCTGGGCTTTGAGGATGCCAAGCGAGGTCAAAGGGGGCTCCTGGGGCGGTGTCGGCTGCTGCGTGACGGGGTCTTGGGTCTTAGCCGGGGGAACGTTGCCCACCGCGCTGCTCATCACGAATGGGTCACCGGGTTTGGGAGATCCCGACGCGTTTCCATTGGGTACGGGCCGCGAGTTCTTACGCTTACTTTGCGGGACACCATTGATGTTGAAAGACTCCCGGTTGGAGAACAGATAGATCTCGCGGATCACTTCTGCACCCAGCAGTAGGACAACTTCGAGGCCCTTTCGATCCTCCACCTCGACTCGTCGAAGATTTGGCTCGTAAATCGTCAGGGTCTGTTCCCTGGAGTGTTTGTAGAGCGCTATCGTGATATCGGGATCCTTGCTCTTCTTTCCGCCAACTGACCGGCCCGTCATGTAGCAAGTCATGTCCTTTGAGAATTTGCTGTCGCGTTTCCACTTGAACATGATCTTGGGTGTAGTCGAGCTAGTAGTTGGGTCGCTCTGCTGCCGATCAATCATGGAAGTAGAAGGCATGCGGAAGCTCTGCTGCGGCATCTCAAAATCGAACGACTCTTTGCCTGTCCACGTGCTCTTCTCCCCCTTGACAGACACTTGCGAATCGGGGTCATACAGCTGTATTGTGAAGCCTTCGGGTATGATGGGTATCGAAGTAGGCGTGACTCCGTTCTGAGCGCGGATCTCGGCGGCTGAAAGAGTAGGCTGTTGGAACTCAGGCTCGATTAATACTTCGGCGAAGACAACGTTCTGTGAGGCAGCGTCGCCCAAGGCTATGGCGTATTTGTTCCTGGCTTTGGGGTCGGCCGGGTCCAGTCTCTGTAGGGAGTACTCAGGCGCGGGCTGGGCGCCATTCTGTGCAAAAAAGACGAGTGTCGACAGAGGATTGTCAGAGGAGTGTTTGAAGTAGAAGGTTGGGAGATTCTCGTCGAGCATGTCGGCGGCTTCTCGGTACTCTCCGGTGGTTGGGGGCGGGCTACGGTCGGGATGATACTCTAGGTCTCTTGCTGAAAGGCAGGCGAGTGCCAAGGAGCGAGTCGTGTGTATATATTGGAGTAGTTGTGAACATCTAGGAGAGAAGGTAGAATGGCTTGATGTGATCGCTCGTGTGAGTGGTGAGTGGTGAGTGGTGAGCGGTAGGAGACGAGGAGGAGGCAATATAGAAAGATACCTTAAGATAGGTAGGTGGTACCAAGCAGACGGAGACTGGAAGGGTGCAAGGTGGGATGACGAAAGCGAGCTAGGCGCGGCAACTTGTGAATACCTTGCCTACTGGTTGAGGCTGAGTCTGAAAATAGAAAAGCTAAGAAGAAAGGGGTCCCTTTCCCTTGGGCTTCTTTTCCGTAAACCTACCTCCTACATATATGTATATGCATTTGGTATTTACTGGCACGCTACCTGAGGTACCTAACCTAGCACTGGACTAGCAGCACTCTCAGCCATCAAGCAATGAGTCGATCTTGTTCCAACTTGTCAGACTGTGGGACGAGCCGCTGTCGCAGCCACGATTTGGCGGGCTTCGTTCGGTTTTTTTTTTTTTTTTTTTTTATTATTATTATTATTAAAGGATGCACGCGAATAAGTCGATCAGCTGCATTGCCTCTGCCCCGGCCCTGGCGTCATGTTCTCGTCTCCATTGCAACTTCCATCCATGGCAAGGTCCCTCCCTGGACGAGTCCGAGCAGCAGATGAGTGCTGCGCCCCACGACTCCGAGGGAAGGCAGAAGGGAATCTTGCAAGCTAAGCCACCTTTACCTAATAAGTCGAATCTTGGACTGGAAGCAACACAGATCAGCCTCAAGACAGGCGAGCGTTGCCATCTCCACCATACTCAATGTACATCAGAAGTATGTAATCAAGTCTGTTTGCTTGCCACAGTGGCACCATCAAAGTCTGGTCTCACCCAGAGCCTAAGAAGCCAAGAGAGGGTCTCATCAGCAACGCGCGTCTTGGATCTCATTGATAGCTCTCGCAATAGCTATAGTACCCAGTATACGCGAGGATGGGCTATACTTTGGCTTCAGTACCTACTCATCCCACGCTCGCTACCTTCCTTCGCCGCGCAATCGTCCCCCGGAGCCCTGGTGGTTATGAGAGGCAGCCAAGCTGATTTGGGTGCGTTGCGCGTCGCCATCCCGAACCTGCCTATACCTAGATGGTTCTTCATTGGCAGGGCAGGGCAGGACAAATCGACAGCATGACCACAAACAGATACCTAAGCCATCATGAGATCTCCAGCAGTGACAACCACCTCACCGACTGCCGGATCAGATCCCGCCTACAGACCCAGCTCTCGTGAGGCCGCGGTAGCAGCAATGCCCCAATTGGGCCACCCCACGATCTCGGGGACATAACCGAGCCTGTTTCAGCTCCTCCAACAAGGCCACCTCTCGACGCGGATCCAGTCTTGTCCTTGTAACATAACATTTGGTCTCATTCTAGTCACCTCCGTAGACAATAGGTGAAGAGTACTGGTCGGTTTTGTCACGGCAACCACAGAGGTAGGTTTCCTAGATTCAATTTTATTACAATAATCTTCTACTTGCTGCCTACACTTCCTTTCCTCCCAAAAGCATGGTATAAGTAGATGAATGATGCTAAGAGACTCGGTCCTCCAACGCCGAATAAGAGAGTGGCGCATCCTAGTCCTCGTGGTGCAGTTGCTCTATGGGCACCGGGCCAGGACAAGATAAGAGTGTCGGATGAGAATGTTACAGTAGAAAAAGCGTTATATACATATAGAAACACAGCGGGGGGTTGTGTTGTTGTGGATTCACCATATTATACTTCTCTCATGGTCGACATAGCGCCTTGACCATGAGGTCTACCTAAGCTGGTAGGTTGTGTATGCAGCACTTGGCTGAAGGCGAGGCAAGCTGAGGAAAGGGCCACGTGCTATCGTCTCCTTGCCTGTGTCTGCATCTTTCATTTGTATGCTGTCTGCTGTGTGGTACTGACTTGCCCCGGTATCGCGGGTATGACGGGAACTTCGTGCCGTTCCTGAGCCCTCGAATTTGCCCGCTTGACTCGCCCTGTTTGTTGGTTGACCCAACTGGTGACAGACCGGAATCGGGCAGGGCGGTCCTCGCTGGTGGTCGTGTATACTGTCTCTCTCCTTTCATCGGGTCTGCTCATCCATGAAAACCGACCTGCTGCATTGTTGGATGCAATGGCTGGCTCAGGCTTAGCTACCGCAAGCGGTTGAGGCACGACAATATCGCCATCCCCAAAACCGGATGATATTGACGACAACTGGCTGGCCCGATACACTTGCCGCTGCCCGGGGTCGTAGGCATCCGAAGGCTGTCTAGCCAGTTCGGACTGATTGTAGTAAGGGTCTGGCATTCGTGACCTCATTGTCGGTTCACTGCTTCCCAGTGTCCCTCCGTTCTCGATAGGGTATCTTTCTAACGTTCCTTCATCGCCTTGCGGGTATCTTCGCAACGTCCCATCGTTGCTCTGTGGGTATGATTCCATGATGTTTGCGAGTGGGACCTCGTCGTCCATGGCTTGTCGCATAGTCCCTCTCTGCGAGCCACTCCTATAGGAGCGGGCTATGCTGCCGGTATTCGAGCGCGCCACGCTGCCTGGGCCTGGTGGGTACATCTTGCCTGGACCATAGTAGCCGTCCATCGACATAGCACCAAATTCGCCCTTATCATACATTGGTGGCGGCTCGTTCGGAATGTACATCCCGCCATTTGCACCGTTACGCCTCCAAGGAAACCTGTCCGAGAAGCCATAGTTGACACGGCCAGGATTCCTCTTCTTCAAGGTCCGGTAGATAACCCAACCAACAAAACAGAACAGAATAAATGCACCTAAAGAAGTATCATGTCAGCCCCCATCTGTTTTGGAAAAGGCATTGTTTTCTGGTAAACATACCTATAGCCCCTGCAGCGATGAGTAGGTGTTCCGCTGTAGGGTCTAAGCCACCTGGAGGCGGTTTGTCTTTTCTATCATGGTGATCATCATCGTCATCATAGTCACCATCTCTTTCGAAGCTTCCATCGCGTTCCGGCACCACTGTGGTGAACGGGACGCCAAATGGCAGACCCGACACTACCGAGTCCGATGTCTGAATCGCAGGGAATGCGGTTATCATGGAGCTGCTGGTGGGATCAGCAACCCCCTTCTGAGGCTGGCCTAGCTGGTCCAACGGCGTAGTTGTCAACAGAGAAATAGATGACGTCAAAGAGATAGTCGGCTCCTGCTTGAATCAGTCTCCGAGTAAGAAAGGCAGAATAATTGGGAAAAGAACGAGAAAATACATACTGCTATTGGAGTCAACGTGTTTATCGGTGACGTGATCATGGCTGTTGTCTCTGGAGTAGAGAAGGTTGATACTATGCTGGGAGTAGTGAAAGCTAATGAAGTGACGGCAGTGGTGGTCGCGGCTGGTGTCCCCACTGCCAGCGTTGTGGTCGCCAGTGTTGGTTTCGTTGTTGTTGTTGTTGTTGGCAGTAGCAGCGAGGAGTCGGCATCTGATTCGTCTTCACTCTCACTGTCACCTCCATCATCAGATTTGCCTGATCTTCCATCATCACTGTCGCTGTCTGAGCCGGAACTTGAATGATCGCCACTCTTGGATTCGAATTCGCTGCCGTTCCCATCACGGTCTCCGTGATGGTCACTGTCATCGTCGCTACCATTTCCGTCACGCTTGGCTTCAAGATTGAACCGAAGTTCTGATTTGTCTCCGTCGGGCGTGAGATTTTCGTCACTCTCGTCATCATCTACCACACCTCTTATATGTAGGGGTGGGGTGTCGGCCATCTTTAAGGATCTCCTCCAGCGTCGAATATCCTCGGACCGTCTCTTCTGACTGAACGGCGGCATCTTCCCGCTCGAGACTTCTCGCCTTCCCCGTAATTGCGCCACAATGCTCTGCATTCACGCACCCGCTGGCCGACCTATATCATGGCAATTGAACTACGCTGTCGTGGGAGCGAGGGACTTGTTGGATGTGGGTAACTAAAGAAGAAGGGAAAAAAAAAAGGGTAATTGAAAAGATTCTCCAGGAACGAACGAAAGGAAAAGGGACCAAGAAAGCCAAGACCAGGCTGGGATGAGGAGATAGATGAATACAGCAAAGGCCCGCCTTGAAGAAGTGAGGAAAGAAGAAAAAAGCTTGGTAGGTGAAGTAGGCTTGGGAAAGTTGAGAAGAGAAGAGTGTATCAGATCTGACGAAAGGCAATAGCACTGGAGATCCGGTGGCATAAGCACCGTTGTGAACAGGCATCATGGGTGCAATGGGGCCCCTCCCTGGTCGACTCTGGAGGGCTCAAGGGGGTTACCGTGGGTTACATGGGAGGATATCCGTTGCGAAGACTACGAATGGAACGCCCCTTTCCGCGGCATTGGCCGCCGTTCCCCTCGACCTGATGTGCACCTGCGTACAGTCGAGGGGCAGGAAGCCCTGGACGACGTCTGGACTGCCAAAGAACATCAATGGAGTGCAGTAGGTAGCAAACAGGAGCGTGCTGCTTCAGGCATGGGCATGGGCCACCGGTACATTCGGCCAGCAGGGCCACGAAGACCAGATGGCTCGACGAATCACCCGCCACATGAGGCTTGAAGAAATCACCCCATGATGTTCAAGCACGACACGAATGAGGAGGCGCCGTTGAGGGCAACCGGCGTGTGCTGTTCTGCAGCAACGGGTCTCAGTCAGGAAGGGGGGTTTCGGGGGGTCTGTAGGGGCTAGACAGGTGGTTTGAGAGAGCCATCCTCTGGCAAAGACTAGAAAGCGAGTGCAATTGCTCGGGCAATTAGGACACTGCATTGACTCGAGGTTGAAGTTGTGACAAGCGAGGCAGGGGCTGGCGGTCTCAGCAAGGGTATATGTGGTGGGGGTCTGGGTTTCAGCCAGGGTGCAAGGTTTGGAGTGTCAGGATCGGGTCAGGTCAGGAACAGGTCAGGGGCAGGATAACGTGCTACCGTACATACATACAGCATCTGCGTCGGTGGAAATCCAACTCGCTCAGTTCCAGGTGTGGTTCCAAGCAGACGGAGACGGCGGATCTTACTGATACTGGCTGATTGGGCTGAGCCCCAATCATCGCACAGGCTGCACAGGCAGCCAGCGCATGATCTCCCCGTCTGCAAGCAAGCGGGCAAGAAGACTGGTTCCGAAGCCGAAGAGGGAGATTCTCGCGTAAGTCTCGAACTGGGTACCCGTCAACACGAGGCTTTCCGGGTGCTGGTCAGCCTAGATGTGGAGTCGGCGCACGCAAGCATCCTGAGTAGGTCCATATGTAGGTAGTAGGTATGTAGGTAGTATACTGCTGCTCGCACGACAAATACCCATTATCAGGCGTCACGATATGAGAGTCCAGGTTGATTTGATCGCGGGATCGGCCACGACAAGACTTCAGCCAGGAACGGTTCGTAGTGTGATGGACCGACAATGACGAGAGAGATTTGCGCAAGCAAATGCTTAGCATGAGGAGAAGAGCCAATCGTGCTCATTGCAGGCAGGTCTGCTGGATTGGCATTTACTTACTTCCTCCTCGACCCGAATGGCCAAAGACCGTACAGCGTAACGCTGGGGACCGGTCCAGTACTTTGCTCTCTACATACCTCTTACTTAGGTAAGGTCGAGGGGGGGTACATACCTAATGTTCCTACCTGTGGGGACGTGTTCAACTGGAAGGAACCACGCAACCACGAGTTTCTGGTGAGGTGAATCGCAGCCACATCACGAACTGCGAGGGGCCTTGTGGCTTGGCTGTCCGCCCACCTTTCCGACAGCTTGCTTCCTACCGGAATCCATGACAATCGATCTAGTTGAACCCGCTATCAACTCCTCCTCCGTTACCGTTACCGTTACCACAGTACTACTACATCGTCACACTACATCGAGACACCCAGATCATCTATGTATACCAGATTACCAAAGCCACACATTCGTCCGTGAGCCCTTCGACTTTTTACGTGGAGCTTTAGTGATTCTAGAAACCAGTCCTCCTCCGCACCATGCCAGTCCAAGTCATCCCACTTACCGAAGCAGATATACCCGGTGCCGTGTCTGCTATACAGTGAGTTCCCTCCTACGACAGAGATCGCCACCACTCATACACACCACGACTTATTCTCCGTTACTCCCCATTGGTTCGCTATGATCTGCGTGTGCCGTCTTCATCCTGCATCCAGCTTCTTCAGTGCTGAAAATGTCTTGGCACGATCAAGCTTCTTATTATCAATGCTAACCCGGACATCACCACAAAAGAGAGGCTTTCGCCGATGATCCCTACAACAACTGGGTCTTCGATAAAACAACTGTCAGTCGATCTTCTGCTTATTCCGTCTGTTCTCTTCCCAATGGTGAAAACCTGCTTAGCTGCTTCTCTTTCGCGACTGCTGCCCACAGTCGTCAGCCCGAAGGGGCTTTTCGTTTCAAGCCCGTGGAGATATCTGCGCAAATAAGCTTCACTGCCCCTGCCCAACTCTGCGGCTGTATCCAGGCTTTCGACTGCCTCGTTGCCATTCTCTATTCCCATTCGTAGTACCAACATCCCACTTTCAAACGCCGTGAAAGGTCCACGCAATCGCTCTTCTATGACCTCAGTGCTGACAAAGATATGCTCAGTTCAACCAACGGCGTAATGCCGCCTCTCTGAGTATACGATGTCACTGGGGCATGCGTAATGGTATCTTCCACGTTGCCAAAGAAGAGGGATCCAATGAGGTGCTCGGCGTGGCGTGCTGGTTACGTCCCCAGGGCGCCGACCAACCCCAGAGCTGGCACGACTGGTCAGAAGGCTGGCGGCTATGGTTTAACCAAGTAGGAATGAATTTATGGTATGGCCGGGGCGGCCTCAACGTCAAGGTGAGTCGTGATACGGCGAACTCCACCAAGTCTTGTTCTCAAGCCTCGATCTACTAGTTGATCGGCACATCGGGATTTCTGCGTGGGCAGAACAAGAGTGAAGACACTACCCACAAGTCTGTTCGTTATTTGGAATTGTTTCTCGTGCCGCGCACCACGGTTCTGTGGGATACTTATGCGTGGCCAAGGCTGCGATTGTTTAGAACACCGTATCATCCGAAGATCATAAACAAACTCTAAACTGAGTCTTGCTGATATCCGGAAAGCTCATGCATCGGCTTGCTAATTTATGATCTCAGCGCTACTACATCTGGAAAGAAGCTCAAGCAAAGGCTCAATCGTCCGTGTGGACTGACTCGCGCGGCTATTATTTTCTGAATATCATGGTCGTATTGCCAAAGGCGCAAGGAAAAGGTATTGGAAAGTTGATGATGAAAGCTGTCACCGACCAGGCCGATGCGGAACATATGCGGTGCTATCTCGAGTCCAGCCGTGACGTCCCCAACATGCAAATTTATGGTCGCTTTGGGTTTGAATTTGCCAAGGAGCTCGAGTGCAACGACAACGGGCATGCGATTAACCTGTTCGCGATGGTCAGAGAGCCAAAGGAATAGCTCACAGGGAAAGGCACCGAATACAAATGATACCTACGTTCGTCGTACACGCAGGACATCGCATGGCCTCGTTCTAACGTATCTTAAATGTCAACATCCTGACAATGGGATGAGGTCAAGAAGCGAGAGCTCAGTAATAGCAAGCTGCAACAGAGGTAACCTGCACGGAATACATCTTGCTTTACGAATATTGTAAAAACAAAGCATACAATGGTGAGATCACCGCATGTTGCCACAGACGAGCCTTGAAATACTAGTAGCGATAAGCCCACGGTCAAGGAAAGAGACTGTCCAGCACCCATAGCAAGCTTCTCGCGACTGGACCGCATTGGTTCAAGGCCATCGTGAGGCGAACATCAGAAAAACATACAATAACCTCCCTTCCGATTCTGGCGGTAATGTTGCCTTTGGTGCCTCAGTCCGATCAACACGCCCCATCTCATGCTTATTCTGGACATTTCGAAGAAGGCCGTAAGTGTCGCAGAGTCCCATTTGTGTCGACTTTGTTCCTCCAGCCAGCCATTATCCAATCTCGGTCATGTGTAAGAAGTACACCGTTTGCACTGAAGGTAACGGCAGGCATGATGAGAGATAACGTAGTGGGGCTGTGAGCAGGCTCGTCTTCAATAATACCGTCGAAGTCGGGACCGGTAACCACGTCTTCCTGTTCATCGTCCTCGACCTGTACGTCTTGGGCCTCTCGCCGTCGGCTTAGCCAACGCCCATCAAGACTTGAACACCACTCTCGAGACACAGAATTTACCTTCTCGATGTCTCAAAGCCATATTGTCCACTACTTGATGCAGATACGCCAGAGCCCTTGGTCTACACCGCCTATGTCAACCTTGCGAGGTTGTAAAACCTGCCAGCATACCAGTATCATTCATAGCCGCAATACGCCGGAGTCTTGATGAGCACACTGGACTTGTGATCAACGTGACCATTGCATTGCAACTTGTCCTTGGTTATTCCTGAGCAAATCTGTGTGAAAACTAGACGGGTCACTGAGACGTGCTGTAATACTGACCATAGCCAGCCCAGCTCTACGAAAAGATATCCGCTTCGCCTATTGCATCGCCGACATCTTCAAGTGTAACGCCGCGACGACCGGGCACATGAGACAAAGGTGTTGCCGAATTTCGCCATATTTTTGGTGTTGGGTGTAGGTACACACATTATATGATATGGCTATCCTGCGCCTGATTTATGGCACAGAGGTGTGGTCATACCAATCAATACTTGGTGAGTCTATTCATAATGATACAAAAGCGCCATGCCAGCCCTTGCATACCACGCACAGGCCCATAACCATACCTAATCTATACGGCCTATTCATAGAGCTCTTCTATAGCGATTTCTGAGGAACGCCCTGCGCGACATCGTCGTCTTTTGTACTTGGGGTCTAGAAACCGTTCCAGAACTCCGTAAAGCAGAATGCGCGCGACGCCCAGGACCCGATTCTGCGAGAACGAGAATGGCACATGTTACTCTATAGGACTCAATAAAACTCATATCCAAACAATGCAGCTACCGGAGTAATGCTTTGGATCAAAGCACCTACTCCCGAGAAACATCTCGACCGTAGACCTTGGCCTTGACCCAATCGAGAGCCACAAGAACCCGGTTGCGTGCTAATTCGAAAGTCAGCTTTGTCTTACCAAAATGGACCATAACAGCACAGAGAACTTACTGCTGAAGCACATGCTCAGGTACGCACTTCTCCAGAAGAAGTATGTGAGCTTGCCGCCACTAGCGACATTTCCGTTCAGCCACGCGACATCAGCGACAGCCTTCTCGCTCCCAATGTAGGCCAGAGAGCCCTGGTGCGAGTAGTGGAAGGGCTTGATATCCTTGACACGGCGCAATTGCTTCTCTAGGCTCTCGATCTCCTGTGTTACTTCAGCGGTATTGCCGGGCTTTAGATTTAGGGATGAGCTGAGCTCCTTCAGCCTAGCTTCCATAGCCTCTGTCTTGGCCATGTTGTTGAAAAGTCTGGCCAAAAAGTTGCCCTCCTGTGAGGCGACCTGGGCGGTCGGCGCATATCCAGCGACAGCGCAGTCGCCGACAGCCCATATGTCACGTGCACCCTGAACAACAAGGTATTCGTTGACTGCCAAACCTCTTCGCGAATCCTTCTGAGCCGGAATCTGAGACATGAGATCCTTCACAAGTGGTCGCACAGCGTTACCAGTAGCCCAGACGAGGAGACCATAAGGGATGGTGATGACCGATTTCTTGCCATCGGGACCGGTGACCTCGGCCTCAACAGTCTTATCGGTAACCTTCTTGACCATTGTCTTCGTCTTGATCTCGATATGCTCTTCCTTGAAAGTGCTCTCGGTATAGTCGATGAGCTGTTTGGAAAACATGGGCAAAACGTTGGGAAGGGCTTCGATCAATGTGACCTTGAAGCGGGGGGAGATCTCAGGAATGAGCTTCTTGATGTCCTCATCAAAGAAATCGCGCAATTCACCAGCAAACTCAACACCGGTAGGGCCTCCGCCAACAACTACCATGTGAAGAAGACGATCAACCTCGGACGTAGCCTGGTCCTTGAAGGCAGCAGTCTCTACACAGTCCATGATTTTGGTCCGAATAGCCTGTGCGTCAGGAATCTCCTTCAGGAAGCAGCTGTGCTCGCGTACGCCGGGAATGCCAAAAGTAGCATTCTCGGCACCGACACCCAGAACGAGCATGTCGTAGGGTACCTCGGTCTCGTTTATGCTGCCCTTGATGTCACTGTTGTCGGAAATTTTGACAACCTTTCGCTCGTAGTCGATCTTGGTAGCTTCGGCTTCGTAGAACTTGACGGCGGCCTTCTTGTGACGCAGGATTTGGCGCACGGGCTCCATGATGGAGCGGTGCTCGATATTGCCGGTGGTACAAGAGGGTAAAAGAGGAGTGAACAGGAAGTAGTTACGGGGAGAGATGACGACAACGTTGTAGTTGGCGGTATCTAGCTTCTTGAGCAATGCGACGGAGCCCCAGCCGGTACCTTCAGAGGTCAGTATGGTTCCGGCGACCTTCAAGGGGGCATTTGGGGGTCAATTGACTCACCAAGAACGACAAGAGTCTTCTTTTGAGGATCGGGGGTGACTTGCTCGTCCGGGTGACGATCCAGGTAGCCATCATAGATGACGGCGCCGACGCCGGCAAGCAGGGATAGATAGGTGAGGCGCCATAACCAGCGAAAGGTCAAGCGGACCTTTCCAGGCTTCTTCTTGAGAGGGGCGGCATCGGCGTAGGACCGTGTGAGCTGGCGCGTGATGGGAGTAGCCCTTGCGATTATGGTAGAGGAAGAGAGCGCGGGTTTTCGATAGGATGACGTGGTTGAGAAGCTGGCATGAGGGCGCGCAAACCTGGCGATAGCAGCTTCTTGGGCAGAAAGCTGTCGCGCGACTGTGCCGAAGCGAGCCAGGGCGCGTGTATTGGGAGCCATTGAGGCCGGTTTCGAAGGTTCAGTGACCAACCCAAGGGAACTGAGTCAAAAGAGGGAGTTGTTGACACAGAATCCGGACCTTCGCCAGATGAAATGGAAAAAAAAGAGAAACGGGGAACTTGGACGAGTGGACTGGTGGAGCAGCTGGGCAGAGCTTAGGTTGGGATTTTTAGCAGTATCTACGGTACGTTCTGGCCCTCGTGCAGGTACACCTACATGGATGCAACTGTGTCTATGTATGTACTTCTTACATGATATGCGGGCTCGCGGGTCAGCCGAACGTAGCAGGCCCATTGGCAGCTACAGATTGGCAGAAAATGCCTCTTTTGTAAGGATGCAAAGAGTGTGCATGGTCACTGGACATGATCCCGCGGCTTGACAATAATCTTGTCCACTGCCTATCGCCTGCATACCTACATTCTGGTGAGGGTTGAGGGAAAGAAAAGGCTTGAGGGTACCTTTGATGTCGGTGGATCCCACCCGATCTCACACCTTCTTTCATCATGCTCCCAAGTACCTGGTACCTTGGTGAAATAAGGCTGCAGCACGCAGTGGGGGCCGCGTCGCAAACGAAGTGTAGCATTGCAGTAACTTGTAAATTTTATTACAGTACTGCAATGGCAACAACCACACCTGCCATTCAACGCTCGGGAATTTGGGCTTCGCTCGCCCTCCAGATACCTAACCATATACTGCCGTGTACATTTGTTAGGTAAGGTAAGTGTACCTACCTAGTCATCAAGTAGATCAGAAGGTTTGGTAATTATCCATAGCTTTATCTTTGGCTGCGGTCTCGACGCCACTCTCTCCATTACCCACGTCTCTAGTGTCATTCATTGCCTGTTCCAACGTACTCAGCAATGGAATCTCTTATCGAAAGTATTTGGTGTTTTGCGGAGTCATGCAAAGAACATCGTGCAGTCCGGCCGCCTGAAGGGCGAACATCCTACAGCATTATCTCCGTCAGAAGAATCTCATGTCATCCATCTATGTCCGTATGACAATTTGCTTGACACTGCTCGACGACACCGCTAGCCACATCGGTCTGAGCGCCTGCAGGATGGGTGGCTTGCTCCATCACCACCATCCCTTTGGCCGGCTGTGCCTTACGACCTAGTGCGCTTTCTAAGGACTAAGGGAACATTGAATTCAAATGGATGAGGTTGAAGTCATGTTCTTCGACTGCCATCCTCCTTCTTGGGGGTATCTTGTTTCCATCTTTCATTCGCTCGGCGCTGTGTCTACTAAGACACCCCGTCACCGCCGACGACGTGCAGCTAAGAGATAGGTTTCCCAGGGGTGGGGGGTTTGCAATGTCAGAGGCGTTCCACCTTACTAGAGCACTGCCTGGCTCTACTCAGATCATCATATCTTTTCCGAGCTTTATCACGAGGTCATGATTACACCGAGTCATCCAATACTGAAAACCATCTTGTTGTCGTAATTTGCCTACCAGAAGACGATGCGATGCTACTACCTAGTTGAAACCAAACACCGTGGAGCTTCTGATTATACCGCCCGGTCTAATCATGGTGTTCTATGTTATCTTATGAAGAGTGACTCCAAGGTCATGCATAGGCTATCTAGCTAATCTGAGGCAGCATATCAGGCCGTATTAGCTTACCTTAATAAACTTGTAAACCTACCTCTCTGGTTCCCCAAGCGCACGAAGCAGCCGGTTTGTAAGACAACAGAAGGGCAATATTGACTTGGCATGTATACCAACTTCACGCCCATGACTATAAGAGCGGCAAGTCCATCAGCCACACTTCCATACTGACACAACCCGACTGGTGCTTGGGTGTTCACGATCGCCTTTTTTCTCTCAAATTTCTTCCCCCCCCCCCTTTTCTTTTTCATTTCCTTTCTCAACAAGCTCGAATGTCAATCTAGCACCATGGAAGTTTGCTGGAGCTCGCGGGTAATAGATGGCTTGATCACGATCAAAGATGATGAGCAGTGGACGACTGAAGAGGCGGGGTGGCTTGCCTCTAGAACATATCCAACTGCAAGGATCTGGCTGTTGACGAATGGGAGCATACCCAGCTGAAGTCTTCAGCTGCAGCTCGCACTGAGACGCGCCGCACCGGTTGTGCCAACTGTTCCCACGCCGATTCCAATCTGGTTCTACGAGTTGATCTTTCGTCCATCAACTCCCGAGCACGCTGTCGCCGCACTGAGTGTGCTATGGACAGGCTAGGATATCTCGCCCCCCAATGTCGGCTTATGTCTATGGCAGCCTCGATCATAAGAGGTTGCAGATTCGAGTGTTCATACTCCAGCCGGCGAAACAACACCATGACCCGGTTTACGGCGAGTTGAAAATCGTTTCCCTCCTGGAGAGCCCGAAATACGATGCGTTGAGTTATGCCTGGGGTCCCCGCTATCAAAATAAACACCGGGTTTGGGTCAACGAGCATCGCTTCTTGGACATCACTTCCAACCTTCACAGGGCGTTTTTAGATTTAAGACTGAGATACCAGCCAAGAATACTTTGGATCGATGCCATCTGTGTAAATCAAGGTGACGCCAATGAACGCCAGAACCAAGTGGCCTTGATGAGAGAGATATAGGCCAACGCCAAGCTGGTGAGGGCGTACCTCAACGAGCAGATCAATCCACATCACCTGGCCTTTAGGAAATTGAAATGGCTTCCAAAGGTGAATACCGAAGGAGTCGGGAAGCTGAAGAAGCTCCGCATGGCTCTCATTTTTCAACGTGAGATGCAAGAACAAGGACCGCGTTTTTGGTTACCTGTTGCACGCATCTTCAGCAATCCATATTTTCGGAGATTGTGGGTGCAGCAGGAATTTCTTTTGGCCCGCGAAGTGGTGTTCCACTGCAGAGAACATACAATTTCTGGCGAAGGACTATTTCGTTACCAGCATGCAGCGGAACTCTTCAGCGCAATGGAGAGCCTGCGCCTAGGGACCCATCGGAATGAGGATTATATCATCCGAGTGTCTGGGTTTTTTTGAAATCATCCACGAAGGACGAAAGACGGTCCGGAACAGCTCAGCACGGGGCGTCGAGTCGAAAAACCGCGAAAGTCGATATCTCTTCGATTTGTTCCTGCGTTCGTACACTCTGGAGTCAACCGATCCGCGAGACCGCGTATATGGCTTCCTAGGTCTTGTACCTGAGGGCGATATTGCAGACATTCAAGTCGACTACTCATTCACCGTCATGCAAGCATATGCCCAGGTCTACGGTAACTATATTAGGCTTCGCCAGAATCTGAACTTCCTCTGCTTTGCCAGCGAACAAGCATCACTATACGCTTTGCCGACTTGGCTTCCCGCGCCGGAAAAACACTCTCAACTTGACAACGACGAGCTGGAACGTTTTTGATGCGGATCACAACTCGTTGCCAATCCTTCCATCTCACCAAGCGGACTACAACTGGCTGTGCGGGGTTTTCGGGTGGACAAGATTAAGTTTGTTTCTGAGCATCACCATCTCGAGACAGTTTCAATACCTTTGTGGATTTCAGAATTGTCGCTCATGGCATCACGTAACGAGGCGAATGGGGAAGGAGACGGCTGTGTACATTCTGATCTTATGGAGCTGTTGAAGCCTGGGTATTCGTCAGACTGCTATCAAATGATTTTTGGCGACTCTTTGCCGACGAATGAGCGTATACGCGAGATCATTGACAGCCTGTTAAATGACTGGGCAGTTCAAAGAGACGAACTGAATATTGCACACATTGTCGGAGCTGAGGCCATGCCACCCATACCGGTCTCGCACGAGCCAGTGATCAAGGCGATATCAATGGCGTTCAGGGGGAGCACCTTCTGCGCAAGGTTCATGAGGCAGATAGGGCTCTTCAGACCGAGCAACATCGAAACAACCGCGGAGTCTGGAGATGAAGTATGGGTGGTATTGGGACGTCCAAAACCGTTGATTCTTCGCCCGCAAACTGGTCCGGACCAAGGCCATTTCTCGCTGATCGGATCTGTAGTCGTGCCCGCACTCATGGATGGTGAGGTGATGGATGCTTATGTACAAGGCAAAGTTGCAGACGGCGTTCACCTCGATGATGTTGTGCAGTCTGTAGTTCTTTTCTAGGCGTTGTGTAAGTAATAGAGAGGTGTGTGACGACTTTTTGATGACATTGTGTTCTCACGCCTATTGAATAGTAATCAAATATACGTCTGCTACATTATGCTCAGCTCACAACCCTCTTGCCATGACTTTTGCCAACAAAGTTGAACTCCCAACCGCTATACCATCCTCGCCAATCTCCTCAAACCCGGCCCTTTTATACAAACCTCTCGCCACCGTTGCCCCCGTCCAGACCATCAACCATACTCCCCGGAAGCCTTCCTGTCTGGCCCTCTTCAAAGCCTCGTCGAGCAAGCCACGACCAACACCACCACCTTGCATCTCCGGATCCACGAAAAGCCTCTGCACAGCTACCCAGTACCTCTCTGTACCCCCTCGTACGCCGCGGGGCCCGGTATAACCCTCCAGGGCGTCAAACGCCGGCATCGGCATCCCCCAGATGACCTCGCCCCTCAGCAGCTCGACACATCCCCGCGGGCGACCCCTCCCGTCGCGCGCCACGAGGACGAGCTTCGCGTCATCCCCCATCGCCTCGCGCACCGCCGCCTCGCGCCCGCGGCTCGCCACGTAGTCGTCAATCTCCGTCTCCGGGACGGGCCGCCCGTGACCCCTATCCACGACAAGGGCGTCCGTGAGCTGCGCGCGGGAGGCGCGGGCGCCCAGGTCGGCGATCTGGGCGGCGTCGGCCACCGTGGCGTCGGCGATGGTGACGGCGTACCTGGCGCGGGCGGGGAGGGGGTCGAGGGTCGCTGGGACGGAGTCGTCGTCGACTGCCTTGTCTTCAAGCTTGCTGCCATGGGACGAGCCTGGGTTGTTTTCATCAGCCATTCCGGTCGCTGTCTCTGCGGTACAATATACTCACGACGATACTGAGATGGGGATCGAGAGCAATGAGACGTATTAGCTTTTCAATCTTGAATAGTACTTTGACCTGAAAATCGCACTTGAATACCGTTCGTCTCGGCTGAGGGGCGCACTCTCAATAAATACGACTATCGATAACAAGAAACATTGTCCATATTTGATAGTCGCAGCGCCAGAAAGAGGATGTCAAGACCGTGAATATCTGAGACCCCTTTCAGTACCATCACTTGCTCAGTGGCCGTGAGAACAATGCTGTTATTACTTTGTTTCTGTTCTAGGACAAGGGAAATGTTCACGGCTAGGCAGCCAGGCTCGGTCCAGGCATAGAGGTTGAACCGCACAACCATATGTGTTGAGAGGCATGCTCTCTGTTTGCAGTTTTGTGTAGGTACATAGTCCACAAGCGTCGGTAGCTGCCCACGCACCCTAACGCCTACATGTTTCGCGAGGCGGGCCTTGGCCGTGATCGGGCGACGTTATCGAGGTCAAATTTCCTAATTACACCAGATCGATCTTAAGTACGTAATAACTGTGTCATAATTTGTGCCGTCATAAAAGGCCAGCATCAAAGTATCAAAGAATTTTGTTTATCGTTCATCGGCAGGACCGTCTACTAATACACCGAATTTCATAATCATAACATCGAACTCTGTCCTGTGATATAACTCCCTACCACACGCGCCCGCCGCTATCTCGCCGGTGCTGAAGGAGGCATCTCGCCATACCTTCCTCTATGTTGAGTTGTATCATAGGCGTTGATGACACGTGTTTGGCTCTCGTCGGCTTGCGAGAAGGCGTAACCACGCTGTTTGCGCATTCGCTGTACTTGTCGTACCTTCCTAATGGCCTTTTGGAATTGCTCCATTCTGTTGTCTAATGTCAGCAAAACGAGAGAAGGGCTAGTGATAGGACATCGTCGTTCATAAGCATACCTTGGTCGGTAATCCTGAATATTATATTTCTGGATTTCTTGAATGTGGTGATATGCTTGCGGATAGTACATTCGCTTCGCATATTTCCAAGCAATATCGCGCAGTAAACATAGGATGGGCAAGGCCAATGTCTGGAGCCAGAAGACTGGGCTGGCAAAGAGCTTAGGTACTAGGCCCTCGTACTCAACGGAAAATCCTAGTTTTGGTGCGACGATGCCGTAGACTGCAATGAAAACAAGCCAGAATGCCATACTACCTGGTATGGCAATGACATGGTATTTGGTCCAGTTGTTTGTCACTAGAGCTGCCTTACCAAGCACAGTTGCGAGCACAGTCGCGTACATGGCCGTGCCCCAAACCCAGTGACCTGCAATCGTGCCATCAACTAGCTTGAGATCGCTAAACCAGATAAGCTCCGAGAAGACGTAGATTACAAGTGAATGGTATATGGCATTAGCAATCCAGGCCGAAAACGTGCCCAGCTTGAAGAAATAATTCTGTTGCCCTAGAGTGTAGAGCTGAGGGTATCGGTCGAGCAGTCGAGCAGAAATGTATTGGTCTAGGATACCAAGCACAAGAGGCGGGAGAACCGTGTAAAAGACATTGTAGAAGGACAGCGTCCAAGACTCGAAGATAATGGCACCAGAGAAAACGTTTTGAAACGTGTACTGAGTTGAGTAATAGTTAGTGCATAGTGCGTATACAAGTTTCAGAGTGACCTACCCAGAATTGCGTCATATAGAGAGCAATGTTTTTGTAGAACGAGAATAGGATAGTCTTGCTGATACGGTGGTAACTCCACGCGCCATGGACGAGGGTTAGTTTGCGGAGAAATCGGAACTGAGCGATTGATATGTCGGCTGACCGAGCGGCCTGAAGACCTTCCATACCGGAGATACCAACACCGATATGAGCTGCCTGGATCATGGACACATCGTTGGCTCCATCGCCAATAGCGAGGAGGACTTCCGATGAATATTTCTTCACCATCTTCACGACCAGGGCTTTCTGCAGTGGCGACACACGACAGCAAATAACTGCTTTACACATAACGGCCAAATCGTAAAACATTTTTTCCAAATCGGGTTCGAGGGCGTAGGTGAGAGACTTTCCGTCGATGATCAAGGCCAGCGTATCCATCTCCATAGAGCCCTCCGCATTGTTCCGGATGGCGTCTAGCTTTTTCTGAATATTGTCGCGAGTAGCTCTGGCATCTTCCTCATTGACAATCAAAAGCATCATATCCTCACTGAGGAGCTTAGAACTCATGCCGATATTGATGGCGGTCTCTTGCCGATCGCCCGTCAAAACCCACACCTTGATATTGGCCTGTTGCAGCGTGTGGATAGTCTCCGGTACGCCGTCTTGGAGTCGATCTTCGATAGCCGTCGCGCCAAGCAGAAATAGATCATGTTCGATAATTTCAGCCACTTTGTCAAGCTCCTCGGCCCTGTTCCCGCCGACAGTAGTCTGGGCTTTGTCAAACACAGAATACCATTCTTGCCACTCGCGCTCAGGGATCTCGCGCATCGCCAAGCAAAGTGTTCGTAGACCTTCGGCAGCATACTCCTCCAGATGCAAAAGTGTTGCTTCAACGTGAGGATTATCCTCGCTTAGACGCTCGAGGATAACCGTGTCTGCACCTTTGCAGTATAATCGGATCTTGCCATCAGGACAGCGGTAGATAGTAGACATTCGCTTCCTCGTCGAATTAAATTCGCAAACTGCAAGGAGTTGGTACTCGTACTCTTTGCCCTCTACCTCGTAAATCACAGATCGTGGCTTGCGTGCGGTAAAAGTGTAGCCCATACTTGCTGCTCCTTCAACGAGCGCGCCTTCGTCAGGTGAAGCCGCTTGATACTTGATCTTTCCACCCTTCTCGTCCTGTCGTTCAGGAATAACGGTGTGACAAGTCGCAAGCAAGGCCAGAAAATGCTCGATTGCTTGGGCACTTTCGTGAGATTTTAAATTTTCTGCAAGCCGTTTGAAGTCATGGATTCCGACCTCTTCGCCATCCTGCATAGTCGCTCGTCGATCCTCGGGGACTTCTTCGGCGTATTGAATACCACTTATGGAACATTGTTTGAATTCCATCATATTGCATGTCAATGTACCCGTTTTATCTGAGAAGACGAAACCAACCATACCCAGCTCCTCCACCAGACTTGATGTCCGACAGTTTGCGGGCGTATCGTTTACGTCGTAATATATGTCAAGGTCATCGTTGATGAGTATTCCGTGCCAGTATTTGACTAGTTCGACCGTAACAAACAATGAGATGGGAACGAGAGCGGAGAATAAGACCCAGTATGTGACAAGATCTTTGAAGATTTGCTGGACAATTGTTCCAGCGCCATTGAGTGGATCCAGCGCAAGATAAGGAATAGTGTCAGAGCGAACAGTTCTGAAGACTAGCTCGCCAATTGTGCAAATAATACTGAGAACTAGGAGAATTCCAATCAGAGCGAGGACTAGTTTGTTCAGCTGCTTCTCGACGCGTGTTCGTTTAATAGGGGCTGCCGTAGCGTTGCGCATGAGCTTCGTCTCGTGGCCAGTGAATACAACAATGCCGTGAATCCAAGGGGTATTTCTTAACGTTGCTCCTCGAAGCAACAACTGTTCTGGGCTCAAAGGCAACTCCTTCTCTCCGCCACCAGCTTGCATCGTGATCGTAGCCTCGTACGTGTACAAGCTGCTATTGGGCTGTTCAGAGCGAATCCTTCCTCCCAACCTGCTGAGTTCTGCTGAGCTGACCAAGGCTGCTGTTTCCGGTAAACCTTGTTTGATTTTGAGGTTAGTCTCCCCGTCAAGATTTGCCGTCTCAATGTAACATAATCCTTCAGGCTCAGAACTAGCGAGTAATACCAAGTCGGCGGGGAACGGTTCCTCTGACTCGACTCGTACGATATCACCTACAGCCACATTGATCCATTTCGTCTCTTCAAAATTGGAACCCCGCAGTACTCTAGCCTTGGAGTTATTCAGCGCGCTGTCCGCCTGTTTCCGCCGGTAGTCTTCGACCAGTTCCTTGCCCGCTGAGATCAATAATACGATGATGAGGGGGGCAATAGTAGTGTATTTGTTTGTGGGCGACAAATTAGGTATTTGTTGCAGTATCGCCGTAAACAAGAAGAAGATGTTGGCAAACTTGGAGAATTGTTCGTAGAGAAACTTGGGTAGGAAGGTAGCGACGTTGTACTTGGCGGTAGAAACGTGATTGTCCACGTACTTGGTCGTCGAGTTGGCGGGAGGGTTATTGAGATGTATGATTCGGGGGCCTAGGGTTGAAGGATCCGGTTTTCCGCCTCCGAAGCCAAACTTGAAGTCGAATTTCTTGCTCGTCTGCTTCGCTTGCGGCTCTGACGAACCTGGCCGCCCTCGTCCTGGTTCTGTCAAAGGAAGGTCCATCTCAGAATAACCCTGTTGTCCCATTCCGAGCATGTTCTTAGCCCTCCCCAGAAAGCCGCCGCCTAAACCCAGTACGCTATTGCGATTCCGTGCATTGTCCCTGCCCATCATGTCGCCGCCTCCATTGATCGCACCGCCGTGCTGGTAATATGATTGACCGTCTTCGGGGTAGTCGTCAAAGTCATCGGCATATCTTTGATAATTGTTCAGATCGCTGGACTGACTATGTTGTCGGTCATTGTCTTGGAGATATGGCGGGCGCGGGCCTGGATGTGCGCCAGGGGGAGGATTCTTCACACTCGGGTGTGTGGTTTGACTACCGCCAATGAAGTCATCGTAGGAAACGGAGGGTCGAGATTGAGGTTCGTTGTTGTAAGAACGGAGCAGCTCGTCGTCATTTACAGGCGGCCTTTGTCCGCCATATGTTGGTTGGTCATCCAGGTCGAGGAGTAGGTCATTTTTGGAGTTGGAAGAGCCCCCGGGAGGTACTCTTCCGGCCATGTCGCGAAGGAATGAGCGTTACGAAGGCAGTCGATTGGGAGGCATGTGAGGTTCCAGGAGAGTTGGAAATGCCAAAAGGTAATAAGGCAATCCTGCTTCTGATAAAAAAAGACCGGAAGCAAGGTACAAATGAATGGATACAGAAGATTACAATAAGGCGACAAAGGAGTGGCTAGTGGTCACGGTCGCAGGGTTGGTTGAAGTCGATTTAGGTCAAGGTTGGCTGGAAAATACGAGATGGGCCAGCCCGTACATAGGTAGGTGGCGTCTGAGAATCAAAGACGAGGAAGCAGGTGGTGTGAATCGGGGTGATGTATTAGGTGGCGTTGGATTGTGGTCGCATACGTCGCAGTATTCGCACTCGAAGTGGTAGACCGCAGCAGTAATGTCGCTCCAACTCCGGCAGACTGGCGTGAGAGATACAAATGCCGTGGCTGTAGGTTTGTATGTCAGGATAGGGAAGAATTGAGGTTTGGGCCTGAGTCGAAACACCTGGTGTAGAGAGAGTATCAAGCCAGCAGTAGCAGAAGCAGGGTCGGGAGCTGGGAGCTGGCCGGCTGCTGGCTGCTGGCATATGGAGCATGACTGGCGCAGTGTGTATTAGGAGAAGACCCGCAGGCCGTGCAGCCCGTGTTTTCGCGGCTGCACAGCCTTCCGCGTACAACCACACTCCTACATAGCTTGGCCCCAGCCCCAGCAGCGGTCCAGCTTGCCCCAAGGCAGCGGCGAAACTGCGAAGGGGATCGTAGGAACACCTCTGATTGGTTTTCGAGGCCAGGACAGGCACCCCAAGCAGGCTCCCACCAGTGGCTGGTTCACTGGACACACCACGCTAGAAATCCTATGAGCACCCGGCCACACCCCTAAAGCCTAATTTAAGTAAGGTCTATCGTATCCATGCAGTAGAATCTGGAAACCTTTTGCCGGTTGCACCCTTCTCTTCAGATCCATCGGCAAGATGAGAGCCTACCAGGTAGGTACCTAGATAGCTAACTATTACAGCCACTGATGGTGTGCTTACGGCTTCTTGCTTGACCAGAAATCCTTCGGCGGATAGACGAGGAACAAGCTGCCAGGTTTCGAGGTACATAAGGTACCTTAAGCATATGCCTGAACTTCACTCTTGGGAGTTGCAGGGGGGTTCCTGGGCGTACCTATGCATATGTATCTATCTTCAACGGGTACAACTAGAGTCTAAAGGCGCGCAGTTTGCTTTCGTGTACTTAACTATCTACCTAGTTACCTCCATAGAAACGATCAACGCCCGGTAGATGGATGCACTGTACTTAAGGTAAGTAGGTACCGTTGACAATGAAATATATCACCAAATAAGGATTCATAACGGCCAGGGGTAAGCACTAGTTAGGTATGTACCTACTTATATGAGGTAATCAGCCACAACTGACAACTGAACACCAGTACTTCTTCAAGCAGTCGTGCTCACTAAATCGGACCTACGTAATAGGTCTAGTTGATACTTTAGACAGCACCTGCATCGTGGGAGTCCACCTTGCAATCTGCTCAATTTTTCATCTAATGCTTCTCGAGGACCTCTTCTTTTATGCCGAAAAGCTTGGCACGACGCGTCTGAAAATATACTCATTTCCGCGACGCCTCTTCTCTTTGATCTTACTCTTGTTCTTGCGTTCGCATGGTATTCAAGCTAAGGTTACCTTCTGTTTGCTGACCAGGAAGAAGACAGACAACCGGCCGGAACGCCATTCCAGTACTACCTACGACGGTCGTGGCTTGATCAGCCGTCAAAGATGTGTGAAGTCGAGTCATTGAAGCGTTTCTCACCATTACAAACAGTTTGCAGTGTATTCGTCTGTAGAATATCTCAAGGTTGACATAGAGCTTACACCAAATTTCATCTGTAAACAGACTGCCATCTACACATTTCATGGGTGGCTGGGGACTGAACATGCTTACAATATTGAAACCGTACTGGTCACCAACAGCAAATGCATGCCGCGGCCTTTGCTCAAGTTCGAACTGGTCATGAAGTGCTCGAGTTCTGGTCCAACTCCAGTACTATCGAATATAGCTCTAACAGAAGCTCGCTTCTGACGCAGTCAGAAAGACCATCTGTTGTAGTCAAATAGTGACTTGCGATACGGTCGTAGGTTTCATCTTTACGTACCCACAAGTAGCTAGGTAGAGGGATTCGGATTCTACTTGCCCATCTTGAGTAATAACGATAAGCATAAACTTCCTTAAAGATGAGCTTTGAAGGATCCGTCTTGCACGCTCTTCACGAACTCCCCAATATACTTATTACACTGCTCCGGCCTCTGCACCATCACCCAATGAGCGCAATCTTCCACCACTGCTTTCTTCAACCCGGCAGCAAAGTATTTCTCCTGCCCATCCGCCAGCCACAGCGGCAGCGCGGCGTCCTTGTCAGCCATTATGAGCATGGCCGGCATCGGCAAAGCGTTCTCCCCCGCCTGACCTTTCTGGTAGAGCGCAACGTCATCTTGGCCGTTCAGCTCGCGCGTCTTGTACCAGTTGCAAGGGCCACGCATGCCGTTTCGGCTGTACTCCTTCACGTAGAAGTCCGCGATCTCGGGCGGGTGCAACGGCGACGGTCCGACAGACTCGAGTCTGTCCTCAATGACGCCCTGCACTATTGTGAACGCGAGCTGCCCGTCAGGTGTCCTGCCGTCTCGGGCAGTGTTGTGGAAGCCGCGGAGACGCGCGGTTGAGGCGTCGATGATCTTCTCGGCTTCCCCAGATGCTAATTGTACTGGTGATCACAAAGTCAGTAAGTAAGCTCAACATGTGCCCCAGAAACAGACATATGTGCCGGTTCAGGACATGGGGAGATGACCGCCAGACTGGCTTACGCTGGTACTTGAAGTTGGGCAACTTCTCGACCATTTGCTCGAGAGTAACCACGACTGGGTTCGGAGGCATGTAAGGTACGCAGATGTTGAAGATGCCCTTCAGGAGCTCGGGGTAGTAATTTGCCACACGCCTGGGCGAGGTCAGCATGTAGCCAGAACGAGAGGGAGCCTATGTATCGAGAGTTCCACATTGATGTCTATGGGTAAGACACAATGCTTTATGTCACTCGTAGGTTCCAGTCCACAACTCACCAAGCCAATCCAGCTCCCCAATCATGGCCGCCGAGGATGATGGGCTGGTCTGTAACCTCCTTGACGATCTGCTGCATGTGGCCTGCCATCTTCTTCATGGTGTACTCGGTATGCGACTCTGGGGCATCAGTCTGTCCGTAGCCAAGCATATCAGGCACGATAACCTGTAGATCCATGGACAACAAGAATGGCACTTGGTAGCGCCATGCTATGCCGAGATCAGGACTGCGTGGTATCATCAGCACGGTGGACATCCTCAGACTGGAAATAATCTTACAAGCCATGGAGCAGCAGCACCGTGTCAGTAGGCTTGCCCTCAGGCTTCGCTAGCATGTAGTGGTATTTGTGCCCACCGGCAGTGGTGAACTTGTGTTCAACCCTGGGGTCGTTCGGCTTCAAAGCATCTGGAACCATGTTGAAGTGCGGGTTTGAAGATAGAGCAGAGGCTGAGCCAACACCAGGAATATCAGGACGAATGTTCGATAATTAGATGCTTCCCATGTACTGGTACGCCTTAGAATAGAGAAAAAAGGGGTATGTAGGTGGGTATTCAATAACGTTATATAAGCCGGCTTGCCTGTGAATTTGACTAATCCATCGGCCGTGCCAAAGTCCGTAACTTTACAATGGCAGCCACGTATGTTTGCGGTAGCTCTTATATGGAGAGGCAGGATTGATAATGAGTTTTCAAACCACTCAGCTTGCAAAGCCGGACTATTGAGTGTGCCCGCGTCGTGCGGCACGACTGGAACAATCATACCCACCGAGGCTCGCATCATAGTTGCGGGGCGCCACCGGACACGGCCCAGTCTTCCTCGGCGACTAGCCAAGTCTGAGCTCTGTGTGAGCAAACGAGCATGCTGACAAGGTACGGAGTAGGAGGGCCGGTCAGGGCGAGGCTGGGCGTATGCAATTCTTCAACTTCAACGTCGGCGTTGGATAGGGATCAGACTTAGCCAGTGTTTACCAGAACTTAAGAAAAAAATCATTCACAGCTTCCATGGCCATCATCGCTGTGTTGGTATTTTTGGCCTTGACGGAGAAGGGTCCATGAGCGTATGGGTCCAGAAGAGGACCGCACCATCTTCCCATCCGGCCATGATCTACTGTCATAGTATGTACCCGTGCGCCACTCTAAAGCACGACTCCGCTTTCAACACGCAACACATTGCCGAGAGACCAAATCTCCAATTGGATCTTAATGGATGTGACAAACACGAACCCCCGCGGTGGGAAGCACACCAGTCACGATGAACAGCAATCCGTCGATTCAAGCATGGGCTGCATTAAGTGCCTCGAGAGACCTCGAAACTTCCGTAAAGGGGACATATCGGCTTCCTGGTCTCGGAGCTAAATCCTGAAATTTCCCATTGCACAACAACGCCGAAACGCCTGTGCTAGGCCCTCCACAGGACTACAAGATGAGAAAAGCAAGAATACAAATCAGAGGATGCCTGTGCCGACTACTTAATAAATAACGGTATCTTCGTCCTCCTCAATCATAACGTCATCTGCTCGATCCACATCCTTCTCAAGACTATTCTTGCTGGTATGCGGCGAAGACTGGTCAGTAGCATCACGAAGAATAGGTATGTCAGTAAGCTTCTCAGTATCAGGTTTACCCACAATCTCCCTGGGTTCCTCCTTGACCTTGACGGAATGCTCGGATATCCCGAGAGCCTTCATTTTCTGTTGCTTGCGCTGCCCGAACTCGAGGACTTCTTTGTCGACCAGGTCCTCGGTGTCTTGGACTTGATCTCGAATGATGTCCTCTTGGTCACGGGTAAGCTCCCAAGGGAGATAATACTGGGCTACTAATCAGACCTTGGTGCTGAGCCGGCTTCGGTAACAAGGAGACGTACTATCTTAGGCCTGCTCTTGGTCTGCAGGTGATGCGCCATGGCAAGCATATTCGAGTGGCGAGTTTTCATCTAAGTCCCTGATCAGTACGTAGTAGACACAGGCGGGATGCGTAGCAGGATAACATACGACTTGCTCCTCGAAATCCAGCTGTTCCACCTTGCGCCGGGCGGTGACCTTGGCGAGCTTCTCCTGTCTGGCCTTGTCATCTTCGGCGTTCTGTTGCGTGACTCTGGCCTGCTGTCTTCGCTCAATTTCTTGACGTCTCTTCTGCTGAGAGGAGTTTGCAGTTTGACTTAGGGTGCTGAGCAATCCACCGAATAAGCGCTTCCCCCGCCTCTTCTCCTCCTGCAGAGCACCCTCGCGACGGTCTGTACTGGACGCCTTCCTTGTCGGCTGATCCTTAGGTGGTTCATCCTCGAGCTTGGTACGTTTCGGCGACTGTGCATTGGTATCGGGGGCAGGTGAGGTAGATGCTTTGCGCTTCTGCGCAATCCCAACGTCATGTTCCTTGGAATGTTCTGGGAGCGGGTCTGGCATCTGGGCCACGGCTTCAGGGTCTTGACCGTTCGAGGAGCTGAAGTCACGGATCTGTTGTTAGTTACGCGGCCTATATCAATTGAAATATTGAACTTCGCAATGCGGCCCACTCACTTTGCGACGACAGACATGGCGAGAAGACCTCTAAACGACAGCGAAGCGGGAAGGCTGTGTCGCAAGCAGGCAGTACTCGATTAAGACGCTTGGCATGGCAATTATGCTGCTTTTGAAATTACTTGATTATCTGCTTGAGCCGGGGACCGTTATTGAAGCGGATGACAGGGACGAGGCTGAGAAGAGAATACTGTGATAGTTACTGTCGCACACGCAGGGAGAATGCGATTAAAATGGGTTGGCCGGTCAGGGCTTGACTAAGTACTGGGCAACTGCTAAGGTAGAAGACCCTCATCAGCTCTTCTCAGTGCTGCATCCCAGGCAGCGCCCCACGGAACCTACAGGCTACCTGGTAGGTACTTCATGCCCCTATGCAAGGTACCCAAGCTGTGACTAAGTACCGGATAAGTATCACTGTATCCTGTCCCAACTTCACCTCATTGTGAATTGAGTGGCAAGGCTGAGAAATCCACCATCGTCGAAAAAAAAAAAAGTCCAGCCATCCCACCTTGCACCGGAACAACGCCTGGTCGCAGGTGTATATCAGACCTGTTACTTCCACCGCCATCACGTCAAATTCTTGCCTGTGTCGAATAAGCTTACAGCACGTCACGATACACCTCCTTCGAACACCTCGCTCCTCACCCGACCATACCGTCAAAGCGCCAGCCTTTTCCCGTACCATAAACGCTGTATAGCATACAAAATGTCGCGCCATCACCCGTGAGTCTATCAGCCCGGCCCGATGCACGCCCTCGTATCTGCTAACCACCTCGTTCCTTCTATAGCGATCTAGTCATGTGCCGCAAGCAATCCGGCATCGCTATCGGCCGCCTCTGCGACAAGTGCGACGGCAAGTGCCCTGTTTGCGACTCCTACGTACGCCCAACTACCCTCGTCCGCATCTGCGATGAATGCTCCTTCGGCAACTACCAGAACAAGTGCGTCGTCTGTGGCGGCGAGGGCATCTCGGACGCCTTCTATTGCTTTGAGTGCACCCGCCTCGAGAAAGACCGCGACGGCTGCCCCAAGATCATTAATTTGGGTAGTTCGCGCACAGACGTAAGTCACCCTTCTCTCGAGCCTTTTATGCTAAGACTGGATGCTGACTTGGTACTACAATACAGTTGTTCTATCAAAAGAAAACCAATAGGACGGGCTACTAGCCCCTGTGTCGCCCGGGTTGGGGCTTACTACCGTCGTGCTGAGGAGGAAAGGGCTCGGCCAGCAGCAGCAATCGACTTTGCATTCATGGTGGATCTTGGCGCTGCTGTTGATTCCTTGGTGGAGAAAATTGTATTCGATCTCTGCATTTACCATGGCGTTATCTGGCTGCAGCATGAGAACGGGGCAGAGTTGATACCCAGCAACTCCAGTTGCTATGTACTTTCAGGTTTGATGTATAATTCATGAGTTCTCTGTATTGACTAGAGTTCACCTAGTGAATAGCCTCAGGATTGGCCTCCTGAATCTGTCGAAGTATATACACGAGTCATATTGTACAGGATGCTATTAGGATACAGCATAAAACCAGTCTGTACAGACTGTACCAACTTCATTAAGAGACCGTTTATATGTAGCTGACCTTAACGCCCATCCCGGCCGTCTGCTTCACCTTGGCCCACCCTGAACCCATAATGCGTTGAATTCGTTCCCTAATGTTCCGATTGCTGAACATGACAACAATGCTGACGATGAAGGCCAGAAACCTCATGAGCAGCATCGGATTCGAATTGAACGAGGCACCCGCCTGCTCAATGATGTTGCGGATGTTGGCTAATATCATGGCCGCTCGTGCGCCCAATGTCGATGGTGCGACAGTTTTTCCTTTAGATTTGGATGATTTGGCTGGTCTCGATAAAGCCGACGAACTGCTTCCTGTTTGGCGTGGTTTGCTGGGCCCAGGGGTACTTGGCGTTTTCTCGATACCGTAGTCGACCTCACTACCCTCTCTTCGGGCTCGTTCTTCTTCCAAGCGCCTTCGTTCTCTTGCTTCATTCTCAGCTCTGAGTTGTCGGGCCTCATCAAGGTCTCTCCGCAATTGGTCATCTTGACGCTGCTTTTCTTCACGGTCTCTCCGTTCTGCTTCTTGCTGTTCCTCTTGCAGACTTTGTAGTGCTTGTAAAAATGCATCTCTTCTCTCTTCGTCAAGTACTGAACTGACACTGATGAACTCCCGGGCATAGTCCCATTCATTGTTCCGTAATAGAACATGTAGTGTGTAGAGCTCAAGTATTTTGACTCTTGCATTCAAATCCCGTGGAGTATCAGCACCACTTGCACCGCCTTTTGAGGTCGATCTTCGACTTCTTGGCGGTAAACGTGGCGATCTTGCTGCCTCAAGACGCTGCGATATGTCCAGGTTCGGGGTATTTGATGTTGCTAGGTAATTTTCCAATCGCTTCTGATTTAATGACTGAGAGCGAGCATGTGCCAGCAGAAGAGTGGCCCTATACAAATGAGTTAGCCTTGCAGAAGAGTGTTACTGCGCCAGCAGTTGACCATGTAGACTGAAAGACTGTCGACTCACAGATTGATGACCACATCTGAATCTACATCTCCTTCAACTCCATGGTATCCAAATTGTACCACCTCCTCCCATACATCACCATCCCGCACCTTGTTGCACAGAGCTCGCCACTCTTGTGAGCCAAAGGCGTCCTTTCCCTCATCGGAATCGAGTTCGAGGATTGCATTTAATATCGTTAGATATAAGCTCCACACTTTGATCCTCGTACTTCTCGAAGCGCGAACGATGGGCGCTGGCTCGGTTAACCCATTGACGTCGGAACCTTCGGTTTGTGGAGTGATAAGGGGCAGCACTGTGGACAAAGCTTCAGGTAATCGGCGTGTAAGAAATAGCTGTGAGGCTTGGCGGTATGCCTTCGAGATGGCGTTGGGCGAGTGCCGGGCACTTGACGTTGATGAGGCCAAAGATGATATCGAGCTGGAGAGAACCTGCGCACCGAAGCCAAAGGACTCTGATGCGGTCGGGCTCAGCGTGGCCGAGTATGTAGACGAGCCGTCAAATGCCATGCTGCATGGAACGAGCGTTTCGTGTGCCGGGCAAGCTCTTCACTACAGCTGAAATGGAAGGTTGGGCGTGGGGATTAGGTCGTCACTGGCATGGGCGCGACCAGGCTCGTTGGGTAGGAAGTGTAGATGGCCACAATAGTAACCACAACAACAAGGTAGGCAGTAGTAGAGAAGGAGCCCAACAACACGAAACTGAGGCACCGCGAGATGACTCAAACGGAAGACATCAAATCAGAGAAACGAGGGCCACAGGAAGGATTGCAGGTCCCGGAGAGGAGTTGCGCATCCAGTCAACATCTGCTGGTGCCCGGCTGGCATGTGGATGAACGGGTCGGGTGACTGACTTGAGGTTGCGGTCTGTTGTTAGTGGACTGACTGCCGACCTCCAGAGCAGAGCTCCAAATTCCGCCCAGTGGTTGCACGCGCCCTTTTCTCGCCTTGCTTGCCTCGGTACATCGGCGCTGAACCTGGCCAGCCCCACCCACTTAGACCGATCTGCTAAGACACCCGACATTGCGAAATTCATGAGGCTTGGCGGCCCTAGGCGTCTGTCATTGGCCAATGCCGACGCCTCAACCGCCTGTCCTGGCCAGTGTACGCCTGCCAGTCTTCCCACAGCAGACAGCCCAGGGTCCACTGACATATGCCGTCCCCCAACGTCATTCAGGGGATATTCTGGGGTTCTACTACGCGTAAAGAGCTTCACGTGAAAGGCAATTTCATCCACGTCGTGTTTTTATGCAAGAGATGCACGCCATTTTGATCGACTCCCCGCAGTCGTGTCAAGGCCTACTTGAAGGAGCAAAAACTCGGTCATTTCCGTCATACCAGAGTCGATTCGCTCATATCGCGGCGTCATGCTCACAGACTATGATGGCCATGGAGGGCTGTCCATTCACGAGAGAGATGAACCTGGAAGATGGATGGTAAGACTGTGGATTGTGCTAGTGTTCCTCAAGACCAGTGATGTAAAAGCAGGAACAGTATCTCGCCTATCTCACGGCAAGCTAGACCTCACAGTTCAAATAAAATAAAAATGCTAGTACGATGATGCCCTGAAGGCCTTCCATCAAGCTGACTGGAAACAATAATCACAGGCTTGCCTCGCCCTGGCATTGTGTATAGACCACTTGCATAGGGCAAACCGGCAACGGTTTGTTGTAGCAGGGTTTCCACCATTTTCTAGACGCAACACACCTCTTGGGACAGATATTTCATCCGCCAACTCCTTCACCGCGGATAGCTTGTCTATGGACAGAATTAGAATGGGAGATAGCAAGTGCTTCTTCTTGTATGCTCACTGAAATAGAACGTTCGATATCTGATCTAGTTTGGGAAAGGGACAGAGATCAAAGTGATGTGTCACATCGGAGATATTTGATCTTCTATGTGAAACCCTCACATCCTACGGACCAGTGCGGAACCTTTTCCTCCAGCCTATTTTGACTAAGACTGCTTGTAACTGAGATAATAAAATCAGATACGGACATGTTGGCATAGTCTTTCGTAAAAAGGCCGAAATGTTATATGTTTGCTGCTCGTAAGCCCACGGGTCAAAAACAATGACAATAATAATAACAGATTGCATTGCCTGGCTATACGCTGTTGCTCGGGCACACGTGAAGTACATTGCTATTTTACGCGTATCTTGTCAATCTAGGTTTGTCTGGAAGCTGGATTCCTTTCCTATCGAGGATTTCATCCAATTGCCATCCTTCCCCCCTCCTCCACCATTATTCAGTTGTACTCCTCCCGACAGCCTGTGCTAGTGAAACACCGTTTGATGGTATTCATGGACTCGAAAGCTTTGAACCGAGGTTGATTTTAGTCTCATCCTAATTCGTCTCTCACACTGTCAATCCCGGCTCTTTCTTTAGTGCTTCCAGCTTTCGTCACCACCCTCCACAACAGGACCCTAAGTGCAGCCTCTTACCACTGTCTATATGTGGTGATGGATGTCAACAATGATAATTTCTGGGCCGTATTTCCTGATATGATCGACGCAATGCGGCGTGCTCGGTTTGTCTCAGTCGATCTGGAGATGTCGGGCATCATAATGACTAGCAAGAGACTGGACACCGCATCCTCCGTTCAGGATGTATACGGAAATGTAAAGCAAGCCGCTGAAACTTACCAAATCATCCAAATTGGTATAAATAACCTTTTGTGATTATGATGAGGCCACATGTATGCAAATGCCCTAACATGATCGGTACTTGATATACCTACTCAGTCTATCTTATAGCCGAGTACTACACAAAAACATTCACCTGTCCCGTATCTCCATTGTTCCCCGGACAGGGCATCTACAAAAAGCTCAATGAATTTCTTGGTCGAAATATTGTGCTATCTGCGCCAACTTACAAATTCCTAAAAGACTACGGGCTCAATACAAGTGATGCATTCGACCATGGAGTCCTATACCTTACCCAAGCCGAAGAGTACAAAGTTCTGCATTCAATGTCCAAGGCCAATGCGGAGCAGGAGGCCATTAGACCCAATGTATTGGACCAAGAGGCTCACTCTTTCTACGCCCAATGTCGAGACTGTATTCAGGCATTCATCAACTCTGGTGTCAAACAAGTGAGGGCACCACCAGTAATCCATGGACACTCCACTAGAGCTTTCGATCAGCTCTGACATCCTCATATCTCGTTTGATAAACCTTGCGAAGAGGGGCTATCTATTCAAATGCTACAGCATGATACATCATTGGGCCTATTGGCTCATTTGGCCTTCACATCTGGACTCTATATGCTTGGTTACTAACAGTATTGTCCCCAGGAACAATCCATCATTATAACAAACTCCCACGGATCGACCCTCAATGGTTTGCAAATCCGCCTCATATATCAACTTGTTCGCTCAGAGTTCCCAACCTACCAAGCAGAACAAAAGCGTGGCTCTAATGGCAGAACAGCCTGCATGGAAATCCGCCAAATCACGTCACAAGACACATTATTCGTATGCTCCCGACTGGGCTGACTTTCATCTTCTTTTCACTTACACTGAAGCTTGGACAGGTCCAGAATAAGCTTAGAACTGACTCAATCAGTATTCAGAAGCTGGTCGGTATGTATATATGGTGCTCATGGTATCTGCAAGATGCTGATCGGACTAGGAATCCGTTACATCTTTGACGCCCTTACAGGAAGCACATTCGCATGCAAAATCCGCCCGGAGTGGATCCCCGAACGTAATGGCGGCTTCGTTGTTCCTGAGCCCATTGGATTCCCGACTCAGAAGTCTGGTTGGAATGAAGGCCTCCAACAATGTGAGGACAGTCTCAAGAAAAAGCGTCCGGTATATATTGGTCATAATCTTCTCCACGACCTTGTTTTTATCCATCACGCATTCATTGGACCTTTACCGGAGAAGATAGGTGACTTCTTAGTGAGTATTCACAAAGTATTTCCCAGGATTGTCGACACAAAGCATCTCGACCTACGCGGCAAGAACATGATGCATGAGGGCCGAAACCTTACAGAGCTCGGGACGGCTTCCAAGCTTCTACAGTTCCCAAGTATTTGCCCTGCTAAGGAACATGGCTTCTCGACAGCGGAGCATCACCAGGCAGGGTATGATAGTAAGCCTGGCCGATACCCGTTGAATCTTGATTATAGTTTTCTGACAATCCAGGCTTCATAACCATGGAAGTCTTTATCAAACAGACCTGTCAGCTTCTGACCGCCCGAGCCGCCTCTAAGGAAGCCTGCGAGGCTATCTACTATCCGGCCCGCAGCGGCGGCATTGCCTCGCCAGCACCCAAGACATCGCGTCCGCCAATCCATTCCGATGGCTCTGGGGTGTCGTCGGTCACGAGCAGCCTCCTCGACGCAGTCGAGGACGAGCGCCGGGTCGTCAACTCCATCCGACATTGGAAGCCCCTGGTCGCCGAAAGTGTGGCGTCACGAAACAGCGTTGCCTCCATTCCCGTCGAAAGGATCTCCGAGAAGGAGAAGGCCTTCCTGCCGGCCTGGGAGGATCTCTTCTGGCGGATATATGGGAACAAGACTTGGATCGCGGGGGTGGGTGTGGCCTCGTTTGTCTGAAAAGAGGATTCCAGGCAACAATCATGATGGAGTAATTGAGACCGCTCGTGGAATCTTTTGCCACATCTACAAGTCGTACTTTTGGGACCAGAGTACTCGAATGTGATGCAAGCACTGAAATGTCTAAGGCGAACTCTAGACGACCACTCTTCATGACTGGACCGTAAAAAAGGCTTTCCTGCGAGTTGAAACCTTAGCAGCCAGATGTCATTCCCTGGGAGAATGGAGGATATAGGAGATTGAAATGTCCAGATGCTTCCTGCCTTTAGGAAGCCAGATGAAGATTGAGTGAACCAAAGCCGGATTCCACAAGGCTGGCTGTCAAGAAGAGCACATACGTAATGCTATTTACATTATGGTAATTACCATCTTGAGAATCTGTCAGAGGGTACACTGACAGCAGTGAACTTAGTTTGAGGAAATTGTACAGTAAGTTACATTGTCTACCGGTATTTACAATGGTTTGTGTAGTTTACAAGCGGCCGAAACGCAATAATCTGCCATCTCTAGCGATCAGCCATTGTATTCCTTATGGAGTGGAAAAATCCCCCCCCTAATTTCTCCTTCAGCTCAGCCTTGGTCAGCCATTGGAAGTCGTCTAGTCCCATCTTGTTATTCGTCAGGTCAGCCTGCCCCGCCAAAATTCTGCCCTTGAGGAAGAAGGCTTTCTCGCCGCGCTTTTTCAGCGAGGTGTCCTCGTTGAATTCGGGCTGGACAATATGGTGGGCAATGGGCGCGCGCCCTACCATCCACGTGTTCATGTTGACACCCGCAGACTGCTCTAAAGCCCTTGCAGCTGTCTGTGACGGTTGTTAATTAGTTGCCACACATGGCCTATCGTAGGAGATCCAAACTTCAAACTTACCTCATGAAGGCTCTCATCTGTCGCCACGTGATCGCTGGGAAATTGCCATTTTCCGTTGCTGCCTCTGACGACAAGGTATAACGTCTTGTCAAGCGCTCGGTCTAGCCGTCTAACATCATTGGTCTTGTCCGCCTCCGTGATCCTGTCCATCGGCCGTTCGATAGGCACGACCTCATCTGGTTTTGCTTTCTCTCCATCTTCTGTCACTCGGTTCTCGGCATCCTTCAGCAGGATTTCCCGTACTCGCTCCTCATTACTCAGGGTACTTCCGACTAGCAGTTCATCGTTCCACGCGTTACGTCCCTGGGAATAGTATCTTCCCAGTTCCTTTGCTGCGATTTTGCCTCTTTCCTCGAACTTGATTCGCCAGTCGAGGTCAGATGCTGTGTCTTTTTTGAAGTAGAATGTATGGCGGAAAGGGAGGACCAATCGCTCATTCAAACGCTTTTGGTAAAAGAAGAAGGAGTTTTCGAAGGGTGTTAGTGCGCGCGTGATTAGGGGTGCTCGACTGAGGATGATGCCGCTTTTTATACGATATTCGGATTTGCGAGATGCTGTGAAGGGTGGGTGTGGTGTCGACTCGGTCGGTTTGAGGTGGTGAGCTTCGGCTGTGGTTGCTGCATCTACAGCCGCAGAGTATGAACGAAATTGGGAGCTCCTACAGCTGGCGCATACATTGGCTTGCGCTGAAAGGGGTCAGTAAGGACTATAGACCAAATAGGCTCCGTAAAGACTCACCTCGCAATAAGCCAGCAGCGATGTTGCCGCCTCTACTGGGGGCTGGCATTATATGTAGCTGTAGCTGCGCTTTTCTCCTTGTGTCAGGGGAGGGACACGGCGACGGCAGTAATCACTCGTCTTGGAGAATCGCGGGTCTTGGTCTGATGTAGCAAGTCGCGCCTCCAAATGGTCTCTGAACTTTTTTTCGGAACATCCCTGGTCTGGGTCGTCTGGACGGGAATGGGGTGGCACCAGCCACATTGTCAAGCCACAGACCTCACGAGCCCATGTCAAACCACCGATGAAACGACGTGGCTGGTGCGGGACAGGCTAAAGTGGCTTAATGGCACGGTGGTACCTTATCAGAGAACCGGACAGAGAGACTGGGGGACCTTGAAGGACCTGCAGCTTCCAATGGATAGGTGTGGATCGACAAGCACCATCTTCCGTCATTCTTCTGGGGAAACCCTCCCAACATTCTATTTCCAGAGAGTTTCAACTTCACCTGTGCTACCTCCGACACCAACATGCTATATCGACCGGTCGCCCCTACATATGCACGCGCAGCTCCTACCTAGTATAGTCCGGTCATTACCTCTGCCTCCGAATGAATTTCCCTCGCGGTCTTGACGCTTTTCCCTAGGCTACCACACGCCGTCAGACAATGCGATCTGCCGATTGCGACGACGACTTCTGTAGCGCACCGGGCCTGGCCGGCCCCTCAGTGCTGTCGACCACGATCTCGCTGGCCCCTTTCATCGCCACCTTCATTGGCGTTTCTATATTCGTCCTGCGCAAGATCTTTCCTCAATTGGCTCGCATCCAAAGCTCCCGCGACGGCGAAGACCATTTCCTACCATCCGATGCCCCACTCTCTCTACAGCAGGTCCACGCCGAGCATGGCGCCAAATCTCTCCAGCGACGAGTCGCGGCAGCAGCATTTTCAACAACAGTTGGACTTGCAACCGTGTTGGCGGAGCTGATATTGTGTGAAATCTCCGAGCTCGTCAGCCCCCACGCTCGCGCCACGGCCCTACGATTTACCGTTCCAACCCTCCTATTCCTGCTCGTGGTCCTCATTCCGTTTCTCGAATTACAGTCGCTTGTATCTGGCTCGGGATGGTCGTTTCAGCGAACTTCTAGAGGCCGCTGGCCACGAGCCGCCTGGATTCTACAGTTTTCCATGTTCGGCATTTGGCTATTTCTGTTCTGGTCCCTTGGAAATTTGGTCCCCGTAGGAGGGGAAGTCATGCATTCAAGTACACAGATGAAGACTTATGCAGCTGAGGCCCCTTCAAGCACTCTAGCGCGTGCCTGTCTAGAACGTATAGGAGTTATTGGCATCTCGCTCATGGCACTTCTCTCGGGATTCGCGTCCGTATCTTCGCCATGGCATACCTTCCTCAGTAAAGCGTCCCGCCGACCGGTTACGGATTCGGATATTGCACGTAAACAGGCGGGACTAGATGCCACCAACGAGATGTTGATTACGAAGCGACATCACCTTCAGGCTTTGCAGAACAAGATTGCCAGAACCTCATCTACCGATAATTCGGGATTTATGGGGAAGATGATTGGGTCCATTCGCGGGAACGGGGATCAGGCCGAAGTTCGCAATCTGCGTTTGGAAATCGCAGGACTGGAAGCTATGGAAGCGAACCTGTCTTCGTCTTTGACCTCACTCCGTTCCCGGCAAGCCGATTCTGCCCGCGCATCAACGGCAGTGGGTAAAGTATTACTAGTACCGACATACATCTTCTCGGTGTATTGCGTCTACCGAATCATAGCCACTACTTTGACAACTTTCCGGCGCGTGTATTATCCGAATTCGTCTTTCTCATCGTCCGATCCCATCAATCGCTTCCTAGGTCTCCTTGCCAAGCACTGGGATCCAAAGTTAGATCAAATCGCTTGGGCAAGACAGATCTCGTTCTTGTTGTCAGGTGTCATCCTTGCTGCCAGTGCGAACAGCGCGTTGCAAACCTTTCAGATCTTCGCCAAGTGGACACCAGGACTCCTGTATCAAGCGCAAGCCAACTTGGCGCTACTGATCGGGCAGATTAGTGCAATATACGTAATCTCAGCAGCGCTTTTGCTGCGAAGCAATCTGCCTAAAGAGGTGGGCAGCGCTGTGGGCGATGCTCTTGAGAGTGCGCTGGAGCCTGGCTTCGTAGACAGGTGGTTTGAAGGCTGGTTCTTGCTAGCAAGTGTGGTCACAGCGGGTGGCATATGGCTGGGCCGTAAGATCGGCGAATGGGGTGAGGACTGGGATGATATAGGGATGGAAGAAATGGGCCAGAAACGATCATGAGAAGTTAGGATAACATGCCACCAAAATTAGAAAACCAGAAAAATCGGACTCGGATTAATATGCGTTGAGACAAGCCAGGCATCATCCTGGCCGTCGAATTTCAGACAGTTCGCATCGAGGTCTCAGTCTGTTGGTCCCATTAGCCCTGTGAATATCAAGGCACAGACTGTCCTCACTATATTCTGTCAACTCTCGTGGAATGGCGACTCAATAATTATCAACAGAGCCCTGCGACTAAACGGCAGCCCTTCTGTCCTATGTGCCTCAAATCGCCAGTGACTGTGGGTAAAAGCCTGGAGCCGGAAACTACGGGGGATGCACAGTCTCACTTGTGTGGGTATGTTCTTACTTCAATACACATATTTGAGGCATTCAATCATGTATCGAGGTAGTCTCTCAGCCTGCTCTTGTTAAGGCGATCATTTTGGATGTACGAGTTTTCCGCCATCTTTGGGGAGATTTGCGGGACTGGTATATGGCAGTCCAGGTTTGTAGAGGGAAATCCGGCCGAAAGAGCCTTGCCGTGATTACATATATGCACTGTATTTATCTACATACCTCACTTCACCTGGGTCCCGAGAAGGAAGCAAGGGACAACTCAGGCGTATGTTCTCATCATGTATCACGATACCAAATTGAGCCGCACGGTACATGGATGCCTCGCCAGGCGGATGAAAGGCTGGAGGTTAAGTGTGATCGTAAACAGGAATCCGGAGACGTTCAATGTCACCTCGAAACGCTTTGTAAGCGAAATGCACATTCGACCATGCTCCCACGCTTCCAGATCTAGATTGGTGAACGCCCACCGCTTCTCATGACGCCCTCATTGGCAGTGCTCAAGGAACTATTTGCCGCAAGGCTCTTTTGTGACGGAAGTGGGCAAATCGAGAAGGCATGCTAATTCATGCCCGGCGATGCGAGATTTGGATGCCTTACCATGCCGCCGCCTAGTTCAAGTCAGTCGCCACCTGCCTCGCTGGATGAAAACGGTATCGCAAGGACACCAAGAAAGATGTAGAGATAAAGATTCATAAGGAGGGGAAGAGCAATAGCTGCTTCTTCGCTACCATTGAAGAAACCAATCGCCTTGCCATGTACATTGCGATACCAGCCTGAATTACTTAAATGAACAACATATGTCAGGGATGATTCCCTCCCTTGATTCGTACCTGTGCTTCACAACAGTCATCATGCTTGTCAGGTGGACTAGCTTCTCATGTGAGTGACGAAGTGCAAGCACCCGGTCACCCGCGTTGGGCACAAGAGGTAGCCGGGGTTCGAACGAACCGTGAGCCTGCTGCAGACGCATCACACAACTCAAGAGTGTAGAATCCCTTGACATGGGGAACATCTATGAATCGCCAGCCTGGTATTGGGTAATTCATAGGATGTGACCAACCTGATCTAAGTCGGCATGGTTGACTTGTAGATGAGGGTGGGAGATTGACTGCCTGGCCTTGCTTCATGCATGTCAAATGGCATTGATAGGTAGCTACCTCATATGTGGTAGATAAGGAAGGCTATGGCTCTGATTCCAGTTGAGTCCGTGTCGTGGCGCTTGACAGCCCGGGCAAGCAATGGTCACTTAGAGGCACGCCAGCCTGCGCCTAAGTTGTCAACTCTATAGGCTTAGGTGGAAGTAAGGAGCTCAATTACGCCTGATTTGAGTGCATAAAGTGCATATACACCAGATGTGATGATTTGGAGCAATGGAAATGAAGTGGTGCATATCAGTGGTAGGTAATTCTGTGGTAGGTAATTCTGTGGTAGGTAATTCTGTGGTAGGTAATTCTGTGGTAGGTAATTCTGTGGTAGGTAATTCTGAGCATTTTGATGTGACGGCAAGAAACTGCTGCCGCAGATTTGGAATATAATGATGAAAAGTGGACTGCTTATCCATTGATTAGACACTTTGGCCGAGTGGTTAAGGCGTTGGCCTGCTAAGAGTAATCCTAGCATAGTTAGCCAATGGGTTCGCCCGCGTGAGTTCGAATCTCATAGGTGTCGTATACATCTTTTTTATATTTCCTCCCAGCAAGTCTTTAAGGAAAGACTATTTTCTTTTTGCGAATTTTCCACCAAGGGAAGGAATCAACCTCGTCGGTCGTCTAGTTGCTCAATTTAGTGCCAATGTGATCTACTGCGCTTGTTTGGGGTTTAATCTTATTTTGCCCGGGGAGTTCTCCGCTAAATCCTCGCAAGCTGCAACCAGTGGCATAAACCTCAAATAGCAAACCAACTGTACGTATCTAGGCAGGTAAATATGGGAGTATGTAAGAAAACCACGGGGAATATCATTCAGGGTATGCAATGCTATGGACATCCTACTATACATCTGTGTGGTGTCCCATCTTGCCCGAGATACGCAGCATGTATTGTAATAGACGCACTATACCTCATCTCTTTGCCATCTGTCCGGTATCTTCCAGTTCGACAATGCTGTCTGTTATCTATCGTTATACCCGTCGTCATACTTGAGAAATTGAGCAGATCAGGGGTTCGTTAGTAGTTGGGGAGGGGGGGGGGCTCGCACTACCGATGACACTCGGATATGTGTGCTCTGCTCTTATGAAGAGCCTGAAGGAGAAATGTAGTCAACGCGGCTTAGCGCAATACCCCATCACTCTTCAATCAAGCGGCCGTCCGTCATTATTCAGCAGTCCTCCTCCATAGATCCCGCATCTGCAAGAACCCTGGAATGCAGGCAAGGGCGCCGATTGTCGTCTCGTTGACCAGGCCCTGTTCCAGACTCCAATGTAGGGTAAGCGGTGCCCAGGCCATGTTGCGGATGACACTCTTGCGCCAGGTCTCTGCCCATTCCGACTCTTCGCGTTCCATAATGGCGACACTTTTGTCATTGGCGAACTTCTCAGCTCGTGTGCGTCTGCTGCGCTTATGCGCCTCGTAAAACAGGCGTCCGATCTCGATGCCGACAAACGAGCCCCAGAAGCGTGCGCTCCACCGCGCCATTTTGCCCTGGGTCGCGGGCGCAAAGCCCAATACGCCCTTCGACGATAGGTATGATGCGTTCTCCAGCGCTTGGAATATGACGCAGGCAACTAGTTGTGCCCAGGAGATAGATCTTTCCAGTTTATCGGCGGCCGTGTTTGCGGCACTCTCTCTGGGCTGTCGGAGTGCAAGCACCAATCGGCGCGCCCAGAAGTACATGCTCAAGAGCCCCCATAATCTGAGGATTGTGCGAGCCTCACTTGTCAGGACGCTGAGAGCCTTGAGGCGGTTCGAAATCGTGAGAAGAATGGCCACACTGGGTGAAGGGAGGACCTTGGAGGAGAAGATGAGGGTGGCCGAAGGCGGGAGAGCATTTGCGATAGCGAGGATCTTGTTAGCGCTCTTCTGGATGGCGGGCTGCGTGAGGGAGTTGAGGAGGGCGGCACTAAGGCGAGAGGTGTAGCAGACGAAGAGGAGGCATGTATCAATACCCGATGGCGTCTGCAGACAGCGCTGCAAGTGTGCAAGAAAGGCGTCGGCGTTAGATGGTGTCGCAGCGATGAGATCTCGGAGCGGGAAAGGTTTAGGCTTTGGTGGAGGGGCGGCCGATGACGGCACCGGCTGGCCCGACGGCAAGTCTGTGGTTGAGGTGTCGACTTCGGTCGCGGACATATTGCTCGCAGTGTTCAAAGTAGCTTAAAGTATGCCCGGGATGAAAAGAACGATGAACCTCGATGCTGTTATTACTAACGTAAAGCGTGTTCGGATGTTTTTTGTGTCAACAGTAAAACGGCAGGTGTAGGACGAGTGAATGTGTGTGTTTTTTTTTTTTTTTTTTTGCTCCAGGCTGTTTACAAATGACGGAGAAGCTGATGAACGTCTCACCAAAACAATGTGAACTGAAATGGGTACCGCGTGGGGTAATAAATATATGTAGGTCAGGAAATCAATGGACAGTAAAGCTTGGGAAAGGCGACACCTTCATGCGACGTGGTTGACGAAGCCCAAACTTAGGCTGGCAATCTGGCTGCTGTCGACCAATGCCGCCCCTATCGAGAAGACTGCTTAAGTAGGTACATACTTTACTTATTACCTTACCTCGGCACTCTCGTTCGGAGACTTGCGACACGGTAAAAAGAGCAGGTAAGGGTAAGGCCTGTGGATGTCTCATTGTTGCAGCCGAAATCTCACCGCCTTCTCCTTCTGTCATGGAGTATTCTAGGTACCTAGTAGGTACCTCTTCCAGCACACGCACGCCACAGCCAGACAAGGTTCCTCTCATGACATCGTGCCATCTTCACTTCAACGATGATATACAATCGAGTTTTACTGAGCTCATCTGTCTCCCATCTTGGATAAATGCTCTGCGCGTCGAGATTCAGGTCGCAGGCTTCCCAACCATGACCTCGAACTGGCAGTAGGTATTGGTAAGTAGATGCTGGCATGAAACAATCACTTCCCTGGGAGTTTCCAGCTCTCACTTCAGTGAAGAATGAGGCCATGAGACCAAATCGTGGTCTTAAGACATGGGCACTCATTGCCTTATGCCTCGAGTTTTGCTCTTTTCTTTTCCTCTCTGTCTCTCTTACCAGATCGTCAGGCTCCCCTGTTCATCCATACATTCTCTTAGTCGACGACTTGACTGGGGAGGTCTAAGGTAGGTATAGACTCATAGCTTAATCACCCTCAGCCTGGGAGGGCTGACGTATTTCTTTTCTTTGACAAGCTGCTGGATAGACTTATCAATATCACCCTGCTGGCTCGAGTTTCTGTATCCTAGACGCAGCTCCATATGCGGCCATTGCCTAAGGTATTTGATGCCAATATCTTAGTCTCAGACCTTCTCTTGGTAATAAGACCAACGACCTTTCAACCCAGCAAAGACTCCGCTCATGCTGCCATTGTGGCCTGCCTCTTCGTTCTATTGTACACTATTCCATACACTCTTGGCTCAATGGATCGTTGTCATGACAAGCATAACCTACTCAGGCAGCGGCGGATTGGCCTGAGCTCATTGTGGCTTCAGCAACACATACAGGTAATAGAAGAGAGCTGCCCGTTAAATACAACTTCCTCGCCCCCTTCCCTTCCGATTTTCCTTTCCAACCGAAAAGCTACCAACCTGGCGCTCCACATTCGACAACTACACTGCGGCAGTTATGAAAAATGGCGGAGGTAGTGGAAGCAATCGCTACCGCGATTGACCTGGTCAAGACTACCTATGAGCTTGGCAATACACTTGTTGATGCATGTTACTACGTTTCGACTAATCATGAGACGAACGAAACAGGTCGTGAGATACGCGATGTCACAATGCTCTATCTGATGGAGCTTCGTACCCTGTGGAAAGTTCTTGAGGAGTATCCTGGTTACAACGAACCTCTTGATGAGCTAGTTGACCCGGAAGGCGCCCTCCATCAGTCGCGCAAGATTATCGAGAAGCTGACGAACTTACTTGCTGCCCAAAACACCGATTCGGGGTCAAGTAGGGAACTCATCATGCAGAGGATGAGACGCCTCACATTATCCGATTGGTCAAAGACGGAGATCGAAGCTCGGAGGCTACTCCTTGAACTGCGTCGCTGCAAGCAGTCCATCAAGACAATAATAGATACAGCTGTTCTGTGAGATCTCCACCATTCGAACATTGGATCGATATTTACTATTACTAACGGCCCGTTTCAGGAGTGAACTAGGCAACATCAAGACTATAGTGCAAGGAAACGCGGACGGTCTTCAGAAGCTTAACAGCACTCTTGATGGTAAGAAGATACGTACTTTAAAGGACTATGCTAATAGACCACAGAGTATGAACGGCGAAAAGAGGTCAACTCATTGCGTCTCCCCGAGTCGGACCAGCGTAGCTTTCACGATGAGAAGAAGAAGCTTCAAGAGCCAGAAACTTGTAAATGGATCAGCAGCGATCCAAAATTCCGAGGATATCTGAACGGGCCATCGAAGTCTTGGGAAAAGCGGAAGCTGCTCTGGGTGCACGGTATACCTGGCGCCGGAAAGACGGTGCTTGCCTCTAAAATGATTGAACTTGCTGCGTTCCATTGCAAGGGCAAAGGCTACGCTTATTATTACTGTCTTTATAGCCGGGCCCAGGATGAGACACATTCATTTCTAAAGTGGACAGTCAGCCAGCTGTGTCGACAAGCTGGCCACGTCGTGCCCACTAAGCTTCATGAGGCTCGTCAACTCGGGGGAGACATTCTGGCGGATGAACTCCTCGATTGCTTACAGGAGATCTCGGCACTGTTCGAACATGTCTACATAATTGTTGATGCTGTTGACGAGAGCAGACCCAGAGACAAACTCATTGATGTCTTGATGACGATCGGTACTACAGAACGATTTTCCAAAGTGTCCTTACTATTTACCAGTCGTCAGGAGATCGACATTGTCCGAGCCGTTGACCGCTTCGGCGACGCTTGCACAGATATCTCCATGGCGAACAATAGCGTACGAGAAGATATCCAGAAGTACGTTCGCGGACAACTCGAACGTGCATCTGAGTGGAGCGAATGGCGCAGATGCGACAGCGAATTCCTTTCCGAAATAGAGGAACAGGTCGCAAAGCAAGCACATGGAATGTCAGTACCGATGGACACACTATGGGCGCGCAACTGATCATTATTCACTGATAATCACAGGTTTCGCTGGGCTGTGTGCCAGCTCGATGTCCTCAAACGTAAGAGGGACAAAGAGAGCATCCGTGAGGCCCTCAGGAAGCTGCCCAAAGATATATTCGATACTTACCAACGTATCCTTACTGATATTCCTGAGCGGGATCGCGAATTTGCTCGAACTGCTCTGGCATTGATCTGTAGTGATACTGCTCACATTCCAACCGCGGAGGTGCTTGTATCGGCGTGCCTGTACAACGTTCCGTACGGCGATGTCAACATCTATAGTGTCAATACGCTGAGTGAGATTTGCGGCTCTCTGATCACCCTGTCGCCGCTGCAACACATCCCCGACTCTGCTTTCAACCGAGACTATGAAGAAGACCCCGAGTTCCATCGGGTCGTTCTTGCTCACTACACCGTCAAGGAATTCCTCTTCTATCCTGGAACAGCCACGGGTCCCGCCAAATTCTTTGCTTTGTCGAACGATCTTGTTCAGACTATCGACCTCACTGTAATTTTCAATGGTCTTGGTCATTTCGGTCTCCGCCCGGTTGCGCATAGGAAAGATCGAGTGAGCCGATATGAGGAATACTGTCTTGCACAGACTGAACAGGCGCTGTCAAGCCGAAGATCAGACATTATGCGCAACGACGAGCTACGGAAACTGGTGTTACAATGTTTGAAGCCAACCTCCAAGCATTTCATGCATCTACGCCAGCAGAATGGATTGCTTAATATCATGAGAACCTACTTCCCAAGATGGAACGAGCTGAGGGCCTGGGAACAATGGCCCGCCAACAGCGCTGCTGGTATCCTCGTTCATCTCGCCCTTCTTGACTGGCTTGAACTGGCGAAGAAGTACCTGGAAAGTGAGGAGTTTCCCAAACCCCGACGGCGCGAGTATCCCGCCAAGGGTGTGAGCAGCCACAAGACTCTGAATGCTCTGAAGAAGCTCCTTGGTGCCTGTGCGAAGCCCGATCCCAAGCCATTGACCCCTGGCAACCGCCCGTTATCACCGGAGAGGGAAAGCCAAGGGGACTGGTCCGGTTTTGCTTTCACTCCGCTCCAGATGGCTGTGAGAAATCTGAACGAGGACTGGGTCGAAGCCCTGCTCGACGAAGGAGCCAAACCTAACGCGGTCGGCACGCCCAAAGGCGTGATGCCCTTCGTTTGCGAAGAGGTTGATACGGACGCTACTGAACTGCGTAAGTGGCAGAGGATAGGCCATCAATCCCCTCTGAAGATCTGTGCCATGACGAAGCCACAGAGAGTCAGGTTCTCGGTGAAAGGGTTGACCAAGACCCGGGGAGCAGTCGATGCGCTCCTGCGCAGATATGGTGCGGACGATTTCGATGAGATGGAAATTGACGAAGAAGTACCGCCTGCTGCACCGCAGATTGTCGACCTTACTGAAGGCAGCGAGCTTCCGTCTCTGCCTGTAGACGAGGAAAGTGTCACTCCGCGGGCGACGAGCCCTGCATTCAAGGGTACGCAGCGGAGAGCCAACCCCGAAAGAAACCGTCGAGAGCTGCTTGCTGCCCAGTCAGCAGTGGACTGGCTCTCTCCATCTCGAGGCAGTAGTTTCCACCGATCTACCGATCATCAGACTGGTGGAGCAGATAACCATGGCACGGGATGAAATGGCAGATAGTGTTTTGATGACAATAATCCATGTTTGGGTTTTGACTTGCCCGTTTTGATACAGTTGACAAAGCATTGGGAAAACCCCGTAGATTTCGATAGAGGAATACCATTCTTGGCATGAGAAAGACTGTCGTGTGCGAGTGACCCTGTGACGAACGTCTATAGGTCTCTAGTAACGCGGCATGCGGACAGAGTTTTGGGAGAAAATACCAAGTATTTTGCGATCCAGTTCGTTGAGAATTACCATGAGCAAACTAATGAGACGGGCTGACTTCTCGCACAAAAACATACCTAACCAATAGAAGTATTCCGCACATCTACATCAAAATGCTTAAAGGATCTATGAACATCTACGCGTAGGGAATGAAGATCCGTGATGGTGATTTGCGTAAGTTGCCCCATGATTGCGTTGTAGAACCATGTTGTTGTTACCGACATACTGACTAGTTTAAAATCATATAGCTTCGCCCAGGCCGATTGTTCGCGCTCTCATCTACCTAAGGTTGTTAGACTTAGCAGTGTGTGTGCGAGACTGTTCTTTCCAATCTGTAACCCTGGTGCGTGGAACTCACCCCGTAGAGGCGACAGAGATAGTGACCAATTCGCGCATTGTACGTAACCTCTTTGCTTCGTATAAGCTTCTCGGGGAATTCTGAGGTTGAGTCCAGACTTCCAAAGACCGATCAGGTGATAGTGATATAGAAGTGGCAGTACAGTGTGTAAGAAAGATCGATAAACGCCAATTGCGATTTTTCATTACAATCTGGCCACATTACAACAGCGGCTATTATGCATCGAGTTCATGCAGGAGTCGTATTGTAAGTCCATACTCAGAAGCGTGACCGTAAAGTATACTATACAAATGGTACAGGAAGCGAGCGTCTGTTTTGTATGAAACTGGTGAAATGTACCCAATCTAAGTCTTCCTAGGTACTGAAAGTGACACATGCCACCGCGCCCCGCTGATAGGTATTTGGTGAGACTATCCCACTGGCTCTTGATCCGTTCAGGGAGCTCACAAAAGCACACCGTTTGCCACCCAACGGAAGGGAATCAAAACAAACAGTAATGTAGACAAGAGTCACATGGTCTTGAGCGAGAGCCACTTATCCATGACGTAACATGAGCGATATCATCTCAACGTCCCGTTTCTGCGACCGAAAAGCCAGCCTAAAAAGCCACCGACCCAGTCAATGAACAAGGTACGGAAGAAGCCAGGAAGCCAATTGCTACTTTGGTTGATACCTTGGACAGAACGATTTGAGGATGGTGTATCTGATCGATTAGTTTCTGTTCGTTTCTGCAGACTGGTCTGGTGGCTTATCTCGATTGGGAGTGATTCGGCCTCCTCACTTGCACCATCCTGAGGTGCAGTTCCCGATGTGTGTTCTAAGACCCGAGGACCTCGGGCTGCAGGGCGTCTAGGGACCGTCTTAGGACTGATAGGCTCTGATGAAGCAGTCGAGGTTTTTCTTGGCACATCGCTCATAGCAATGCCCTCGTCCATGTCGCTGGCGTTGGATTCTTTTGCGAGATATGATTTTGGGACGTGACCGGAGCGCTGGACTGGACTCGAACTTTGAGGCTGCGCTACTGAAAAATCTTGGTTAGAGAACTCATCGTCTTCCTCGATAGACTGTAGCGATCCTCTAGAAGCTACAGTCCCCATGGCATGGACTGGACTCGCTGATCCCTGAGATATGACCGCTCGAGATTGATGTTCATCTGACGATTTCGTGCTCGCCTGTGTAGGCCCCACTCCAACGTTTAGATGTGCTAGTTTATTGACAACGGGAGACAGCGGCGCTCCCTCGACAACCGTTCGGTCGGGTTCTACGCTTGTCGACAAGCGTCGCATAGCCGCAAATATCGATTCTCGGTCCGATGGAAAATGTTCTATCAGAGGATCATCAACGTCGAGGTCAGTTCCTTCGTCATGCTCCTGTTGTGGTCTGGTATCGTATTGCGGGTGACAGCTGGAACTTGCAGTAGGGGACGATGGTTGACATATATTTTCATCATTGGGGCACTCGTACGAGAAGACCGGCATTAGTGAGTCTACGTCCTCGTCTTCGTCTAAGATATCGAGTTCAGGTGCTGAAGGTTCAACAGGTTTCTTTGAATCCGCAACCTTGGCTGGGGCCCCGGCAATCTTAGGTACTTGGCTTTTGCTACGGGGGTCAACTTCTGCTAACTCATCAGCGTGGCTTTCTCGAGTCTGTGAAATACCACTTCGTGATTCGCTTGTTGGTATTCTTAGGATACTATTGATATTCCCCCGGGCATCGGTACCTGGAATCTAGTTGTCAGAAGGAGATATGGTGCTGTAGCACTCTTCCGCGTGTTTATCAACAGAAGGGGATAATTACTCACTGGTCTCTGCTTTGGGATCCAAAGCCCACCAATCGCCAGGGCCGATCCGGAACTTGTAATAGATTTCGGTGCCTTCGTCTACCATAATGGATTTGGTGAACAAGTACTCTCCGTCTCGAGCATGAGACGCCATCATCTCCAGCGGCTGCCATTGGGGATCCGTGAAGGAGCCTGCCACGTATATTGGAGGATTCGTGCCCTCCTTCTGATACGCCAACGTAACAGAGATTTTCCGAGGTTCCATTCTGGAAACGGGAGAAGGTCGATTTCAGAGGGCTCACAATAGCATGACAAGTGCGTTTGGGACAAGATGGCTTAGCAAGCCCGAGTGAGAACAGATGCCGCTTTCTTCAGGGCGCCTTGGAAATTGCTTAAGCGGCGTCGCAGGTGCTGCTGGAAAGAAGAGCAATAAATGGTGATTCTGGATACTAATGCACTTAGGTATTGAGAGTGATGGTGTTCATGTCACAGGCTTTCGAAGTCAGCATTCAGTAGCTGACAGGGAGAAGAATGGTGGAAGTGACGCAGCAGTCCTGAAGAGCGACGAAAGCTCCTACAGGCTAGGTAGGTAGGTAGTAGGTAGGTATGCAAGCATCACCCTTGAATCACCTTACAAGACAAAGTTGACTGGGGAGTTGAGTTGGGGTTGACCAGAAGGCAGAGGAGGGCGACTAGTCCTCGCAAAGTTCCAACCCAGTCCTTATTCAGCAGCAGCTACTTAGGTAGTTCTTGCCAGATACCATCCATAGAAGCAGTGGTCTGAGCGGTACTCAGTATGACTGATGCACGCCTGACGTTCAGCTGCAGAGGAACATTTCGTTGTACAACGAGTATCGAACAAGAATAGTACGAGCGGCCATGGGCAGTGAACAGCTCTACGGGGGCGAGCCGATACCCATCAAGAGGAGTGAACACTCTATTACCTCCTCTTGAACTCTCGAACGTATGCACCTGTTTTGAAAAATGTACGGCAAGGCGACCCAGAGACCAATACATACCTGCACAACTTAGGTGACAGCCGAATAATTTGCGCCTATAGTGCTGAGGCTCCATGTACCTAGAGGTAGCTGCTCTGGCTAGACGACAGGCCAGTCGAAGGTTATTTCGAACTCAGCCCGAGGCCCAGCGAACCGACCAGAAGTTCCCGCTGGGGTCCCAAGAGAGGCATCAGCCGGCAGCGGCAGGTTTTACCTACAAACGTTTCCAAGATAGTACCAATGAGCGTAGATCGATTAAGCAGACTCGATCGGGGCCTGGGTTGGAGTTCATTTATGCAGCACTTGTATTACCATCACCAATGACGGAAGCAAAACGAGAAATAGAAAAGACAGCCCGGTACCTAAAGGTACCTAAGGAAGTGCTGCCTGTTCGGAGCAAAAGTTCAGCCGGGCAGCAGCCAACCCCAATCCAACCAGATCTCACTCACTCAACCTGACACTGAGAGGGCAGGCAGTGACAGCTCCGAGCTTGGCCCACGTGGTCATGATGAGGTAGGTTCCTCTGTTCCCCAGCCCTTCCAATGGAATAGCCCGCACAGCAGCTTGAGCCACTGCTATGACGCCACAAAAAGGCGCAAGCCACGCTCTGGGCGGGATGTATGTAGTTCATCTCCAGCTCGGATTGTTGTTACCCCACAAATTAGACGCATCCCACCTTTCTGCCCGGGCGGTAAAGGCGCAACTAGCCGTTTCGTCACTTTACCTGCCTCCTGGCTCACCTAGGAGCCCAGGTACACTGGCGGACCAGAGAAGCAGAAACCGATACACCCGCAGAGTACGAAGAGACCCTGCCTCCTCCCATCTTCATTTGTCATAGCCGTTTCCATTACAACCATCAATCCATTACACCACATATTTTCGTACTATATCGATAGAACACTCAGATCTGGAACCATGTCTGTTCCCCCCCAACTCATTCGCGTTAAGCGAAAGGCCACCGAGGACGCTCCGGTCTCCTATCTACGTGAGGCGCACCCGTCTTCGGCATTCGTGGCAACCAGCAGCTAACGAGCCCTTCGTCAAGGCTTTCAAGAAGGTAAGCGACATAGAAGCGAGGTCTTTGTGTACCGACGCCAAGACCAGGATGCCGCATTCGCCCCCAGCATTCCTCACCAGATTCAGAAGCCTATCATCCATACCTCTCATCCGCATACGCAGTCTGCCGCATTCCAGAACACCCCCAAAGAAAACACCCAACAACCAAACCCTACCACCGACGGTGTTCAGGAAACCCTGACAACCAGCCATGATGTCCCTGCAAATTCCAACGGTGCTTCTGTTGGATCAAACACCGAGCCCCGCTGCTTTCACATGTCGCGCAAAGACATGATGCTCGCTGCTTCCCCCTACCCAACACGATCTCATACAGGCGTCTCCAAGAAGCGCTCAGCCCCCACGCTCTTTGTGGAACGAAAAATCAAGCGGATCTCCTCTAGGACAGTCGAAAAGCTTCATGCAGCGGGCAATGTCTCAACATCGGCACAGGCCGCCGCGGTCGTTGCAGAGGATAGCATGGAGGTGGACAGACCGGAACCAAAAAGATACAAGAAACCCGGAGTAGCAAAACTTGCAAGCAAAGATGATGCCTCGAAGTACAAGGCTGGTTTACCAAAGTCCATTACGGAACGGTGGAATGTTGATGCCGACAAACTGGCCGCTGACATGGATGCCTATGCGATTGAGCAAATAGGCTTAAATTTGAAGAAGGCTGAGGAGGAAAAGAAGAAGGAGGAGGCCGCTAGAAATACACCGTCCAAGCTCCGATTCAAACCAAAGCCTCCCGCCAAGCGATATGCGGAGCGACATGCGAATGAACCACCAAAGTCAGTTGACGAGGAAATGGTAGACGCGGACGACGATATTGTCAGCGACAGCGACGATAGCGAATATATCATTGAGACATATGTTCGTATGCCGGCGAGTAAGATGGGCAGTCAGGTTCCGCCCCAGAGTGTTGGATTGCTAGTCTTTGATGACGAACCTGACATTGAATACTTCTATGGAGAAGGCGATGAGAGCGAAGAGGAATGGGCCGAAGACGAGGAGGATGAGAACGGTATGGCTACATCCCGGTCGCTTGATGACATGGAATGCTGACCCGATACAACCATATGCAGCTGAGAATTATTATGCAGCAGATTATCCGGATGAAGAAGTCGCGTCTGACGACGAGTACAATAGGAATGCATATTCCTATCGAAATGGAAATGCCTCTGATCTCGAAGAATTCGGGCTTGGTGACGATAGTGATGGTTCAACTGATCACCAGGACTCAAACACCCAGTTCAGAACATACATAGGGAGGAATGGGCTGAAAAGCAATCATCTTTGACCGTTCATCGAGGCAATTTGGCCAGATGATACCCTGCGTCAAACACGATTGTGCCAGAACCGCGCGGCAAACTCGCTCTCATGCATCAATGAGCAACCGCGCTTCTATAATGGAATAGGCGCGGATTCGCAATCGGTTGGTTCGAGGCACAGGCATGCTGACACACGGACGCATGGTCGTTGAATCACATTCACTGCCGAGGAACCCGACAGCGTAGAACGGGCCGGGACAGGAGGAAAGGGGAGGGTAGTGGAGGTTGACTTATCGCTGTTCTTACGTTCGTGCCAAGGGCCCCTCCCCAAGCAAACACCATGCACAGTACTTGGTCGGCTAGGTATAATGATGTTAATGCCGCACCGCTGCCGTACGGGCCCGAGGGAACGGTGACCGTTAGGTCTGCAACCAACATCTGTATGCACTGCCTTGAAGAATATTGCTCACCTTTCCATCTATTGGCGGGGCCCCGGTCTCGACACTACACCCCCCGAGCCGAGTAATTTCACCTGGCCCTGCGCGTATGTACATATCTCCCACTGCTACTCAATATGTATAAATAACAACATCTTACTGTGCACACCGTGTGTCAGGTGTGAAGAACGGCACTAGACCGGAGAACTGGTAAGAAGACCTTCTCCTGCAGCGCTTCTCCCCTAGTTCTATATCCCACATAGTCTCGGAGGGCGAAATAACTGCCAGGCTTTCCATGCCACCGGCGATTTTCATCTCTTGCCCTCCCAACTCGTGTGCTGCACGGCATCGTTGTATCTGGTCGCTGCGATAACCACGCGCCTTTTTTTTTTTTTTTTGACCATGTACACATGGCAAGACAAGATCATATTCTTATTCGCTGAACAGAGCGCATACAATCTCTGCCATGGCTCTATTGAACTATCTGCAGGCCTCACGCCTGTCGTAAGGCTCATGTCACGCGTCGTGGAGGTGTTTAAGTAGATAAGTAAATGTACAGGGCCCGGGACACCCTAGATGTAGCTGGATTGGGGTCTATACCGTCCCAGACCATTTCTCTCCAGCCCTACCCAGCCGCCCGGGTATGGCGAATCAGACGTGTCGCGATTCTTGGGATCCGCTGCCTGTCACATATGTGCCCTCCTTGCTATCCCGTCGGTGACGATTGGGGCGGCGAGTGGGTGGCATGACTTGGCCTTGATCAGTCGTTCGTGCCGAGGGTGGGTGGATAGCGTGAAGACTGCTTCTTCTGATGCAGGATGGGATACAAGAATGTGCGGGTGAATACACAATGGGGCCTCGACTCAGTGAGGTCTTCAGAGCGTAAGGAAATATAGTACTTTGTAGAATGCCAGAAAACCGACTCAAATGCCCAAGTTTTCCTGCTTTTTACCGACGAACCAAGTGGTGCGCGGCGGATATACCAGACAACCCCCATTCGCCCAGGTCTCCTTGCCAGAAGTGTCCAAAATGAAGACCAAATAAAGCAGAACGAACGAAATAAGCTGACCTGAAAGGATCCAAAAACCTATAAAGAGATCAAAATCTCAACATCATGGAAGAACCCCTCTCAAAAAGACACCTATGCCTTCCCTCCAACTAGGTACCGGCATCTCCCAGACAGGTTGGTATCGACATAAGGACAAGAAAGAAATGAGCCAGCCGAGCAGATTGGTAGGTATCTAGTGGTACATATCCTCGTTTCCATTAATCCATCGCACACCATGGTCCGTGAAACAGGGATGAAGATGAAAGAAAGCAGAGCTGCAAATGAGGTTTTTGGGGGAGCCGAAACACCATCAACCTCCTCATTATCGAGAACCTCTCCAACATTCTGTGCCTAGGCCTTGCTGCTGCACCAAAAGCTCTTCCGGGTGTTTTGTGGACTATGCCCCTTTCCTCCCTTGGAGCAGTCCTGGACGTTCGCCTTGCTGATGTGGCTCAGAACGATACTAATGCTGAGTGTGATCCCACAGTTTGGTAGTACCCATCTCAAGTGGTCTATAGCTTGGGCTGAGGGAGGCCATGGCCAACATCTCTAAATGTGCTGCGTGGGTAATTTCGTCGATAGCCGTCTCGCTCTCGATCCTCTTTGGCGCAGCATCCGCAACTGCCTGGCGGCTCGATCTTCTCGACCCATTTTCCCTGTTCCATCGCATGGCGGCGGGCTCGTTCCTTTTGCGGGATTCTATCCTTGACTACCGGATGTGTCAGTGTTATTGTGGGTAGAACAGACCGTCAATCATTGGGTGAGCATGAGAAGACTTACGGATGCGAGCTGCTCTTTCCCTATCCTCGGGACATACCCAAGGGTAGGCTATGGCTCTCTCGGGGTAGAGATAGACAAGCCCAAAATACCACTTGTTGTCTCCTTGTTGGCGGACCTTCTTCTCCTGACATTCGACGTGCCCGTTGGACTGGAACTTCAGGAGGCCATTGGGATATTGAGAGCTCGTCTCAATGCGCGGCACTCCCTTGTTCTCTCTGTAGGCAACTCCCTGGATGCCTTGAGTTCTACGCTGGGGCGCATCGGGAAACCTTTTCGCAAAAGCCATCTTGATGAACTCCCATGGGCGCTTGAGGTCTCTGTTATAGTAACGAATGAAGTCCGTTTCCTCTACAGAGTACTTGATGTTGCAGTGGGTGTCGGTCTTTGGTCTCGCTCGTTGCTTCTTGACTTCCCGAGGTGGTGATGGCTGCTGGCGAGACGGTCTATATGGATAGGTGTGGGTTACTGGGGAATAGTCTGGTGTGCGGAAGAAGATAGGCTGGTTAATATGTTCCAGGGTGACCTCACGGGCAGTCTCACAGAGACCTTGAGGGGGTGATAAGTCAGTCTCGGTTTGATTCCTTGATTTCCGCAGCATGTTCAAGCTACGTGTGATCGGATCTTCAAGGCCAAACATGCTTGGTCTCCCGGAGTAGATGTACTCGCTGCTTGGTTCCGGGCTAGTACTAGGTGTCCGCAGAGCGTGTATCGATCTGGAGGGTAGTGAACATGTCCTTGGGGTTTCCCTTGGAGTGTTTAGGAGATAGTGGACGCTGGGGAGTTTGATTCTTTTGCCGTTTGCAAGTGGCATCTCATCCGAAGCATCATCCTTTCGCTTCAGTGAGCATCTTCGTGAGATCGAGATGAATGGAAGTGTATCATTTGATTTCTGCTTTTTTATGGGCAGTGTGGGTGTTGGAGGTTCAGTAGGTGCTGTCGAGCCAGAGTCTGCTGATGACGATGATGCCTGGGAAAAAGATGAGCCACAACTTGACCCTGTTGGAGACAGTGCCTGAGATTCCATGGCAAGTGAGTCGCTAATCTGATTGTCTAGAGTCCAGGGTCTTGAAATCGTCGCGGAGGTGTCGACTCCAAGTTTGGGAAGCTCATGTTGATCGCGTAGAGGGAAGTTGAGGTCCAGCGGGGCATTTCGAAACCTCGCGGTAGACTGTTTGGACGCAGAACTCATGACTTCTGATCTATGCTTGTATATCGACAGAGACTGAATCGAAGTCTAAGGCTAAGCAAGGGCAACAAAGGGGAGAACGGGAGCTTGAATGTGCGAAAAGAACGCTAAAGGTGATGTGAACAGGAAGCAGGCAAGACTATATACGAAACTCGGCTTCATGTGCAAGAATAAAGGAGTGAATAGATATAGATGGAGATGGCCCAGAGACCCCAGTGTCGAGCATAGCCCAACAGCGTCCCGACGCATAGGGCCAGGTCTACTCAAAGGGTATGTACTATGTAGTGCCGTCTTTTACAGGCAGGCATAATGCAGCAACACCCCAGGGTGCTGGTAGTGTTGTGATAACCACTACCCGCTGGTTAGACCCTCGGTATATCAGCCGGAGGACACCCTTATTGTGGTGCAGTAGAGCCTCTCTTCTGTCGGGGTTATTCTTGGATGGTGATCATCGGGGTAGCAGATACCAGCAAGGTCCAGAGACATGAACCACGGCAGAGAAAGAGGCTATTCTGCATAGAGAAGTTGATCTGGCGCAAGCAGCCTAGAGCCCTAAGTGGGAGGGAGGAATGTGCTTCGTCGGCGGACGAGTAACGGGTTGGACAATACCTGGTCTGGTGGCGGTATCCTCATCCCAGGATTGTTGACATCTGAATGGGTGGAGGATGGCGCAAGGGGGTCCGCGAGTCTTTGGCTACCTTGCACTAAGCCCGGCAGACTCAACACACTGTTTCAACGCATGGATGCAACGGAATCAATGGTGTCCATTTACCATTTACCATCGACCATGCTGCATGGATCCATCGGCCGGAGTTGTGCTAAGATCAGCCAGCTAACTATGTCGCCAGCTAGCCAGCCCGCGAGCTATAGACGAAGCCGGACACACGACTTGGTGGACACAGGCAAGAGACGGCGAGCGATCCCCTGCAGATAGATTTTCTATGGACTGATGGCGCTGCTGCAGGCATCACCTCGAGCGGAAAGAGCAAGTGAAAAATGAACAAAGCACCCGTACCTGTCTGTACCCCGTTAGGCATGATAACACCCGTCATCTGTCAAGACGAGTAGGGAGACGTAGATCAGGGTTACTTTGCACTGTGACCAGCAGAGGATCCCATGATGGGTGAAGGTCCGCCATTAGTCAAGTGATAGAGATATCCAGACAGCTGGGACGGCACGGCCAATAGCACGGCCAGCTCGAACATGGGATCGAAGCTGAGCATGCTCCGGGGGGGCCAAGACTGAGAAAGAGGGGCTGCAATATGCAAGGTGGTGGTGCAGCACAGCAGCATTCGACCAAACCAGACAGGCCTCTCCGTGCCTCAGGGAGTAGAGACCCCAGGAGAAAGCGAGAGAGAGGCGACGTGAGACCGGTGATTATGCCAGATCTGCCTTGTGCCTTGTTGGTTTGGTGTTGAAGCGAGGGCATCTTCGGGAGCAGAGCAGCAGCGTCGGCCCAAGCCTTGATCCAACCTACACACCTCTTACCGACCGCCCGAACCGACGTCGCCTGGGTACGCAAGTATAGGTAATCCATATACCCCAACGTGGCTCATCTCTGTTTCCTCATGATGCCAACATACCTTTGCACTTGCGCCGAACCATCACAGCCGAGCGTCTAAGTATAGAGAGTTGGTTGTACCATGGCCAACATGCGTACCTTAGGTAGGCAAGGCGCGTGGACTGGAGCCAGCTTAAGCGCGCGATGGCGGGGGTCACGACGGCGGCGCTGATTGGGGTGCAAGTGTCGTGGGGGGAAGACCTGCTCTGGACGTGGTCGAGACTTCTAATTTTTTTGTGGTGCTCGGGCCGGCGAGACGTGGGACGTTGGTCGGTCCATGGAGCTCGATGGGCTTTGGTGACCTCCACGACCTCCACCTAGTAGTTAAGTTAGTAAGTACTCAGGTGAGTAGCCCGCCCTGACCCTTCGGAGAGCGGGCTCCTCCCGCTGTCTACCTACCTACTAGTAACCTGCCTACCAACTAGCAACTTACCTACCTACCTATGTAGGTACCGCACATATTTCCTTGCAGCTCCATATTCAACCCTGGGTCCGCATCTCTTCGCCGCTGACCAACATCATGACAAGAAGTTGGTATTCCACATGCACAGGCAATGACGCACTTTCTTACCGCTTTGGGTCAAACATGCAGATACGTGCGTTGCAATTATTGCATTTGGGATGAGCCACTCCCGCCATTGTTTGTTGCTCCTCCCTCGCGGCGAGAAAAGCAAAGCAGCTTGACAACCAGATCGAAGCTGATTGCCTCTCTGATTGGAAGCCATTTCGTCGTGTGGCTCGCCATGTCTCACGGAAAACAGTGATATCCAGGGCATTGGTGTTGTTATGTCGCGAGTTCTGCCTCGCAATTGAGAAGGGAATGTTCGTTACCCTTCGGCCGTGAGTTGTGGGTGAGCATGAGCCGCTGAGTCGGTCGGTCTCCCAGGCTCGATCTGCCTGCGGCTCAAAACTACCGACCGTTTTGCCAATAGCGCCATAGTCTTATTTATTTCCCCGAACCACCACGTTGCGCTCCTGGCCGTTCAACTCCCCCGGTGGCACCACGGCACCATGGCACCACGGCATCGTGGCACCTTGGCGGCGGAACAACAGCGCACTAACCGTCTTCCAGGATTCTCGCGAGCCGTGCCTGAGCATCGCTCCATACAAGGTGCCCAGCCATAGAGTACCGCTCCCGCACCCAGGAGGGCGATCCACTGGGGAAGCTTTTCTGTTCTCCCTGCCGTCCCAGGCCTTCGCGATGCATGCGATAGCTAGCTGAGCCGCGTCTAGGATCTTGATCAGATTTCATTTTCCCGCACCTCCAGGCCCCAGATCTTACTGGCATCCCTGCCCATGGGATGACATCGCTCACAGAACCAAAACGGTTTGGGCTAATACCTCACATTTTGCTTTTTCATGACAGAATATTCCAGTAGTCAGGCCTGGCCAATGAGCTGCACATTGATAAGGTGAGCATGTCCAAGTCTCATGACTTGGTGGTCGCCTCTACTACTGCATTCGAAGATGGACCATTCTGCGCTTTGATGACGACAATATGATGCAGGCAGACAAAAGGGAGCAAGATCATCTACACAACTTAGCTGACTACCTCCACCTACATCCACCAGTTCAAAAGTATCGAGACTCTTCACAGATGTTGGTCTTCCTGGCTTTTTGCACTAACCCCAGTGTCATCGATCCGTTGAGGCCATTCGCCTAGCCTAGTAACATCAATGCAGTATGTTGCTAGCTAGGCAAGTTCAGGTTCCAGTGAGAAACTAGACAATGCTAGATGGTACTGCGTGCTACACTAGCGCTAAAACACACGTCGTAAGATACCTTCGAGAGTGACAGCTCATTTTCCGTCTTCAGAGGCATCGACCCATGTCTCATTCTTACTGAGGTGAACGGTCGTCCGCTTGCTTTTTACCGCGAACAGGATTCTGCCGTGGTGATCTCGCCGAGGCCCGTTGATACTAGAGGCTTCATAGTTCCTGCAGCTCTGAAACCAGCAGGACATCTTCATTAGACGGAGAACTAGCTACACTCTCACTGCATCAGCCAGACGGCAACAGAAGGAACAGATCGTGGTGCAGCTGTGGCTTCTGCGGTCGATCATTTGTAGCACCGCTGACAAGTAATATAATGCTCATGAGTCTTGGGTTCGTTGCGGACTCCTGGCGCAGGCGATCATCGTTGGTAGTCTTCTGCCAAAGTCTAACAAGCTCATCGCGACTCCAACTTATGAATTATAATTCGTGAAGGAGTCACAGCTTTGAAGGGCCTTTGATAGTGGTAGAAGAGCTGTCGTTTGTGGGTGCTATCCCACTGTCCAAGGCTCCATAGCCCGGACTACGGTCCGAAGACAACAAGCTTCCTTGGTCGAAACCAATGAATGATTCATCCCCTGAGAATCTCCTGATGGTAGTCAGCACTTTTCGTAGTGAATGCTGCTAAGTAGCAGCTGCTAACGGGAAGAGAGCCCACCATCCCCTTTCCTCGCCACAACGAAGAAAGCTGCAGTCCGAATTGGCTTCACAGGTCCAGCCCCCATAGGCTTCAACGCCGCACTTCCATGAGTTACTCGGCCCAGGGACCCAGGACTCTAAGGGATGTCGATCGACCGGATGCAGAGTATTAGTTTGCTCGTCAGATCGTGTTCTTCCATCGTGCATCAGATTCTGTGCCGCTTTATCGTGCATATTACCCCTGAAGGGCGCCATTCTATCTCTAGATGGTGTGGTTGCCTTATTCTGGCCAACCCCTTGGCGTCGGTATATGCTCAAGCCGCAAGTAAATGCCCCAAAATCGTCCGTGGTTGCATCTGTGGGGACCTCACCTGTGAGTACTCTCCCTATGGCGATGACTACTGCTGCATGCGAGCAGATCAGTACTGATTTTTTGCCCTCCTGGTCACTGTGTGTGACAATGGCTTGAACACACGCGGCAACACGGTCATGTAGCTGCGTTATTGTCTCGCCTTTTCGAGGCGGAGTCAAGATAGAAGCATAGTTCGCATCAATATGCGAGAAGTGCTTCTGCAACTCGCCCAGGGGCGCAGATGTCGGGTGGTCGAAGTGGGCCAGGCCATACCACTCACTCAACCCCTTCTCTACGCGTGTCCGGAAGGTGGCTCCCGCGCCAGCCGGCGCAGAGTTGCATTGTGATACAAACGGCTGTATCGTCTGGAGACATCGGTAGTAAGGGCTGGAATAGACTTGGTCTATCGGCGGCTCGGTGGTATGAAGATGGTCTGCCAGCTCATTGGCTTGCTCCACACCATGAGATGTCAGAGCTGGATCAGTGGGAAGACCCGTAGGCGAGCGAAAGGAAGCTGAATAATTTCCTGTTGCGGGGTCCACTGTCCATGGTGACCGAAACTAGTGTAAAAAGTAAGTTCAGTTTGGTCAACATGGTTGTGCCTAGTGGATCTGGTCTTGATCATCTCTGTGAGATACGGCAAGAGGTGAGATACGATTTTTGTGGAAGATGTGAAGGGAATTTTGTGGTTCTCACCCCGTGGCGGACTACATGAATAGTCTGGAGAGACATAGCACTTGTTGTACCCAGCGCATAGCACTCAGGCTCTGCTTTTCAAGGGGGAGGCCAAGGCAAATTGTAACGTAGGATCCCCAGGCTATATCTTCACCAGTGACTTCGCGACGTCAAATCTGGATATGTAGATTCAGTAGGCTGGTAGTAGGCTGCTTGTTCTCTTAGTCGAATAAAATAGGCGTGTATCGGAAATAGGTATATGCAATGACTATAGGTAGTGAAAGCAATTCGAAATGTATAGAAGGTCTGGGCAACATGGTCGTTAAGCATACCTACCTACAGCAAGAGTTACCGAGGTACCTCTTCAAGTGGGCCAGGCGCGAAAATTCACGTGATTATTTTGGTGACTGACTAGGTATATCACAAGCATATGTAGCTTATCATGCCCTATTCATCCCTTACAGCACCTATCACTGGTGCATGTGTACCATGCTCCTACTGACACAACACGGACGCCCAATCGATTACGACTGAGAACAGAGTACCCAATGATTCCCCTGCTAGCCTGTGAGATCCTGCTAGACTTGAGCTGAAGATTTTCTCGTCGCGACAAACGATATGCTGACTGCTGTTTGGCCATACCATGAATAGTCAGCTTCCCTGCAATCATTTACGACTACCATGAATCACAGAATAGGCTGCATCGGCATTCATCTGCATCTCGTCTCACGGCGGAGGTCCCCAGTGCTCGCCTCTGTAGAAGGGGATCAATGATGATGTATGTCACATGGAAGGGACGGAAGCTCCCGCTAGGATGTGCGATGCTAAGCTCTCGATATCCTTGCTGGCCTAGTCTAAACGAACTGCAGGCATTGCACCCTATCAGGATAGTCTGTGGCGAGGTCAACTTGGGGAGACCAGGCTCAGCCTGTCAAATCGCTACACCCAGTGGCAGTTTTTATCTGATACGTGCGAACCCCTTAACCCTGCTCTCAAAGGCGACATGTGTTTTGATACAAGATACTGTTGCGCATATCGACCATGTCTCCATCTGCTGCCTATTGAAAAGCAGGCATGGCTTAGAAATGGGTTGGCAGTCAATCCCCTTGCGACCATCGTGTAGGCCTGTCTTATCGCATCCCAGAAGATCACCCAGACTGAAGAGATAGAAGTACGGAATACTGTGCTTGAGGAGTCGAGAACATCCATGTCTATTCGGTGTACTCACGCTCTTGTATCCTCGTCACAAAATTGGCGAGAGCCCCCTATCTCTCCTATGCTTCTGTCCGTACTATGCATGCGGCGCTGAACCTGCAGTGGTGGGCAATCGAAAGCTGCGAGATCTTGACTAGAAGAACGATTCAGGTATCAATAGATCACGCAGCATGAAACCTAATGCGATGCTCAGACATCTTGAAGATCGCATTCTACCCCCAGAGCCAGTGGTACTTGGCTGTAAAACCTCTCAGGTTCCATGCCCTGAAAATGGTCTCACTGATTGTGGCTTCCCTTAGCACAGCGCCTCGTCTCATCGAAGAACAATAAGTGCATACTGGCTGTCTTGGTAAAGAATCAGAATACCGGCATCGACAAAGCAAAACCTAGCAAGTGGAATTTTGAGGATAGTTTGCCAACCCACCATCTCCTTTACGGAGGTGACTTTCAATAACGTTACACGAATCACATTGCGAAGGGCCCCGTGTGTGCCATCTCTTGCGTCAGAGACTACATCAGCAAGCATTAGACTATTCGTTGGGGTATTCTTCAGCATCATTGTCTGCTTTCTCGAATCTCGCCCACGACGGGTCAGCGACTCGACGGCTTACCTTTAAACCTTGCGTAACTTCGGTACCAGGTCGTAGGGCACTGGCTGGTCTGCAAGAATACGACTTTGATGGTGACTGACGAAACATAATAGGGGACTGGCATCGTAATTCGGGCTATTACTCGTTTTTGCCAGGCTTTCTTGTTCTTTGAGAGGCCACTCACTGCCAAAATTGGTAATTGTATTAATGAAGACCATGATATAACCCTGAATTCCAACTACGGTTTTTTGACTATCTAAAACCTACAGCCACCTGATACAGACTACTAGGTGATATCGATGGCAGTGCACAGGTGAGGCTTTCGATGAATAATGCAGGCGCTGAAATATTCGTTCAAGATCATGCACTTTATTGCTTGGCTGTGCGTGAGAAAACTCGCTGACTGTACGGGGGTGTATGTATGACTGCCTTTCGATCTCGGGGATGAGACACTTAAGTTGCCAATCATTATCTGTAAGGGTCTGCTGTTGAAGGGCCTCCTATCCTCACCAACTTCCCCAGCCTATGCCAGTCATAGTCTTGCATAACCACTGCGAGCTCCTAGATCAGGCCAGCTCGCGGATACATCGTATCTTCAGAAGCACCCCAATCGGAACGCTCCCTTTCATGGTGGCAATGGTTGCTCTGGACCATAGAGGGGCCTTTAAAAATCTAACTGTGTGTGGAATCAAGATTTCCCCCATGAACGTGCAGAGCACTGAGACAGATCTAGCGTGCGGCTCAGTGAGACGGCCCCATCTGAATATCCGTAAAGAGCCCGATCAAAGCCAGCCGGAAGATCTTCCGGGGCTTTTAGGTTATCACTGAATGGCGTCGGTCGATCGACCCATTTGGGACAGCTATGTGTCTCAGCAGTACTTCGAGAAACGCCACGAGGCTGGGTACAACCTTGCTGGCTATCTCAACTGGACCGAGGCGTTCGTAGATCAGCTCATGTTCGTGTCAGTGCAAAACATTGCTATGCAGCTAGGTGTGTCTACATCGGACAGTCTCATACTGAACCTTGAAGATTGCTGTTCTGCCTATCTGTTGCCGGTTTGCCTGACCACGCTGCTCAGTGACGGGGGTTTTGGTAGCTTTCTAAGGATAGTCAAAGGCACCTGTCCGCGCACATATTTCAGAGAGGTATTTTTCAAGAGGAGCTCACATGCCTAGAAGCATCAATATAGATATCCCCTGGAAATTCGAGGCCGCGGTCAGTTGCACAAAAGGGTTTGTGAACGTTGCGCGTAGGTACCAATCTTTGAAGCGAAAAAGTGTCCTATGAAAGGCGAATGGCATCAATTATAGAAAGGGCCTCGGTCCAAGAACTGCCTTTGAAGAAGTTTCAAGATTACAAGATCAAAGGTTGCTTGAATGGCCCGGTGAAGATGCCATTCTGCAGTACTGCCTGATTCAGGACGCCTCGTAGGTTGAAGGAAACTCTGGTGTGTATTAGTTGCCTCTTTGGGCAGTAGAATGAGCACAGACCATGTTTGCATCATAGCGTCTGAAGCTCTTTGAATTTTTATTTTTATCTTATCGCGATAGTTCTCTCAAGTGCTTCAAGAATTCCTGACATACAACAACGTGGCTTGCGCGCTGGTTTAGAATGATGCGCTCCATGATAACAGCACCTATATGCCCTTCTTGTATGTTCCTTTCTGCTCTTCGGGCCTCCGTCCCAACCAAACGGCAACAATGGGCTGCCCAGCGATTCATATCCGGGCGTGGGAGAGGTAGTCCTTCGCGCATGGTGCTCTCCGATCGCGTTGCGCGCTCCCCGAGACGAGATGGCCAGGACCAAGATAGCCGGAAGCCCCGACGAAGGTTCGATGGCCCTTTTGGTGGCATGAACCGTACAGTCGCACCACCGCGGTTAGCCGACTCGAGACCGCCGCCCAGAGAGTCGCGCGAGGAGACCAGAGGCAAACGAAGTTCAAATGACGATCGGCGCACGAAAGCGATGAAGATGCAGAGCTCATTGTCGGCAATACCGTACGGTCATCGATCCAGAACGAAAGCGGCCATGAGCGAGATAGAGTCCTTCGACCAATTCAAGCTTATACCCACACTGCAGCAGGCGATCAAGGACGAAGTACTAAAAGGCATGATAGACGTTAAGCCTACTCCGGTTCAACGGCTGGCAATCCCAACATTGCTGGGGCAAGACACCAAGCGTCGGTCAAGGTCTGCCGACCCTACAGAAAGACAGGAGTACCTCTTGGCTGCCGAGACTGGCTCAGGCAAAACTCTTGCCTACCTTCTACCAGCTGTGAATGCGCTAAAGGAGGCAGAGGCGAACGACACTTCTATCACAACATACCGCGAATACTTTGAAAATCAGCTGAAGGCTATGAAGGAACCTGGTTATACTGGACCTCGGGAATTTGATCCCCATCCGTCTACTGCACGGCCTAGAGTTGTCGTGCTCGTTCCTACGGCTGAACTTGTTGACCAGGTTGGCGCTGTCGCTAAGTCACTCTCCCATGTTGCCAAGTTCAAGGCCGGGGTGTTTTCAGCCAACATTTCCGCCAACGTCATCAACCGGACTATGTACGGTCCTAAAGGCATCGATTTGATTGTCTGTACTCCGCACTTATTGTCCTCCATGGTTGACTCGGACCCCAATATTCTATCTAGAGTCAGCCATCTCGTCGTTGACGAGGCCGATTCACTCTTTGATCGCAGTTTCTCGCCTGTAACGTCGTCTATTCTAGACCGCGCACTTCCATCTGTGAAACAGTTGATTCTCTGCTCTGCCACGATCCCTAAGCGACTCGACAATTATTTAGCCAAGGAGTTCCCACGCATGAACCGGATTGCTACACCAAATCTGCACGCCATACCCCGGCGCGTGCAACTTGGTGTCATTGATGTCTCGAAAGCACCCTATCAAAACAACAAGAATCTTGCCTGCGCAGATGCCATCTGGTCAATCGGTAAAGATGCCGCCCGCCATGAGGGCTCAGTGCCTGATGAGATCGATGTCAAACGCATCATGGTGTTCGTGAACGAGCGGGAGCAAACTCAAGAAGTTGCCGAGTTTCTGATCTCCAAGGGCATTGATGCGGTTGCGCTCCACCGAGACACTACCGAACAACGCCAATCTGAAATGCTTGAATCATTTACGAGTAGGGACCCCTTGAAAACGGCGGCCAGTAACTCGACCATACCCTCGCCAGGTAGAGGGCGACGAGTCCTACCTAATACTAAGGTTATTGTGGCCACGGATCTAGCTTCCAGGGGCATTGACACTCTAGCCGTGCGACACGTGATACTGTACGATGTACCACATACCACCATCGATTTCATTCATCGCCTAGGTCGCGCGGGACGTATGGGAAGGAGAGGTAGAGGTATCGTCCTTGTTGGCAGAACCGATCGGCGTGATATTGTTGCTGAGGTCAGAGAAAGCATGTTCATGGGACAGGCGCTCATTTAGATGAACTTCGGGGTTGTGTCAAAATAATATTGTATGATATGTATAACAAAACCCTGTACAACATCAGCTGTACACATACTCCAAGTATATAATAAGCCGGTCTAGAAGAATTCATCTAGGGGCGTGGCACTCTTCTCTGACAGCTTGAGGCGGCGTCGATCCCTTCGTGCATGCAAAGTATTCTGCTACAGTGATGGCATGCTAAGGTATAGAAGCAACTAAGGTCCAATATGAACAAGACCATACGATTTGTTATTCCGGGAACTCTTTTGCTAGCATATAGATCCTTAAAATCCTCTATCCTCCTATCCGAAGTGATTTAGTGAGAGCATTATCCTAAACGTTTGACCTCCTTGGTGTCTGGCAGGGTCCCCTGCTCCTTTTCCTTCACCTAGGCTAACCTTTTGTTTTAGCAGCCCTGTTCTGCGCAGTCCTTTACAACTAATCAGCCCGCCCTTGGGACAGCTATCCTTTGTGCTATGGAGTGCAACCTCGGAATCCATAGCAAAGAATTCATCGAGCTTGAGAGGGAAAATCCCCTCCCGGGTCATCATCGTCGTCTCCTTTTTAGCTACCACATAAATCTAAACAGGGACACATATTTATAACTGGAAATTTTTATGTATGATCATGAGACATGGCTCGAGTGCAATGGATAACGGCCAGAATATTATTCAAAGTATGCTATTAATACATGGAACTGTTTTCGCCATTTACTTATTTACATAATCAAGATTTCGGTGATGGGATATATGCATTAATGTTACACTTTAGTATACTTCGTATTTTGATGATAAAATGCCGGGCTTTTTACAGGAGAATAGACATACTATAACCATGCCAACTATCGTGCTACCCCCCGGGGTACAATACATAGTCCAATCTGTTTCACATGGGTACATTTCACAGCCTTACGGTACCGAATCCCAAAGTGAATTGAATCTGTTAGTTTCCTTAGGCGTGGTATTGGAATATTAGATATAATAGGGAAATTATGACTGTGCTATTGCTTGCAGTACCGCTTTTTAATAGCCCACGTCTGGAGGCAAAGTAGGGGTGACGCGCCTACATCAACAACTCCAAGGCCTACGGCCAACAACAGGCAATCAGACGGGTTGAACGCAGTGCAGGGCGTCATCATTACAGTGTGAAGGACTGTGAAGATTCCACCTTGCCTGCAACACCGTGCTAATTGACGCAAGGGGGTGCCTGGTGGATGCTTGAAGACTCGGCCCGAGTGTCGTCGACCCGTGCCGATGGGTGGAATACATACGCGCTCTGTCGGGCATGGCTGGTAGGGATCGGGGAGGAATGTGACCCGGCTGTTGCAGAACGATTGCGATTGGGTGGGAGCTTCGACAAGGACCAACTGCAGAAAGGCAGGCCACCCACAGACCCAGCCAAGCTTACCAGTGGCGGTTGGGGTTGACGATCTGCGTTTTGGGCAGACCGGGTGCAGCCTTGGCTGCGTGTTCGTCGACGACATGTGATCTGGCTGGTGACTTCAGGGAAGTCAGAGCTAAACGCCGCGATATGGGAAGACATGGGATGTCAAAAGCTTAGGGAATCGTGAGTCTTGACAGATCTTCCAGGGTGGTAGCGGCAACAGTAGCAATGCCATTCCTCGTTGACAATTTCTGATGTGGTTACTTTGAGTTTTGACAGTGCTTCCTGAGATAACTACCGGTACTGGCCTCGTCACGTCACCAAGTCGCAGAGATTGGGTACTGTACGTATCCAGAGGAATTTGTCATTGAACTCCAAATCCTAGACGTGAGGCTGTCATCTCTTCGCTTTGAACACAGGGTAGTATGATTGATTGGACGAGTTTTGAGATGGTCTTCATGCGAATTCCATGTGGTATATTGGCAAAATAGCAATAGAAGATCACGAAGCTTGACCACGCTACATTGATCTATGTGCTTGGGGTAGTTAGATCGAATGGCGAACACGGCCCTTGCTTTGCGCATGAGGCCTGCTCACTATTATGACTGAACTCAGTACCATTTCAGTCACTCCGCACGCTCTCACCATAGCTGTCAATGCTGTATTTCTCTGGATACAGTAGGTTCACAATCCATCCAGCTCGAGTTCTTGCTCAAAACCAGGATGTTGGAATATTACTGCTAGAGACACTTCTACGGCTTGAAATAGCCACGACTGCCGTCAATGAACCTTCAAAACGATCAAGGTACCATTCATTCTGCGAATTAATTCTGTAATATTAGACAGGTGAACCCATACTCGGTGTGCCATTGGACTACCCAAATGCTGAGTTCGAAGTGTGTCAGTGGCTTAATCTGACACCCAAGTTCTTGTGCTGCCCAAAATGTCAATACCCCGCAAACTCGCTTGAAGTCCGTTGTCGGATTTGCTGTTTGGCTTGTCTAGGTCACCCGTACTGTTTTTGTCTATGCGGCGCAGCAGGATCGTGTCCTTGAACAGGCAGCTTATCGCCATAATTGCTCTAACCAGAAAGGCTAGTTCCGGAGATAATCTCGCTACACTGCATGACTTGCAACGGTTCAATTTCTCAAGCCGCAGTAGACGCATGAATTATCACCTCAACATTCGATTCTTGATAGACCTTTGGAGCAGCCGCTGACAAGGTCGAGATGTCGGAATATAGCAAGGCTTGTTGCAGGTGCGTCTCAGTCAATTGAGCAGAGCTGCATGGACTAACAGCTGCTAAGGATCCCCCCTGTTGTGGATGAAGGCTATGAGCCGAAGGGAAAATACATAGAACTCAATGACATGAAGACATGTGAGTATCATCGGACACAACGCAAACTCTCGGTGCCTGGCTGAGCTTATTTCATGAGATGTGACCGGTCCTATCGACGCGAGCAAAGCGATTCTGTCTGTCTACGATATCTTTGGCTTCTATCCGCAGACACTGCAGGGAGCAGACATCCTGGCGGAGAGCGACGCAGATCGCAAATACCAGGTTTTCATGCCTGACTTCTTCGAAGGAAACCCAGCCGAGCTAGAATGGTATCCACCCGTGACTGAAGAGCAGAAGACGAAGCTCGGCGAGTGGTTCCCAGGAGCCATGTGGCCGAATCACATGCCCAAAGTCCCTGGGCTACTCAAAGCAGCCGAAAAGGTGAATACGAATATCAAGTCATGGGGCATAATGGGATACTGCTGGGGCGGTAAGATGGCAAGTTTACTCGGCAGCCACGAACCCGCGCTCTTCAAAGCCGCTGTCCAGACGTCGCCGGGAATGATCGATGCTGCCGATGCTGCCAAGGTCAACATCCCGTCAATGATGATTGCGTCGATGGACGAGGCAGTAGCTGAGGTAAACAAGTACAACGAAAACCTGAAGGTGACCAAACACGTGGAGGTATTCGGTGATCAGATTCACGGGTTTATGAGTGCGCGTGGCGATCTCTCGGATGCAAGGGTGAAGCAGGAGTATGAGAGAGGCTATAAACTTGCCTTGGGGTTTTTCCATGACCACTTGTAAAAGAAACCTTCTTAAATGACACATCAGCTGCGCAATGATGGATACTACAAGAACAAGGTAGACCACACAGAAGAAAAGCGGATGCAGTACACAAAAGCGACATGGAGATGCTTAGGTAATTTATATACCTACTTACAGAGATGAGGTGGGAGGTATAAGTCAGATACACCCAAGTCTAGGCAACTTGCAGCCAAGTTCGGTGCCTTATGTAAGGTACTGGACCTGATGCATTGGGACGTAGGTAACCAAGTACAGATGTAGGTATGCACTTCCCTGACAGGGCCCCATGAGATGGCCCAAGCGCCGTATACTATGAATTGGAATCTTCTCCACATTATTTCGTCGCGCTCCCATCAGGCAGGTTCGATTAGTGACAATCAGTAGAGCGTCTCTCGTGCCATTTCTATTGACATTGTTCTTTAAGAAATTGACAGTGTTGCTACTATGGCATCGGAACCATTCCTAGACGAGGAGTACGCGTCCGAAGAAGACTCTGACTTTGCGCCAGATACCGCTCCAATCGAAGACGCGTCCGAGGATTCGGAGTTGGAAGAAACCGCAACTGTCCAGCCCCTCGAGCAACCGAAGAGGAAGCGCGCCGAGAACGATGCCACCGACGATTTTGAGAACTCTGGAGACGAGGCGGTGATTCAGAAAGGCAAGAAGCGGCAAAAGAAAGCCAAGAGAAAAGAAAATGACCTTGACGAGGATGGGGGTAACGGCGGTCTCGTCAAAACCCGGAGCATGCGCGCAGTGGGAAAAGCCGAGCGCAAATCCCATGCAGTCACCGGTCCCGTCACGATAGATGTTGATGATGTATGGGCTAAGATGGTTGCGGGCCCCCTTATGCCCTCAAAGGTAGATGAAGAAAAGGAGAATGAAGAGTCAGCGCAAGAGGAAAACCCCCCAGAAGCTCGTGAGCAAGGACACGCGCAAATGCATAAGCCGACCGAATTGGAACTTCCCGCCATGATCAAGATCAAACGCACATACAACTTTGCCGGAAAAGTCCACACAGAAGAAAAGCTCGTTCCGAGAGACTCAGCCGAGGCAAAGCTCTACCTCGCATCTCAAGACCCCAAAAGCGTCGATGAAGCCGTTGAAGAGGACGAGGCGCATAAACGCAAACCGCGAAAAGCTTTCAGGTCGGTATTTGAGCCAATGTTGGAGGGTATGATGCAGCGTTCCGACTTGAACCTGAACATGAGCATGCGGCTGCACTTACGCGAACAAGCCAAGGATGCCAAAGCCAAGAAGTTGAATGTCGTTGAAAAGAGTCGCATGGACTGGGCTGGCTTCGTTGATCAAGAAGGCATCAAAGACGAACTTGAGCTTGCCGGAAAATCAAAAGAGTCATATACCCATCGGCAGGATTTCTTGGCTAGAGTCGAAGCTAAGAAAGATGAAGAAGCACGGAGAGCGAGAATTGCTGGCCGCGGTTGAAATTCGTGCCGAAGTGTCTTCGAATGCGCCAAAGCGATCCTACAACTGGATTATTGGCAAAAGACTCGATATGACCAATGGTCAGAGTAACCAGGTTTGGAACCTCTGCCAGGAAACCACCACTGCGCACGGCAAGTTGCGGACATCGGATGACAACGCTGGTTTTCATGGTGCTCAGTGTTACCAGAAGCCATGCTCCAGCAACAGGTTCTGAAGCAATTGTTGCATCTGAAATGACAATGCCACCCATCGAGCACGGGCTCGATTATGGGACCGACTCTACATCTGGCACTGAGTTAGTCATGGCAGCCACTGTTCAAGACAGCGACAGGGAATAAGAGGCAGTTCTAGAACCAAATGCCGGAGACGGTGGCATTGCCACGACTCATATAGCCAATACTGCCTAACAAACATTCTGGAACTGTAGGTACTGCTAGAGACACCGGTATTACCATGTGCTAATATCTACCATTCGCCAGTATAGTTTCTAGGGCATACTGGTACTGATATTATCCATAGTGCAAGTGACAATTATGGATCTGCTAGAACACTGACTGTGTACTTCAACCTCAGGTAGCATAGAGGCTTTAGTACGCCTAGTTGTCAATTTTGGTAGAATAACCGGACTCGCTCACGTTTCCCCCTCATGCTTACGAGACCCGGCCTCCGGTTTTGCGCAATTGATGAATGCCTCAATACCAAGGTACACTGTGACGTACTTAAGTATGACCACTATATCAGACACGTGTCTTCCCCGAGCCTTCAGATACCAGATATGTACATCGTATTTTTCTGTGTAGCTCTAAGTAGTTGCGTGCACTTTGAAACTTCGTGAGCGAAGCGCAGATCTCGGAGCCTCCTGCTCATGTATTGTAAGGGATATCATAGGAGCGGACGTGTAGCACATGAAACAATGAAATCAAGGTTGAACCAGTTTTGACATCGACACTGCCATCTCCACAGACATTGCCTTCGTCGTCGCCTCTTCTCACGGTCACTAGCTCTGCCGAAAGTAATTCCAGTCATCCCCGGAGCGAATAAACACTCGAGCTACCAAAGCTCGAAAAGGATGATCGGCGGCTATTCAGATCAGTGCTCAGGCTCATCGTGCAGACAATGTACTGACAGCCGGCAAGGAGCAGAAGGACAGATAGCTGTGAAGAATGTGGAGAGTCGTGACCCAAGGTCGAAAGGCAACACGCAAAGCATTTGACCACATGAATTCCACTGACAAAGGGTACTTATCCTTTTTTAACTCGCGAGGTTGATGTGGGCTTGAGCCTGCTAATCCTCACGAAAATTGCGGCACGTTCCAAGGCAGAAAAAGAACCTCAGCGAGGTGCGCCCTGCATAACCTCCCTCTACAGGCTTGCCTTTAGGAGGTTATTCCCCGAAGGAGCAACAGAAAAGTGTTCAGATCATTGCTCACAAGCGGCTTGCAAAAGGCTCATTGGAACGTCTCGCGGATATCGATGCTTCGGACGGCAACCGGAGGGCGCTGCTACACTTCTCCGCAGCTAGTGAAGTACATGTTAATTGTGCTTTTCTGCTGATAGAACGAGGCGCCGCCGTTTCCGCCGAAGAAAAGGATTAACATGATACAATGAATTGCGGGAGAAAAGAACTGTACGGATGCTGAGAGCTTCGCTGGGTAGGGCATAACAGATTTGTGACAAGAATGGTGAAATGAAGAGCGGGCTTTATAAACTATGTTGGGTGTTTATTCTGGATACTTGTGAGGACGTGAAAGGGGGTTGAAGTAAAAGAGTCGCCATTTCTATCGCGGCCGTACATTATAAGCACAGTCTCAATAATATCGTGACAACACCATTCTACTTCACTTCGCAGACAACAGTACGTTGGCTCGGATCGGAGTAATAGAGTATAGGACATCAAATCGTTGTTCGAAATGCGTCTGTTTCATTTCGAGTTCTCGCTAGAGAGTATAAACATAAACTGACAGCCATACGCCGCTGCCGCTAATGGTTACTGGATGCTGATAAACCTGTTATCAAACAGCATGAGCTGAGAGACAAGAAGAACTGCGGGACTTCTGGGGTAGTTTGAGGAGGTGAGCGTATTTCTTCTTAAGATCATCCGTTCCCAGCAGGCGATTTCGATCAGCCATCGCCAGCTTTTCCCAGTCACCCTCTCTTCCCCATTTTCTTCGCAGTATAGGGGGAGACCTCCTTTTGTTGCCTTTCTCGTAATCGTCATGGAGTTCATTTACCATCCGCTTGGCGATGTCAAACTCCATACGTCGGATATCGCACAGCTTCTTGTAATCTTCAGAAGTCTGCGACTTTCGGCTATTCCGCGTTGCATAAAAGCAGAACTCGAGGGTCTCCGCAACATCCTTGAAGTTCCCAGGACCGTACTTTGCTTGAAGCTCATGATATCGGCACACCGTCGAAGATTGTGCGCTACGCTCTGCCTTGTTCTTATTGCGGTGTAACCAGTCTATTTCATACTGTCCAAAGCCGTACATGAGTATAAGAGGATGCATTCTAGGCTCAAATTCCGATGTGTTCTGCTTCATAACCCCCTTTTCGAAGATCAAGGCATCGAGTTGGGGATCAGGAGCAGCCTCAGGACTTGGACCAAGATCGGGATTTTCCTGAATGGGTCTCTTGTGATGTTTGCTAAATGCGTGCTTCACGAATGCGGAGATATGAGCGCAACGATTCATCAAAAGCTCCTTGAAGCTAGTCTGCAACTTTTCGCGATGCTCCGTTAGCACTTGATGCTGCACCAGCCGAAACCAGGTCTCTTGCAGCAGTGAGCGCAAATTGTCCACATGTAGATTGATCTCCCAAGGAGCTTCGGTGTGAAGAAGATCCGTTAAGGTCAGGTTGCTCCCGGACTGGTCAACCTTTTGGAGAGCGTCGGGAAAGTCTTCAAGGCATTGTACCTGGATTTCGAGAGAGCGGACGAGAGCACTGCCCTTTAAGGACATTGTCGTTGCAGGTTGTATGATGTTTTCCCTCCATACCGTAATTTCGCTGCATGACGAGGTGCTGCTTCGCGTGAGGTCGACCTTCGTATTGGATGAGGAGGTCATATGTCCTGAATCTGGGGATTGACTGCTGTCCTGCAGCACCTCCGGAACGCAGAATCGTGCGCTGTTGCCGTTAACTTCTGGCGATGTAAGTGGCGCGGCATTTCTCCTCCATGAACAATCCCATCTTCGTGAGCCGGAAGGATCAGACTGGGTAGCCGGACGCATATCAGATCCAGACTGAGATCCATGTGTGAACCGATTCCTGCTGGCAGCATCCTCTCGTGTCTCCTTTCCTGACCGTTGGGGACCAGGAACAGCTATCGTCACACGCGCCGTAGCATCCGGAAATCGCTCGACCAGCTTCGCAGCGGAAAATCTCCACCTTCCATGGTCGCCAATCCAGATCTGATCACCATCTTGGGTTCCCAGTGCACAGGCATAGCGAGGCTTGCCATACGTCGCGTACACGCACAGTACTAGGGACCGGCCTTGGGTCTGCCCCCATTGCCGGAGAATCTTTGCGAGTCGTGTCCAGCCTTCTTTAGCTGTGTCGAACCGTTTAGACGCGTTTGGGCATTCGCTGGCGGTAGCGCTGCGGTAAAGGATCCTCGGAAGACTTCGGTCAGGCCATCTGTTGATTTGCTCTATGCCCCATTCTGTAACGATCTTCGCCTGTTCTTCTTTTGTCGGATGCAACAACCCGGGGTACTGTAAAGAGAAGCTATGCCACATTATGCGTAGGGCGTCGACGAACTCATATGGGGGGCTTTTGACCGTTTCGACGACCTGGAACCTGTCTGTTGTTGGCCATGGGGCCGAGTATCCCGGGAGTTTGGTGAAATCATAACAGCCGCTGTCGATTTCAGCCTCAACATCGCTTTGTAGTGAAGTCATATCCCTCTGGTTATTCATGATGCCTATAGTATTGAAAGGCGTGACTAGATGTTCGTCTCGTACGAGTAACGTAGGTGAGAACAGTGTAGGTAGCTATCAATCAGAAATCATAATTCGAAAAGAATCTTTGGTCGAATGACTTGTTTTAGAGAACAAGAACCGTGAGCAAGACAGCACTGGGTTCTAAGATATATAGAGACAGGTAACAGAATCTCCGACGCGCGATATCGAGTTTTCTCTAAGCAGTATTTGTGTCTTTCTCCAAAAGCTATATCTGTAGAGCCGCAGGATAGAACAACAAGTAGTGGCTGCCGCAGCTTTCTCCGACTTACTGCATCGGCGGAACAAGGAGCAGGTCCATACGACCTAAACCAACCAGCCATCAGTAGCAGGGACACCGATACTCGAGTGTCAATTACTCATCCGGTCGAACCTTACGATTCGTTCTTACTTTGTCTTTCGTGGGTTGGTTTTCCGTCAAGGCAACCCGGAGGTCGTGAAATAACAAGCTCGTAACTGCCATGTGGTCGTGCGGCCTACTTCCTTAAAAAGTTCGCAGCATTCACTGGTCAGAGCCTACAATGGAACCGATGGGAGGTTTTGGAAAACAGTATGCGATAGACTCCGGTCGTTGGGTGTCTCGCCTGTTGAAAGAGCGACTCAACGAGGCAATTCCTGCCTGTTACATGAAAACAGGGGAAGAATAGTGACTGAGCGGTACTCGATCAAAGCTCAAGCGTCCTTGCACAGCACACCGTATACCTCGTAGCATCAGAGCTTTCATACCTATAATGAGGGTGAGAGTTTTCGGAAAACAGCTACCCGCTCAGGTCCTTTCATTGTGGAATGTAGATTTGAACATGTCGTGAATACCTAATCCATAGGTAACCCCTGCATGTAACCCTCCTTCTGGCTCTTCCATTGAAGATGACCAATGCCGTGACATGGCTCTTCCCGTAAGAACGAGTCCTCACGGAAATGGGTCCGAAGAATGTAGGTCATCTTGTAATCGGTGTAATGTTTCGATGCAAATGACCTATAGTAGGAGACTGCTTAGAAGGTTTCCAAATTGAGTAGCCGTGACCAGTACCTAAATCAGCACGAGGGCGTAGGAGCTTGGGCCAACTTGGTTTCTCAGCTGGATCTCAACCCCACCATTGACGAAGTTGTGCCCCTCGCTGAGACAAATGGACGAGCTGTGATACGTGCTCATAATCTCTAAGGATACAGATCTCCTAGACTCTATTTCAAAAGACAATCTATACATTGTGGTCGCCACGAGACGATACAGGGAGCAACAACTGCGATAGTTTCCAATCTCCATTCCCCTCCGGCACTCAATCCTCCTGCACATCCCGCACACTCCCGAAACGGCCCTCTTGCCGACCTCCAACCAACATGGCCGCCCGCGTAGCCAACAAACTCTACGCCCTGCCTCCGGACCCGGCGCAGCAGACGAGACAGCACCAACAGCGCAACTTCCGCATATCCTCGTGCAAGGCTGCCATCTCGAAAGCCGACGCCATTGAGGAGATGGAGCACGCCCTTACCATCCCGATCCCGGAGATGATCTTCGGGGATAACTTCGCCGCTGTCGAGCATGTCCCTAGCGGCTGGCGCATTGAGTTCAACGCGCGCGACGCACTTGACCAGGTCGATAAGACGGGAGAGAATATGCTACAGGTCGCCTATGCTCGCAATTGGAGCGCGAGCCGCGAACAGACGAGCGCCGGGATCAAGGAGGTCGTCCGCCCGTACGACTGGAGCTATAGCACCACGTATCGCGGGACCCTGAACGCTGGTGAAGAGTGTACCAAGGACCAGAGTATGGCCCAGGGAGCCACTACAGAAAAGGAGTCGCGATCCTTTCAGCCTACGACGACACCGATTCCGATCGAGCTGCTGAAGCGTCAGGATCCGATCCTGTTCAACGACGAAGTAGTGCTGTATGAGAGCGAGCTGGACGACAACGGCGTCTCCGTTTTGAGCGTAAAGTTTCGCGTGCACAAGCACCGAATGCTGCTGCTGTGCCGCCTCTTCATGCGCCTTGATAACGTGGTCGTACGGATACGAGATACGCGCATCTACGTCGATTTCGACACGGATGAGGTCACCCGCGAGTATACTGTTAAGGAGGCCGGATACGAGCTCGTGAAACAGGTGAGCGCAACTGTGATACGTTGAACGCGAATTTCCTCGATGGTTTTATGTTATGGTTAAGAAAGGAAGCTACTGACTTGTATTATTGCATAGAAACTGCTAATGAAGGGCTTGAGGCCTGACGGAATCATAGTGGCCTTGCGGGATGCGAACCAGATTGCCGACTTGTTACCAGTGCTTGACAAGACGCTCGAAAGCGTCTCCCCGAAGTCAGACCTGTAGACTGGATTACTACTAGCACGTCTCGAATGTCTCCGCATATATATTTGGTAGGAGGCAATTATCATATCGGCCAAACGATTTTTAAGGAATATGAATCCTCTGGAAGTATAAATCAGAGGAATAATTCACAGCTTGCGGATGATTATTGTAAATATCTCGAGAACGAGATTGGCACTTAAAAAATCCACAAGCCCTCTACTCCAAGCAGTAAGAGTATGTAATCCAGCCCCATCCCCGTTTTCGAACAGCCTCGCTTCTCACATGGCAGCGGAACGCCAGTACATAACATCGCATCAATGCAAAAGCTAACCAGAACCAGTGATACCTTGAGGATCACGCGGCGCCCCATCCTCCCCCGGGATTGTTGGACCAAGATGAAACAACTTGACTTTGAATCTCAGTCATTTTTTCGCAGCTTAGACACCATGTTCAACGGCCACCATGCGGAGAACTGCTTTGCGTCATTTCCTCATACTCCAGCTCCCATTGATCCACCTCTTGAAACTTGCGCGTTGCGTTCTTTAACTCTTCGCCTATTCGGTCGACCATGGCCTGGCTGCTTTCGTCCTCGTAATCTTGGTCCTCCGTCGGACCAACACTGCTGCTCTCACCCTCGGCTACCATCCCATCATCTGGTGCATTCTCTTTATCCGATGAGCGACCATATGTTCTGGGCACTTTCTTCCCCGAAGCTGGAGTCCGCTTTCCCCTGTTGCGATTGTCTTTCGCTGCCGTGTCCGCAGCTGGCTTTGCCGGACGCTTACGCGTGCGAACGTCGAGGTGGGCCAACTCGTCCTTGTTGCCAAGGCCTGATATGTCGACTTCTCCCTCAGAATCATCATCTACAGAAAAGGGATCATTTCCAGCATTCCGGCGACGGCGTCGCGGAAGCATGCTTGCCAAATCCGCGGTTGTGACTTTTGGGTCTTGTTTCTGTGCTGTTTTTTGGTTGGACTTCGTGATTCGGGCTGGAAGTGGGGACGGCTCAGGGAAATTCGGCGAGTGTGTGAGAGATGGCGGAGAAGACATGTCTGACAGGTTGTCGTGCATGGGGGGTGGCGTCCGCCGTAATGGCGAGTCTGCCGGTCGCCTTACACGACCCCTCGCCAATGACTTCAAGGGCGGCCATATCTCTTCCTGCTCCGATCCGCCGCTACTAAGAGGAGGAGCCATAAGCTCTTCGTCCATGACAGGCGTCGACGACCTGCGAGAGTGATCTTGAGGTAGACTAGAAAGTGGAGAAGTGGTGTTTGAATCATCTTCCTCAATGGATTTCTGAATGAGCTCGTCCCCTTCATATGCCGACGATCGTCTGCGCCTCTCATGACCTTCCATAGACTTTCTTTTTCGAGTATTGACACTAGACGACCCTTGAGCAGCAGCTTCGCCTCCGGACCTCCTCCTAGAGTGTCTGAGCGGCGTGGACTCGGCCTCAGGAGCAAATTCATCCTCAATATCCTCTTCATTGTCTTCTCCCTCTTCTTGTTGTTCTGAGCCATGCTCTGATTCCGGTTGTTGGGGTCGGGGCTTTTGAGCGGTGCCGAGAATGCTTGGTTCTCGAGCTCTTGGTTTAAAATTCCTCATGTTGAAAGTAGAGCTGAATCCAGGTGTGTTGGGGCCCGTCCTACTACTAGGGCGAACTGGTCCGTCGTCTCGGCTAAGGAAACTGCCAGCACGCGGCCGTCGTTTGAAATGCGTAGCAGAGAGGGTAGACGTATCGGCAGATCGGTGTGCGCTTGCGCTTGTGGGCCCGTCAGTGTCAAGCGTCGCGTCGAGGCTACCGAATATTTCATCATCCAGATCTAGGCTAGATGTGTCCGCGAATCTGCTTTGGAGGGGTGTCTCCGTGTCGCGACGGCCGAGCTCCACTGACGCATCCGATTTGTCGTTGGCGTCGTTGGAATCATTGTCGGCTCCCGCGGTCTCGGTCGAGGTCATGTTCTCCAGTCGATCCATGGCGGAATCGCGCCTCTTGCGCGCTTGCTGCAGCGCCTTTTCTCGTTGCGTGGTGCGGGATCCAGATCGCGTGCGGGCGGTCGGGGCCTCGCGCAGCCTGCGCCGCTCTGCTGCCCTTTCCTTTTCGCGGTCGCTCACATCGTAGATGTCGGAGCTGGGCTCAGAGGGCCCTTGGTGATGTTTTGAAGCTGGCGCGGGCGTGGGCGCGGTGACCGGACTCTTCGCTTTGGCAGCGCGTGTTTGCGCTGGTCGTTTGCGTGCTGGTCGTGGCATGTTGACGTAGATAGAGATGGCGCGCGCTGGAAAATATGAATCGGAGTGCCTGGCTCAGTCTGCTCCTAGGGCAGGCCCGATACTCAAGATGTAGGTACCTGGGGGGTATTATGACCGCGCTGTGTGGACATGTGAGGTAGTGAAGGCGCGGGAGGCAGAGACGCGTCTAAGCGTGTTTTGGGGGCTGTATTGGATGGTGCCCCACCTAAGCTTGAAAGTCAATAACCGTGCCATCATGGATTTGGGCGGTCAATTTGGATGGCCCAAGCTCCACCACTGCTTGATCCGCCAAGCCCATCCATGGGTTGTTGCTTCGTGCACCGTTTACGATGTCATCGTCATTATCATGATACCTCGTGAAACTGGCGCAGCTGGCCCGATTGAATCAATAAGTAAGTAATCATATATAAACTTTTTTTCATGGAATATTCCTTTCGAGAATTGTTCCGTTTCGGACTATATGCCAGTATACAACTATCGAGGTCACAGCTATGTAGCATTTCTCGGATATACCTTGTCAGTGTAGGGTGTGTTGTTCAAGGTGACTTTTATACTCCGCACATACATAGTTCGTCTGGGGCGCCGTGTTTATGGTTGTACCTATTACATCAAGCTGGTCACTCCTCTGAGCCAGCTATGAAAGCTTGAAATGACCGGATAAGACTCAGAAAGTAAACCTGAAGTAAATCTTCAATCAGTTTTCAATATCGTCCTTTACTTCTTCTATAGACCTGCAAGCGCTACGAGTGAGCCGCGTCTGGATATTACAAGAGCTTAGCCTCATTGCTTCATGAACGCGATTTTCTTGACGGCATATTCAAATAACTCAAGCAACCGTGTAAAAATGAGAGGCCATGACTACCTATGGATTCGTTTTCTGGCGAGCGTTCAGAGTCCCGTCCTGACTCCCATGGGAATTTAGCGGTTACAGGCCATGTTGACATCTTGTGCATGATACAGATGCTAAATCCCGCCCTAGAAACCCCAGTAGCCCTTGACAAGGTACGCGGCCCATCCGGCCATGCCACCCAGCGTCAGCATGGTACCGTAGTATCCGATAGGCCGTCCCAGGCCCATGCCGCTCGCGAGCCCCAGCTCGACGTGCAGGAAGCGGAACGCGAACAGAGCCGCCATGGTGCCCGTCAGGGCCTTGCGGCTGCCGCCGTTCAGCTCGACCAGGGCCGAGAGCACGAAGGCGAGCGGGACGTTCTCGAGGAAGTTGGCGTGGCAGCGCGTCGCGAGGTACAGCGGGTCGGTGGCGCGGTCGGAGGACGACGCGGAGGAGTCGCCGACGTAGGCCTTGTCTTGCAGACGGCACCGGACGACGCGGGCGCTGAGCAGGCTCAGGTAGGCCGTGAAGGGGAGGGCAAAGGTGCCGGTGACGGCTGTGCGTTAGAGGGGGGTGGTCAGCTACGTCTGGTATGGAGGTGTTGGGCGCAGGGTGAGTGGACAATGATACATACGCAAGAGAGGCGCGAGCACGGGTGCAGAGAGACCGAGTCTGGTCGACATGTTGGCTGATTTCGATGGCGAGGGAGCTATCTCTTGTTTGTCTTTGTTGTGTCTACCTCGTTATGAAGGTGTGTCAATTGAGGTGAGGAGTCTTGGTGGACAAAGGCTTGACGTTACAGCTACAGGCTGACGGGGGTTCTTTGAAAGTGTCTCAAGATTCCACCTAAAGGGCAACGCGCCGTTTTATGCTCTTATTACTAATATTTAGGTCACTACCTCCCGTCTTGTCATGAAAAGAGATAGCTACAGGCCCATGTCTCCTGGGCATGGACCTTTGACATCATGTCCGGGATCTAGCTCGGCCAGCGGCTAGGTGGAGCTTTTCTGAGGTCAAGAGTCGTCCCTTGCAAGGTTTCACGAAAGACCTCATTCTATACGGTCTGCTTTGTGTACGCCGTTTGAAGATATGAAAACTCCGATATGTTCTCGGCTATCGCTTCAGCTGATAGATATTGAGGCCGAGAAATCTGCTTGGTCTCGTGTAGTCCGCCGGCATGTCACGCATGCTGCATGCACCCCACGCACTGAAGCTCGGGACCAGCAGATTGCCATTTTGGGCATATGCCAGCGTTGCTGACGTCACAGACTATTCTACGTCAGAGAGGTAGGACGGGAATACCTAGAGTAGACGCTGACAACTTCAGAAGTACATAAAGACATTCACACCTTGATTCTCAACCGGATCAATGCTTCCTTGAACCCTTTTTCAATCACTGCAGAAACATTGCAAAACATCTGGTGTAGACAGCTTCACACAAAACTCCATCTTCCCAGCCACAAACCTCATCATGTCTTCAGGAAACAACTCCCAGCAACCATCCCTCGTCGGCGGCCACGCCGAGTATGTCAAGGGAGCCGCAGAGGTCAGTTCTTTGCTTTAGTCACAGCGCCCCGAAACCTTTTGCACGTAACCATATCCTGCAATCTTAGAGACATTCTGACATGAACATCAGGCCACTATCGGCAGTGTCACCGGCTCCCACGCCTGGACCAGCTCCGGCGAGCAAGCGAAGGCCCACGCTGTCGATACCATGAAGGCAGCCGGCGAACAGCGCGACGCTTCACAGGGCTACGGCGAAGTGGAGCAGAAGCTGGGCGAGGTGACGGGTTGTGAGGGTATGACGAAGGAAGGAGCTGCCAGCAAGAAAGATTAGGAGCGCAACGCATGGCTGTACGACTTTGCCACCGAAACCATCGGACTGTATAATTAGGGTAGCGATTGCTTTATGGATGATCAATTGAAATTTATGACAATTGACACACGATGACTATTTGAATTCAGTGTCCGCACTGTCTGGGTACCTACAAGCTTACAAGGCGGCGCAAATGATGACGACAGGATGGGATGGATCACAGTTACTTATTTTTATAAACGTAGAATTAAATAATTAATGAGATCGAAAGAGAACTAGTATAATAAGGCGAAGTGTCTACACATTAGAGATGAGTTGTAGCACGACCTTGTTTCATCATCCAGGAGATTGAAGACCTCACTCAGTAAACAGGTGTGTGCCGGCCTTCCTCTGATAAGAATCAATAAAGCAATCAAGATCAAGGCCACCTTTCCCTTCACCGCACCCGCAAAGGACTCGAATGATAAGTCGTACAACTGGATATATGAGAAGCCCGAGGTTTGTACTGCATGTTTCACACAGCACAGAAATGAACTCCTGGTTGATGGACCGCAAGACAAGACCAGCGCTGCCTCGAGATCCCCATCAGGGACCTGTCGAACAATTGAGCCGATTGAGGTGATAAGTCCCGAAATAAAGGGGGATTAGGAGCCTCGAGGAAACATGCTTCGGCAAGACATTTTCCGTCGAGGCCTGGCTTTTCCCATATCATCTGCATGAATACCTTGCAATGCGACTTTAGCTGAAGTGCGACTGATAACAGGCTCCACACCTCCTTCGCACCCTTTCCGTCTACGTCGGTTCTTCTTATCACGAGATATGGAGGTCGCATAGGCGAATGCCTCGCACGATGCATGAAATATGCCGGAATGACTGAGGCTATTGTGAGTCCTTCTGATCATGAGTACGAGTGCAAGTTCGCAGAGAGCAACATCCCTTAATGTCAAGGACGGCGCTGGCGTCGAAGCCACTACTTGCAATGAAGCCAGCAGTGTCGTCCTGGGCGATCTTGATAGAGAGCGCGAGCGACGGTATGTCCGAAAGTTGGACCTCATCGTGCTGCCATTGCTCGGTAAGTCCCAGAATTCCGTCATGCTTTTCAATCTGGATAACAGGTGGTCAAGCCCGAATATCTTGTTAAGTCATCTTCGTATAGCTATCATCTACTTCACCCATTCACTCGACCGCGCCAACCTAGGCAATGCCAAAACCGCCAACCTAGAGGAAGACATTGGGCTGCAGGCAGACCAGTACTCACTAGTACTGATCTTGTTTTACGTCCCATACGGAACACTCAACGTGCCGCTCACAATCGCCGCGCGACGATTCAATCCGGCAGTTGTGATCCCTGCCCTCATGTTTCTCTGGGGCGCCATCTCGACGGCTTCTGCTGCTATTACGGACTTCAAAGGCTTACTGGCTGCGAGGATGTGCCTGGGTATTGTTGAAGCCGGATTCTTTCCCAGCGCCATTTTCTACTTGACACTGTTTTATACGCCTAGCGAGATTGCTAAGAGAATTGCTATATTTTACATGATGGGGTTTGTAGCAAATGCCTTCAGTGGTCTGATCGCTTGGAGTGTATTCCAGTGGGATCGGGGACTACGTGTAAGCGCGTCCTGTATCTCGACAGATCACTGGAAACCTAGAGGAGTGAAAAGGAGAAGAACACAATGGCTGACACGTGTTCTAGAACTGGCAATACCTTTTCATTATAGAGGGCAGCATGACTTGTTTTCTTGCCGTCGTGGCCTTCATCCTCCTCCCGCGCACCGTAGAATCATCGCCATACTTCTCAACTGGCGAAAAGGATGTCGCGCGCCGTCGTGCTCAAGATTCAATTCAACTGGAAGCCGAAAAATTCTCGTGGCGGTCTACGCTTCTTCCCTTCTTGAAAGCGCAAACATGGCTATTTGGTGCCATGGCACTTTCCTATGGCGTCGCTTGCGCAAGTGTCTCAAACTTCCTGCCCACCATGATCAAGCGGTTGGCCTCCGAGACGGTGAAGACAAACCTCTACACGATTGCGCCAAATCTGTCTGGTGCCATATTCATCATCACCATGTGTGTGCTCTCGGACTATTTCCTGCAACGAGCATTATTCATTGTCCTGAGTACTGCCGTCTCCATGCTCGGCTTTGTCCTGCTCGGGAGTCTGGATCTTACCAGGCGTGTGGGCATAGGGTATTTCTGTACATTTTTGATCACTTTCGGGACCTTTACAAGTGCCGTGCTGGTCCCCGCATGGGCAAGTGGTAACATCATGTCGCGGAGTGAGAGGGCGACAACTCTGGGTCTGATCAGCGGACTGCAGAATCTGGGCGGGATCATCAGCAGTATAACGTTTAGGAGCGAAGATGCGCCTGTGTATCGACCGGCACTGATCACAAGCGGGGTCTTCCAGGGTAGTGTTGTGATACTTGCGGCTGGGGCGTGGGCGTGGTATAGAAAGGAGACCAGAAGAGTCGCGCAGGAAGATATTGTTGTAAAATACGTTCTGTAGTTGGGCTTCTATGCTCCTTCTCATTTCTTCTGGTTCCTCGAACGCTGTCGCAGGGGTTTGAGTAGATGGCAGAAATTACGCGAGTGCCACCAATTCGTGTTAAGTCAGACATTTGATGACTGAAGTGTGAGATAATGGCAGCGCGTTGAATGATGAGAGGTCAGACACAATAACGCATGTGTAATTTGCGTTTGGCTAGTGTAGCTAGCTGCGAGACGAAATGACAGGTACCTGAGTAAGTACCTAGTAGATAGAGTTTGTACTTACGACGAGGTAGAATGGGAGAAACTACAGCAGTAGTATACCTGCCATCGTTATGTTCGAGTCAGACAGAAATAGGATTGGTTTGATAAAAGGCCACAGAGGGACTTCCGTGTGTCACCGTATTACTGGTGTTCCCGGCCATATACGTACCTCATCTCACCTCCGGCGTACCTGGATGCCTGACTCAGGAAGTAAGAAGTAGGTACGGTATAATGGGTCCCTCCTGCGGGTGATCGACTGACTGTCAGGTACATCACAGTCTTGAGCAGCAGGCAATGCTTCATTCGACAGTCGACCAGCTGGCAAGGCTGGCATGCCAAGGCGGTATAGAGTCCGGAGGAAAGATCCAGCCAATCACGCTACGACAGAAATTGGACCCCTACTTTTTCTCCCCGAACGTGATTTTCTTGGGATTTCCGCATCGTTTTCTTGGGCGCCGAGGATCACGAGTGACGGCGGGCCATTTGAGTGAAGAACCCCGCATGGGTTTGTAGGGACCCTTGCCCGTGCCCTGGCAATTCTCTGCCTACCTTTTAGTTGGCCTACCTGCAAAAAATTCTAGGGGTCCTCAACCCCCCACCACCCGCAGCCATCCACCATTACTACCATCCCTCACGGCTTGGACTTCCGCTGCGCGCCCACCTGCATTCGCATTGGCACTCTCATCTCATTCTCGCTCTCATTGCCCATGTTTCTCTGTGCCTCTTGGTCTTGGTGATCGATTCGCGGCTCCCGCTGAGCAAAAAGCTACATCGCCTACTCCACACCAAACAGCGATCCTTCATCCCCACCCACTTCACCACCACCCATCAGCCCTTTGTCCTTTCGTTCTGCCCCTCCTTAATAATTATCGACTCCTCGTTGCCATCGTTTGTGGCCTCTCATTGGCTCTTGTCTACCTGCCTGCCTCTGTCCGCCTGCTTATGGCGCACAACCACAGAGAACCTCTAATCTGCTTGGCAAGCGCCTCAGTCATACCCAACTGTCCGTCCGTCTGTCTCTCATTCTTCTCAGGGTACGGCATCCATTTTGACTCTTCCCAACCCTTCTGTGTGCTTGACTAAGTATGTCCTCTGCTTGAAAAGAGCCTGAGAGTGGTCGCCTTCCCCACATTGCCTACTCTCAGCTTTCGTAGGCTCTGATCCCTGGCCCCGGGTTCTCCGTCTCTCCGTCACCTCGTCCTCGGCCCCGACTGTCTGTTCGAGCGACTCCATAACATGGACGAGTCGGAGCAAGAAACCGACACTCGTATCGATTCTCTTCTCCAAACCCGCCAGTCTCTGACCAACGAACTTTTGGCCAGCCCGTACAGTCTTGTCCTTTATCTCAAGCGTGCCTTTGTCTACGCCGAGTTGGGATACCCTGATCTGGCTGCTGGCGATGCCTACCGCGCACTCTTGCTGACCGACGAGGTTCGCGATGAAGGTTTCGAATATCATGCTCGAGCTCTTGAGGCCCTGAGTGCGTCTTCCCAAAATGGCGACCTAGGCATACTTGAGCATGGCTCGCTCACCGGAAGCCAGTCTCGTCTGGCCAAACTGAATGGTGCTCATGACCCTTCTGCCCTTGCCGCACTTGCCTCAGTACGCTGTTTCCAGATTTTAGCACTCAGTCTACTCCTTTGTGGATGCTTAAAGAGCGCTTACAATTTCTGTGAACGAGGTCTCGCCATTTCTCCCGAAAATCAGGAGCTCAAGAACACCCTGAACCACATTCAGACCGTTGCTGAACGAAGGACACGCACACCAATATCGAATGTCAACCAACTTCCGGACTGGGGTATGGTGCGGCGCGAGGTGTACCCCTGGAACACATATGAGCCCGACCGCTTTTCTGATCAATCCCTCAACTTCTTGAACAAGGAAATGGCTGAAATGGCCCCCAAATGCGCCGTGAAGGTTGCGCAGCTTCCAGTGTTACTAGGGGACGCAAATAGCACTGATGGATATGAGATAATCCCAACTTGCAGTCAGCTTGGCGTCTTTGCAGTAGAGGATATCGCACCAGGGGAAGACGTCCTCGTCGAATACTCTCTAGTCACTGCCAATAATCGACTCAAGGAATCGGTGTGTGATGCGTGTAGTGGCGATCTTCCTCCCCTTGGGAGTGGATCGCAGGCTGTCGGTTGCTCGGAATGCTCCGATACCGTATTCTGTGACCAGTTCTGCCATGATAAAGCCCAGGAACTCTACCATCCCGCCGTGTGTGACAAAGATGTTGACTCGATCGCCAAGGACCCAGATGCCAGAGAGGCTGATGATAGCCTTTATCTCCTTCTCCTCGCTCGGGTATTGGCTATGTCAGCTCACCAGGATGTTCACCCTCTTGATGTCAACCAGATCAAGTACATTTGGGGAGATTTCGTCGACACCAAGGCCAATCAGATAAGCATCTCGGCTAATGCGGAGCCTCCTCCTGAGTGGACACTCCCATTCTCCTTCACCTATCATGTCGAAACGCCCTTGCACGTACTCGAGAAGATGGACATTGATATTTACATCACCTTTTTGCGTTATGATGTGTGGGTTTTCAACACTTTGTACAGCAAATTTCGTGGCACGGCATCAGCTCGGAAGAATCCAAAGGATGGACGACCCGACGTTGCTGCTGTGCATCCGTTCTGGTGTCTAGCGAACCACGATTGTGACCCCAATGTAACTTGGGAATGGAGTGGTAGAATGGTACTTAAAGCCAGAGAAAAGCGCGTCGTTGGCGATGCCCCGGGCGGCATCAAAGCGGGCGAGGAGATTCTAAATCATTATTGCGACGTGGAGCTGCCTGTCCAGCAACGCAGAGAGTGGGCGAGTGGGAGCCTTGGCGGGTTTTGCATGTGCCGGAGGTGCCGCAACGAGGCTTCCAGCACGTTAAGCTCTGATGGGTGAGACTTGACCTACGAATCGCCATGGTAGCGTCAGCAATCATTTCAAAATCGTCACGTCGATAGAGTTGGTGCAGGTTTGGTTCGGTCATGATTATACACGTGTCATGACTGCCGACTTGTAGCGTTTCAAAAAGGTGGGCAAAGACCGCTGTCTGTACAAACAAGCTGATCCCAACTACATCGAATGAGGGCACCTGGGGGCTAGAAGCGTGACGAGAAAGGGTTTAGCACAATTGCAAGCCCTTTATCATCCCTCGCCAGAACTGTGCCGCCCATCACATGCGCTTCTGGTCCGAGATAACTCCCCAAGATGCCTCCATCGGCTACCTTGACAAGATGTATACGGTTAGTCATTTTGAGATGATACCGTCACCAGCTACATCGGTCTTTTCCCAATCTTAATATTCTCCTTCCGCACACGAAGACTCTATAACGGTATCACAAGATGCAATGAAACATACGAACATTAAAAATAGACCCCAAAAATAGGCTTCCCGGCTTATATTACATAAGATGTTTCAGCCATAAAAACAAACCAAAATGTTGAACATCATAACTGTTGTGCATTGGAGTGTGTATTGGGTGAAATATCGAAGCTGTCAACTCGCCAGCGGGAAACTGCCCAAGAGAACACGAGTTTTGATCTGGACAACGGGAAGCGGGTGACGATCTCTTCGAGAAATTGAAGATTCTAACTCATCTCTGATTCTTGCTCTGCATAATAGCGAGCTCAGGGTCGAGCCAGTATGCGAGTGTGAAGTTATCCTCCTCTCAGTGGCTGTGGAAATTGTTATGTACTCTTACGCAACTTGCCGCTAATGCTGATGAAATATCACGTCACTGGTAACCAGAGCTTGTGTGTTACCCATACTATATGGACCTCGTCTTCAAGCCAGGTATCTCTAGTCATATCTAGTCATATTGCATACCGAGGAGTACATTGCGAGGAAACAGCGAGTGGTTCAATGATCTCGAACCCTGGCCCACTCGTCCACCATCGAACAGCGATTTCGTAGCTTACTGCTCACAAGCTGACTGCCTATTTCCACATACCTCTACGGAAATAATATCCCAGAAGTCATATTTATCCCGGATTTTGCACACAGTTATCGTGAGATCCGGTGCTTCATCACTCCCTCATTGGCATATCTGAGACAGTCTCGTCGTATCTAGCCATCCTCCACAATGATCAGACGTAGAAAGCCAACCCACTTGACGTGGCGGTCACGCCCGTCGTCTTTCAACTCTTCATCCTCATGGCGTCCTATCAGGAAGTTCTCTTGGGGGCGGTGAAGAAATCTTGGAAAGCCGTGTTGAGCGGCTTAAGAGGGAGCCAGATCATTTGTGCTGACGAGAACGACGACCGAGAGTAAGAGCGCCAAGTTCATGATATGTCATGTGGAAAGCTGAGACGTTTACAGTGTGTTTTGATTACTGGCCTTTCAAGCGTGCATGGATAGTCTATGTAAAAAGACATACACTATGAAATTCACATACTATCAATTACAATTAGGGCATCATTATGCTTGAGCCATAGCTACGTAAAACGGCAAGTAAATGAAAAACTCTGGTGCGTTTTTCGAACTTTGAAGTGCTCCGGGCTACCTCAACTTATACGTCCTAACCCGGGAGCCGAACAGCGGCGGAGTCAGGTAAGAGTCATTGACGGCCAATGTGCCAATGCGGTATGCAGAACGATGGTACCGTTTGATTAACATCAAATAAGTGTCCTCACCCACAGTGGCCAACCTGATTACTTCATACCGGCCACTTTGTATTCTCTTGAAAGCCTTAGCTGTGTTCAAGTCCGGCTTGCTCGGGTAGAGCCTCACTTGGCCGCCAGTCTCTAAACCCAGAGTGCGTGTAGATTCATCGAAGATGAACGCATTCCGGGTCATTGCCGAAGTGTGTATGTGCAGTGACTTGTTCTTGTTCATCAGCAGCTGCGTATCGGTGCCGTTGTGGTGAACATCTGGTGCGGAGTCTGTGCCGTTGTCTCCGAGAGACACGACGATGTGTGGCCATGTCACAGTGCGGATTTTGAAGTCTCGGGAAAGCTGTGGCCAGATTATAGCTCCTTCCCAGCCTGCCCAAGACCAAGACGGTAGGCTATTGCGCCTACGAGGAGGCTTTGACGTCTCCTGATGTCGCCAGCAAAGGCCTAGTAGTAGGAACGCCAGGTAGTCTGCTTGTTCCACACTCGCCATAGGAGTCTTGGCCGCGACATTATTCTCGACACCAGACGTCTTCCAAAAAGCTGGGATCATGAGGCTCTGATACGACGCCTGCAGCATCTCTGCCGGCAGACCGTCGTCGTCAGGGTGGAAGAACGGGATGCCCCATATATGACGGATTGGGAATTTCTTCACCGACTCCAATCTCCGGATAATGCCGCTGAAGGCATTGAGAGAATCGTTGTCGAAGCTCAACGATCTTTTAGAGTACTGTTCGGCGCAGTGGATGAAGGTGAGAAGGTGATCTAAACGTGTCGCTTTCTCGCCTGATGCCAGGTTGTCTAGTTGCAGAGAACTTTCGAGGTGTGCAAGAGAAAACAGCGCCGGCTGAATGAAGCGATCAAGAGTCGGTCTTGGTTTGGAGTAGTAGTCGCCAAGCGAGATCTCCGAGCTCTCAGAACAGCTCATCGAGTTGCATTCAAAATAGAGTTGTTCGTCCGTAAATACCAGCCTTCTGGTAGATAGGACCGCTTCTTGGTAAGTCCAGCCACGGCTAGCCCAAGGGGATTCCAAGATTGTATTGTGCGAAGGAATGGTTGAAGTGAGGTTGAACCGGTCACCCTGGAAGAACATCTGCTCTAGATGTCGCGCTTTTGAAACGCCGGGGAGTCCATAAGATTCGCCCGGGCCAGCGGCTGCAATTATCGTCAACGCAGCGTTCTGGTAAACAGAGTCCATATGCATGATCTGCTCATGCTTCTTCGTGTGGTCGCTTCTGTCAATGCAGTATTTGTCAACCCACAGGTAGCGATAACCCAAAGTCAATGTCACCTTGATGGCATCGTCGATGACAAGGGGTAACACCTTGGGCAGTTCTGACCCTTGTAAAGCCACTTTCGACACATCATTGTTGTTGCCCCATACGTAACTAAGGGCCACGTAATCCAGATCCGTGTTCGTGAGCGCCAACGTGTCGAAGTTTCTCACGACATTTCTGGCTTTACAATCGATGAGATTGAGAAAGAGTTTTCGGGGTCCTTGGCTCCGACATCTAGAATGGTGATGCTTGCAGCATCGCAGCCATTCCCGTACGAGGGCCGAATCGAAGGTCGGTGATACGGTCCGAGGCCCGAACAGTCGTTGACTACGATTCTCTTCGTGATGGTAGACCAGAAGGCCTCGCTTGGCTACCATGTTGTTCAGCGCGGCCTCGTTCTCGTATCTTGAATAGCTAGCGAAGTGGCTTGGAACTGCGGCGAGGAAGAAGTCCCCCCACCAAATATCCTCGATATTGGGGCCACATCTCAGATCGGGCTGGCCCGCTAGATGAGACAGAAGGAGCGGGAAGGCTCGAAGCTGTATACCAAACGGCTGGTCTCGAGCCGTGGCAAAGGTCTCGCGACAAATACGTAACAAAATACTGCACAGCACACAGCTGCTGGAATCCAAATCATCCCGTAGCTTACCGAGGATGATTCCGCCAGAGCTGTATGCTCCGCTTAGGAGTTTCTCGTAGGTGAAGTCGAGGTTGAGCTCAAGGCAAGACTCGCAAAGGGGGCGTTTCGACGCTCTAGATGACACTCGCCGTCCAAGACCTTGTGCTTTCCTCAACGATCCGCTGATGGAACGCTTGATTTCGAGTGTGGCAGATGATTCTGATGACGAAATGGTGGCTTCTGGAATCTACCGGCGTCAATTGGGAGATATGTAAACCGTTCCACGTATGCCAGCTTACCATCAACAGACGGCTCTCGCTTTTCTTGGGCCAGAGCTGACTCAAAAGAGACGCCATGATGAGCAGGGCGATGAAGGGATTGAAGTACTCTACTGCGGCCAAACAACACAGTTCTTGCGTCCTGCTCCGAGTTATGCGGACCAGACGGTAGAGATGACATAAAGAGGGGATGAGAATACCTACGCCTCTAGCTTCAGCGGTTCAGCTCGTCTTAGCGCCTACCCGTGATGCTGCAGCCTGCAGCATCCAATCCTACGGCACAGATACACCTGCTCTGAGCCGCCGCATACAGTTGACGCTACTTACCCAGCTCACTAATCTCTGCTGCGCCATGCCAGGTCATGCTCAGCCTCCAATTTGAGACTGGGCCATGCCCTCATACACTCCATACGCTGCTCAGGGGAATCCATTGAAACATTCACCACCAGGCATTGCGTTTGAAGATACTCCATGATCTTTCTCACCGCACAAGTCACAGAACGGTGACTTCGCGCAGTTGCCCAAAAGCGTTGACTCGCAGTACGGGACCACGAGAGGCCCGTTGCTCGCAGTAGGGAGCCTGGTCTTGGGGCCTGCTGCCTACCAACCTGAGTCGCATCATAAGATAGGTACAACATACTCTGTACTAATGTATGCTCCTCAGATGCGAAGATCGAGGACAAACGAAAGAATGCGGTCCATTTCAATAACACGCAATCGCTTTACCGAGTGTTTCTTTTGGCGCTGGTTATTTTTGGTCGATGAAGACTACCTGTGCACATGCATCGCACTTCAACCTAGCACGAGGGGAAAGTCACGCCGCGGCCTACTACACATATCTCGATGTTTAGTCTCAAGTGTTTCGACTGGATCACGAATCAATTGACCGTGGAGTTCAATTCGGAATATATGTGAAATTTGTGCTGTCCTGTAAGAGAGAGAGAGAGGGAGAGAGAGAGAGATGGGGGGAGGGGGATGCACTCATCATGCCCCTGAAATCGACCTTTCTCGACAATGCAATGTGAAGTATCGCTCGACTCCAACCTTCAAGCGGGGAATCAAACAATGAGAAACAGCAGCTTGATAACAACCTATGAGTATAGTATGATCCGCACATTCATCTCATCGTAACGCCATTTCTATGTACATGAAGAACAGGTCCATCTTGCACTTTGGTTTTGCCCGTTCACTTTAGGCAAGAGGAAGTGCCGGATACGCAGGCTGAGAGGGTGGCCTTGTGGGCGAGTCGATGTCCATAGAATCACTGGAAGCTGGGCTGTCCGCGTCGTAGTCCTTGCGTCGAAGTCGGTCGATAACATACTCTCTAAGCGATTCAATGACGCGGACATTCTCGAGCCAGTTCTCATAATCCTGGTCTTCACGTTGCTCTGTGCTCGTCTCTGACTCGGCCGATGGCGAGCTTACCGATGACACGGCGGATTCTGAAGCCTTGGGCGTCGTGGAGATACCACGATCAATTACGGGCCTGGGGCCAGCAGCACGCTGGAGCATGCCACCAGAGTAGCGACGACGAGGATCAGAATCAAAGTTGGGTCCCAAAGTCGACGTTGCCGACTGGCCGGGATAGCCCGAAGTCACAGCAGGTAAAGTCGGATAGAGCGCAGACGCAGTCGAACTATGACGCGTCGACGGCGAAAGGCCAGAAGACGAGGCGCTCGGCGAGTGGCCCGAAGTGTATGATACCGAGCTAGACGGTGGTGTAACGGCCGGTGTGCCGTTGGAATGAGTTGAGGAGACGGCCGTCATGGGTGACGCCACGTGAGCTGCCGATGTCGCGTATGCCTGACCGCCAATTCCAGACGGAGGCTGAGCTGCCGAGTGGGGAGGCGACTGGCTGTGTCGGAAGTTGAGGGGCAGATAGTGCGAGCCCGGTTGGTGAACACCAGCCGCCGCGGCCGTGTTTGAATTCTCGTACACTGTACTTTGCATCTGCTCCAAAATTTGATCGATCTGGATCAGATCATTCTTGGTGCGGAGGTTGGGCATAGGCGGAAGGGCATAGTGCTGGTAGGGGGCCGCTGAGCTGCCATGACCATCTACAGATACGACTGCTGGTGCTGGCAAGTACTCAGCCGCCATGCCAACAGAGCCATGGAGAGGCATCAATCTTTGGCTGACTTGATGATATGATGCCGGATCTATCGAGCGGCGCTTAGCATCGCTAAAGAACTCGTGCATCACATCGTAAGACCGCTTGCGACTGTCAAACTCGGCAGCCGCAGCCTGATAGCCAATGTGGTCACGACCACCGATGGGCTGGTAGTACATGGTAGGAGCACCACCAAAAGAGGGAGGGGCATGATGCTGATAGTAGCTACTTGGGTGTCCGCCGGGATGAGGCTGACCATAGGCGGCCGAATTAGTACGCATCTGGCCATTATGATCATAGAAGCTTGGAGGAGCTGAGAGGCCAATTAGCCTCATGATGAGGAAGTTTTGGGGGATCAAACCGAACTGGGAACATACCTTTGCCCTGGGTTCTGTATGCACCAGTCATGCCAGCGTGCTGGTCAGGCGAGCGTACCAAGACAGAGTCATCGGCATGGGTCTATATATGCATCAATATATAGTAAATTGAGCGACAGCGGTGGCTTTCATACCTTGACATGCTTCTTCAAGTCCTGGGGGCGCTTAAAAGACTTCCCACAAAAATCGCACTTGTGCGGCTTGAGGGGAACGTGAACTCGGATATGCGAGGTGATGTGGTCACGCTTGACAGTGGTGATGCGGCACTGCGCCCACTGGCAGGTCAAGTTCAAATTGTTGGTGGACTTGCGACCAACATGCTTCTCACAAATGTGCTCCTATGGCCTGTTCAGTATTTTCGATATTTTGTCCACCGACCAAAGGTCGAAAGCAATGGCTGAGCTTACGTAGAGAGACTCGGCGGAAGTGAACTTATCGCCACAAGTGGCCCATTTGCAGGTCAGGGAATCATCAGCTGCGGGTGCGCTGGATTGGGAGGTGGCAGTGGTAGCCGTGGAGGGTGCCGGAGTGGTGCCATTGCTAGTGGAACTATCACCACCCGAAGTGGTCGGGTTGCTCTCAGGCGCGGCAGACATGGCGGCGCTTTGTTGGGCGAATCCGAGGATGTAAGAAAGGTAGAGGTCACGTGGTGCACAGAAGGAGAAAAGGTTTATCCGGTGGCCGGTTTAAATGGGTTTTCGGAATGGCACTCAACAAGAAGCTGTGAGGTAGGCGCCGAGAAGCTAGACCGAAAGGGGACAGCCAAGTGACTTATTGTTCATGTGAATGGCCAACAAGTGACTTTTCAATGATACGAAGCAAACAATGGCTTAGACAATACTCGGGTCATGAGCGGGTAAAAATTAAGCATTCAGGAGCCGTTGAATCGAACGGGCAAAACGGTAGAAAGAGGAACTTTCTTTTCATCAGAAGTCAGACAGGCGAGTCGAGGGAAGGAGGCAGTTTATGTAAATCCGTACTCTACCGATCTGGGCATTTGACCTTGGCGATGCTCAGGCGGAAAGTCTTGGCAGCCTCTTGGCAACGGGTCTATCGCCGTCGGGGTGTAGCAGCTGATTCGACGCCATTGGCTACAGCCGAGGGGTCGCAAACGAGCGCTGTACTCCTGGCCGTGAAGGTACCTGACGCACTGCGATACCCACGCGCAAAACCACGAGTCGCCCCTCCTCACGCTGGACATAAGCGCCAAGACATCTGCCAAGGCCTTGGTATCCTTGGCAGATGTCTTGGCGTTGACTGATTGTCTCGATGGCCCTGCTCAGACTTTGCTTGGCCTCATCTTGGCCCGTGCTTGGCTGCCACGGGGGAAATCCTTGGCCGCCAGTTCCTCCTCTTTGCTCCTCTGCAGACTCTCAACTGCGCCCACCTTGGCGCTGCTTGGCTCTGCGCTCTGTGCTCAGCTCTCCGACTTCCTCGTCCAGCTGATTGATTTGGCTGATTGCTCCATTTGACACGTCTCTTGCCGTCTCTGCCGTGCATCTCAACGCGTTCATATCAGATATCATATTACGTAGGTATCTGCACAAGGTCAGTGTAATAAGGTAGGTAGGCAGACAGTCAATTAGTCAATGTGATGTACCGTACTCCTGCCCTAGAGGGTATCCCCAAATATCACACATCACTACCTCCATGCTACCTCTCTCGCACTGATGTTTGCGCAATACATACGCATCTCCCACGTCAAATGGTCGAGTCACTGTGTCATATCCTGAGTTCGGCGTAGTGATCTTGTGTTTCATCGTCTTCTCCCTCGCGAGTCATTAAAGCCGCCACTTGATGTTTGGACTGAACGGCGTGCCGCGTGATGCACAGCGAGCAAACACCATTGCCGCTTGCGATGGTCGCCGTATTGCGATTTCAATTAGCAGTCGGGCTTGCTACTTCTTTCGTCATCAGGTCTGGTGCTCTAGCGCAGATAAACCATGAACATGGTCTGGATCCATCCCTTCACCACCAGAGAGCTTGTTCATAGTAATAGCATTCTGACGAGCTTAGATCCCTGCTCAACTGTCTGATGTCTTAACAGAGCACTTCCTCGTCCGTTGCTGCCCAGACTATCTCTCATCAGGGGCGGAGGGAAGTCTTGGTATCATCAAATAGCTGATGGCTTAGACAGAGAGCCAAGGTTTCCGCCAGTGGCCAAGCCCTTGGGCTTCCTCTCCGCCCGCCAAGTCCTTGGCCCTTTCGCCGACTCTCCTTCCCATCCTCTGCCGCAAACCCAACTCCTATCTATGTCGCCATTCTAGCCAAGCCTCCTAGGCCTCTTTCCTCTGTGGCCATATCTCCTAGTACCCCGACCCCCAAGGAACTGATCGGTTCTTTCTTCAGCCGTGGCGCCCAGGCGCTGAAGCTTGTGTTCATTGGAAAGCCCGAGTCTTGTGCATGGCAGAATTAAGAGGTCACATTTCAAAATAGCCATGCTTCGCAACCACGGTAGTTGGTCGTATGCTTACTCATAGGTACTTGCCCCCCTTTGCAAATAATCCGCACGTCTCCCTGTGGTATGACCGCACTGGACCTCGAATTGGTTTGGCGTGTGTTAATTCGTTGTGCTGCTATGAGAAGTGCTCCCGCCAGGGACGATTACCTAGGTGCCAGTCCGAGATTCGGAGCCAGATCGATGACGAATTCCGTAACCTGTCTTGCAGACGCTTTACAACGCTGTGCAGCCGAACTTTACGTGCCTATTTCGGGTGCACTGACAGCGCCTGCGCGGCTGTATCCCTGGGTAGTCTCTACGTCGTCATCATTCACTAACATGCTACGATCATTTCATAGTTTAGTCATACTAAACAAAGGGACTGTTACTGAAGAATTAGCTGCTAAGTATATTTCGTTACCTATGGGTAATTAATGCGCTCTCCGGCAAATACGGTCGTCACGTACGTAACTTCTGTCCGTAGTATATGTCAGCTTGACTTGGGTCTCGCATAAGATGAGTTGTCAGTCCTGCCAAACGCTGATCTCTACTCAAGCTGAGGCGCTTATTGTACCATTACAAGTTGGCCTTTGACATGTCATGTTTCACGAGCATATCACGTTGAAGAGCTATCAATGCGACCTCATGCCTAGCATACGGCATTCTGGAGCTCGCCAATCGTCATTTCATCTGGCTACTGAGATATATTGCGATAGTTTTACTAGGAATACTGTAGAGAATGAGTAGCAAGACCACATCTAAGCGAGGCTAGAAGCGACTCTGTCCTAAGTCGAGATAATCAGTTTCCAGAGGTTTATCAACACGCCATCCCGGTTTGTGTGCGAATTGGCATGATGGTAACCTACCTTGTGCCCTGGACCCCTTGCTAGTTCCTCTCTGCTTCAACGACAATCGCCATTCGGTCATGAAGACACGAATTGATGTGTCAGTCGGCACAGGGAAATAGCTTGAGGTTCGATTGGGGGAGTGAAAACGAGGCTACGGCATGGAGACCTGCGCAGTCTACTGGATGGGTTATGTCATGCCTTCATAAATAAAACCCTCGAAATTTCGTTCATTGGTTGATATCTAACATACTAGCAATCATGTAATATTATGTTGATGTTTTAGTCACGGAAAGTAAGCCCTGTCCTAGAGCTCGAAGCCGTGCAGCGCGCTTCTGGCTTGCCTCGTGTGCCGTGGACGGGATTATCGCTCCTGATATAGATCTACGGGTACCTACCTACCCTTCGACATAAGTCAGAAAGTCACTCTCATTCAGCCAGGCGATGTTGCCGTCGCTGTAAGACACAACCTGCGCAGCTGGAGTGTCCCTGTTCGTTGAGGTTTCCATTACCTTCCAGCCTCTAACCTCTCCATCTCACATATGGAATTCGCCCCCTTAACCCTGCAAAATGGTGAGAGGGTTGCGACGACGATGCGGCGGTAAAGGTGGCGCAGACGGTTCGCCGTTTTGGCTTGTCAGACGAGCTGTCTTTCATACTCCTCGCGTTGAAAATTCCAGTAGTACATTTGTAATGGAAATAGACGTTTCCAGGACCGGCGTCGAGCTCCCCTGGGATGATCTCGAGCCCCAGGACGCCGAAGAGGAGGCATTCGACGTCGACACCTTTAGGGGATCGCTTGTACCACGGACGAAGAGTCCTGCGTGTCTCATCGTGATAGCTTATTTGTTTTGGTGCGTTCGATCTACGCAATGCTAGCTGTGGCGAAATGCAACAACGATGAAAATTTTATACGTGTACCGAGATAGGACTACCGGTACCATATCATCAAATTGTGGCCACAGATAACTTCTGCTCGTTTAAATCATCTTAAAATGAAAGGAAATCTTTCGCACTCGCGCGCGCGCCCACCCTCCCCCGGTCTCATTAACAGCTCTTCCAAAGCCACGCTGCTTAAGCACACAATTATCACTCATCTATTTCGTAAGACTTGAACTGACACAAATACCATGAACAATTATTCGAGTACTTCTCGAGATAGAAGTCAAACACGCAACGACGCTTCGCTGACAGTCTCACCACGCGTGCGAATGACTAACTAGAAGTACTCGTATAAACCCATCTGGACTACAGCCGCAGCGTAACGTCATGCCAAACATGAAGCCCAAGTAAACTCCGACAATCTCATCAGGGACGCTTGCGCCGACCTAATTTCCATAGACCCCGAGAAGCATCAGTGTAGGGTAATGCACGGGGGCCTTACGGCAGATAGTTGTTGCACCATTATGAGATTATTTCCCGGTATCGCCATGTGATCTTCACACTGATTTCAAGATACATACTGGTGATCTGATCACCAAAAAGCACAAGTCAGCAAAATTGTATGTGAGATCTCTGAGGTAGGTGGTACTTCAGTATTTGAATGTTATTGGCATAATCAAGCCTTGTTTTTATCGACTCTCATTATCTTGCTGGCTGGTTCTGCTGGTCCGATGGTAAATGGCAAGAGGCTTGCTGAATTTCTTTTCTTTTACTAAGGCATTCAAGCCAAACAGTCATGGGATTACAGATGATGGCTTATGAAGGAGGCAAAGACATGAATGATGGTGAGTCCTCGTAGCTAAGCACCACAACACGCATTGGATGCACGTCACGAACATGCTCGACATAATTCATCGACCAAAAAAGGCATATTTGAGAGATCATAGATTGGGGACGGAGATCAAGGCTTTTCATTCTATAAATGGGCGGCAGTACGAAACCTGCAACCCAACTTTTATGAAGCTAATCCTAAATTTGGAAAAGGGAGTGAAGTTTTTGCAGGTTCCCCCTTTTCTCCAGCTAACCCCTGATCCTTCAGATGGTGAGATCATCGGGACCCTTTATTTTTATTTTTTGATAATTTTTGTTCTCGTAGAGTATGAGCTATATCACGGTGTCGTGCTCACAGTAGCTATAGCTACTCCTTCGATCTGTGCGTATGTATACCCCGAATTTCCTTATGGCCAGCATATTGATTGCGGAACGGCCATTTTATCTAAACACACCAAGTTCTGGCAATGACGTATGCCACGCTCGCCTCCAGAAACACATCGTCGATGAAGGCAAGATACAAGGTAAGTGAGCGCAGAAAAGACCACGCAAGTATGCTCGATCTCAATAAAGCAGAATTGAGTGGACTGGAAAATTTCCTAGCCAGTGCTGCCAAAGGCCAGGGGTATATTTGTCGACCGAGAAAAGCTGTTGAGAATGGGGATATGTACAGTGCAAAAAGGGTATACGATGGAAGTGATGAAAGACGTCAATAGAGTGTGCGATGAGCCGAGCACACGAGAGCAGCCACGGGCTCAAGGTTGCTGCCCACTCCACTGGGCCACGAGAAGCGACTGATGGTCGAGTCAGCCCCAACTGTAGTGTTCGTAACGTCGTTAAGGATAAAATGTGGTAAAATGAACTCCGAACTGCTTGCGACAACGGAGGGTAATTAAGTCCCTACCTCCAGGGTCGAGTATGCAAATGCATGATAAGAGATCAGGTTCCCAGTCTGTGTTCTGTAGTGTCTCCAGAACAAGTAAGTGTACGGATGATTTGTATCCATCCACCCATACCAATACGCCACCGCCAATCCACATGGAAAAATATGCCGGGTGATGCTGATCGAAGGAACGCCGCCTCGATCAGATGGAATGTCGCGAAAACCAGTCCAGCCAGCCCTGCCAACCATTACCGAACCCAAAACCGGGCAGCCGCTTAAACGCCACCAATGCATGATGATTATATAGAACCAAGCTGTAAGAGAGCCTGAATAGCCTCCCTCTCCTGGGCATCGGGAGATGCGGCCAGAGCATCCAAATCGATGTTGTCGAGTCGCGGCTCTCTAAGCATTCCGGGACCGTGAGAGAAGGAGCGGTGGGCCCCAGATGTATATATACCGGAAGAAAGGTAGTTGTTACCAAGACGCGCCTCGGCTGGGCTGGAATAAGAACCAGCTCGCAACGCAGCAGCTCCCACGGCGGCCCAGTCCTCATCGTCTGTCGCATCTTCAGGGTCATCATTCATGACCTCATCTTCGTCTGGAGCTGAGGAGCAAGAGGCGGAGGCGGGGGCATCCATGGAATCGAGAGACATCTTATCAGCCTCATTTTCTGGCATGGTGATGTCTTGGTCGTCGTGGGAGAAAGCTGCGGAGTTGCCGTGACTTGCAGCACGGGCGTTTAATCGAGAGCGATCGACATTCCACGAAGCACTCTTGGAGATGGGTATGCTGGCGGGGTAAGGCAATGAACCACCCTCTGTGGCCGCCACTTCAGGGCCAGCAGAGCAAGCTGGTTGGCCCCTTCGCTTCGCAGTCCAAATACCCCAGCCGACCTTCTCGAATATGACCTCCCCGTTTACCCCACCGCCCTCAACAGCATTGCCTTGCCCCCGTCCTTCGAGTGCTGTTGTTACCAGCCTTCGTGCCTTGGTCGGGGGGATACCAGCGAAGCCAGGAACCGATGTTGTCAGATAGCCCATGATGTATCGGATGGCTAAGGGACCATGGGTCAGAAGAATCTCAGGGAGGTGGAACTTGGCAAGTAAGCCCGGAGTTATGTCTCCAGCAGCTTCAAAGGATCGCGATGCTGTCGATTCAGCATCGGGGACCTCGTGGAGGTCCAGGTCTGAGTCGATGGGGTCGAGCTTGGCCTTCTGAAGCTGAGCCTTCAGTCCATGGGGAGGCAAGGCGGGTGAGATGGAGTTGGGGGGAGTCGGAAGGGGTTGATGAGTTCGTGTCACAGGGACGCTTCTCGCAGCCGCTACAGCAGTTAAGTTGTCTCGGCTGGCATGGAAGGTCCTGGGGATATCGCGAGCAGCGGTAGCAGTTGCCATGGACGCCATGTTGAAAATCTGGTACTTCTAAACAAGTCTACAAGACGATGCGACGCAGAGTCAGTGCTTGTTTGGATGGTAAAGGATGTGCGACGCGTCGAGGGCGATCGAGTTGTCCTGGCTAATGGGTGGTGTTGAGTCACTTACAAGTAACAGGTCCGAAGTAGGGGCAGATGAATGGCGAGCGGGTGGTTGTCTTTGGTTCCGGCTGGGTAAGGCGAACTCAAAGAAGGTGTAGGCAAAAAGGCAGCGCTGACGCGATTATCGTGACTGTGACAAGAAAGACTCTTTGTTACTGGTTGTGGTGTAGCTGTGTGTTCTGTAGTTGATGAGAGAAGGGAAAGACGAGACAGGAAGTGAGCGGCGACGGCGATTTACTAATAGGTAATGACCTTGCCTAAGCTTAGTGACTCAGGTCGCAGGTAGGTAGGTAGGTAGGTAGGTAGGTAGGTACCTTAGCTCTCCGCCCGTGCCAACGTGCTACTCCTACCATACCACTGTCTACATCTAGCAAGTCCGTGTAGGGTGAGTGCCTGGACACGCCTGCTGGGCAGTTGGGCGAGCATAGCACAAGCAGCAAGGGCTAAAAGGGGAGAGGCGTGTGCCGATGAATACGCTCCAAAACAGGATCGTGTTGGCCCATCCTACCGACGAAGCCACGCTTGCCTATCTAGTACGCACACCTGGTTGATTGCTGAAGCAACATTGGTGCATTGCTCGATCCAAGTTCTCCATTCCCACTGACACACGCAGGGGGGGGTGGCATACGACCGTCATGCCACGGTGTGTGTCTACATAATCTACCTTCCCGGCTGTCTCTCGTCCATTTGCGACGCACGACGGCACACTGGCAACTTCCAATCGCGAACTTGTGCAGCAGCCATGTACTGTACAATGTACCTGTCATCTACGATTGGCTTTGAGGTAGATGAAGATAAGGACTGCGCGATATCGCAGGAGCTCCCTCGCGGCTTGTGGCTATTGAGTGTTACTGTTGGGAATTCCTCTCACCACCCGGACAGTGGACAGAGACAACGGGTGTATCAACTGGAAATATTGGTTCACCACCGGTCAGACTGTCAGCGGGCAGTAAGAGGCCCGGGCTCGCGTCTTGTAATGTCTGGCTAGCAAATTGCCAATCTGCGGTGCACATAGGAGGTTGCTGAGCCTGCTGAGCCCTAACACACCAAAATAACTCCCACAGATAGTTTCAGCTGTTGACCTTCGAAAAGGATGCCTCCGATCTGATTAAGAATCACGATGCGAACCCCATTCGCTAGTCCCCTCTTACCAGGCACTACCTAGTTGAGCTACTAACCACCACTAGATAATTGCTGGGTATTGGCGTGATGGAAGGTCAGGAGGTCATATCTTGGCGATGCTGGCCTTATCGTGAACCAGGGCAGGGGTTTAGGGGGGGCATGCTTCTGTTTCTGGACGTCCGTCGTCCGCTGCAAGGTGGAAACTTTGGGCCTGGGCGAAAGGGTGATAGCACTAACTGATGGAGGTATGTTGGCGACCAACACCATACACACACATAGGCACAGGCACACACCATCCGCCGTCGCTTGATCTGCGCAGGTGCCATGTGCTGCGTTGACTCAATCTATTGGATGCATCTAGCCTTTCGGGCAGATCTACAGACTAACGATGCGTGAGCGCGCCTCTGTGTGTTTGTGTGTGTGTGTATGTGTGTGTATGTGTGTGTTGCCTTGAGGGTTTGTATTCCCAATTTTCTACTGGTCCCTCAACTCTCTTGTTGTACTGGGCCTCTGCTTTCCATGTCTGGCCAAACCCGGCTTCTTGGTGATGAATCAACTATGACGTCGGATGCACTTGTATGCGAGTTTGGCCTTACGTATCTCTTATGCTTGCATTCTGACGCGTGGATACTTATAAAGTACGTACCGCCCAGCTGCGAGTTTCCATCTAGCCGGCCTAAAACGCGCATCAGTGTGCAAGAACCCCCGTGGGGGTGCCGCTAATGGCATCGCAGTGGTGTCCGTACTAATAGATCCCGCGCGTTTCGACCTGACTCTGAGGGCAGCTAGATAATAAACCGTCTTTGAGCCGAGCAAATGAGGACAACACACCAAAAAACCAGCCCGCCGGGTTGGTGTCGTGTTGTTCGTTTTCGCTGTTCGGAACCTGATGCCTTCGCCTTGAAAGCCATCCAAACCATGTATGCTCAGCGATGAGGTGAGATAAGTGGCTGAATCACCTTCGCGACACAGTCAGTCTGAGGTGAGGCATTCCTGAGATCCTCCAGCAGCCTGAGAAATGTGCGCAATCATGGTTCAGGCCTCTTCTGACCTGACGGTGCTAGCTGTGCTTATGAGCCAAGATTCTGGGTATGTATGCTTAAGCTGATTATAAGCACCACACTCCGCCATCTTTATAAAAATTGTGTCCCGCGCCATTGGTGTGACGGGGCTGAATAGTACTCAAGTCTCGAGTTTTGTTCTGCTGCACCTTGAAATGGACAGGCTGGTCAGGATTGACAGGCTGCTATTCTCGTGTGCTCGGTATTCACGTTGCACCGACGCTCCATTCTCATTGGTTTACATCGAAATGCCCTCACCAATTATTGCCTAGCTCACTTCAAGGCTTCCGCATACGATTGTGTAGCTGTAACCATACCATTCCGGTGGATGATATGAGTAGGACGGATCTGGGTCTGGAAAGTGAGTTGTTGGATTCCGTGGCAATTTTGTGGTAGACTGTAGGTCTTAGTTGCCAACCTCGGCTTGAGAACGCATATTGATGATTTCGGACTGTTGTACGAGTCCAGTATCCTAATCGGCCTAATTGTAGAGCTGCCACATCCGCAGTCAAATATGTCTCGAATGCCACGATCCTGGGTTCTGGTTACATACGACTATGGTAGCTCATCAGAGAGGGGTGTGCATGTTGGACTCTGCGATTCGTGAACAAGCCCGTTTACCCCGCCAACGAGGCCGACAACGACACCCCATCATCCAGTCTGATTTCCCCACGTTGTTCGTTGGGACACACCACTCCAGGATATACTCAAAGCACCATAGAGATGCGGGTGCCCATCCACTCTTGCCTTCGATGATTGCGAAATTCTCAGATCTGCTATCGGCGTGGGGATTTGCATTGATTATCATGTGGTCGGCTCTGCTCGCAGCCAACAACCTCATGCTTCCGATGCAGTATGAAGTCTTGAACGTATATGATCTAGAGCTTTGACCAGGCTTACCATTGCTCTCTGGATACCTCACAACGGATTTCTTTCCAAAGTCCACCGCTTGGCTAAAGGGTGCCTGCATGTGTTTGAAATGACAATGCCGATAGTCGGAGGGATCAGGTACTGTGTATATCACGCCGTCTGTCATGGATACAGATGGAATGTCTCGATGCCTTAGTTTCATGATAGCAGTTGAGGTATGCCATTGCCAGCTATTTCAGGCACCGTCCCTCAATACGTACTCTCGACATGCCTAGAAACCGATCAGTACAGGGTCCTTATCAATGTCGACAAATCAACATGTGCGATGATATCTTACCGCTTTGAGCACATTCAGCTTCTGTTGTGATTGTCTGTAGACATGGTGGTACTGCTCGATGCTCTCAACGAGAACTGTTTCTTTGCTTGCACGCCCTTCACAAATGGCTTTCATCTTCAATTCCATTTCTTTTCGGAGAAACGGCTTGCCCAGACTCGTCTCAAAATTCATCCTGTCAAAGCCCTCTATCAGCGCTACACCTAGTTTTGTTGGAATGAACTCCATGACTCCCGATCTCGCTGCAGACGAGACAGAGCCTCCGCGCCCACCACGACCTCGGGCTCCCCGACTGCCGCGTCCACCACGACCACTACGAGCCGGCGGAGGATCATCTGCTTGATCGTCGTCGGCCTCAATGGGGCGCCCGCTTCGAGGCACCGTACTAACGTACTGTCGCTCTTGAATTTTCGCAATATGTTCGGCCATTGTCGCATCTGTTCCAATTCCGTTGGCATCCATCAACGCAATTAAGTCTGCCTCAGTCAGATAGTTTGGAGGTGCTGTCTTCCCTTCAGACATCATTGCTTCTGTGGGTTCGAAAGCCTCTCCCACTGAGAATTTTGGCAATTGTATTGTCCCTGTCCATTTGTCGTAAACGTATACATCCAGATAGTTTTGTTCCAAGACGACCACACCATGGGCATGGAAGTTCTCTTCACCGTACTGTATGTCGACATCAGTAGCAACGCCCTTCGCATCCTCCGAACAGCATGCCAAAAACCGACGGGCTACAAATTCGTACACCTTTTTGTCGCTTTCGCTGCTAAGTGCCCCAGGAGCTACGTATGCGATAGGATGAATCGGAGGATGGGCTTTGTCGTCATGACGTCCATCTCGGGGTTGTTGGAACCCGCCGTCCACAAGATTCTGTGCGAACGCGCCCCATGCATTGGAGGGTACCTGCTTCTGTACCAAGGCTCGTAGATTCATGCCCTTATCAAAGCGGTCGGTCTCTGTCCTTGGATAACTGATGAAGCCCTTCTGGTAGAGACTTTCGGCGGATGACATTGCTTCTTGACCAGTCATACGCAAGAACCGAGATGCTACTTTCTGGAACTCAACTGTGGTCAAAGGCAATGGCTTCCATTTCTTGGTCGGCTTTTCTTGGACTTTGGTAACCTTTGCCCTTTTTGCTGCAAGACATCGTTCGTAAAGAATGACGACAGACGCTCGGTCGAAGAGCCGGTGACGTGACCAAGCAAAGTTGACATTGATGCCTTCTCGCTTATGCATGACTTTGATGCTCCAGAACGTTTCCGGCTTGAAGTTCCTCACTCGGAAATACCGATCAACCACAAAACCTAGCGTAGGGAACTGGCAAGATCCTGGCCTCTGTTAGCCACGCTCTAGCGCTACGGGATAAAGAAAAACCATCAAAAGAAGAAAAAAAAGAATGATACCATAACTGATTGTCGTTAATCCTGCAAGTACACCCCCAATGGGCTTGATATTGTTCGTTAGGAAACGTGTGAAAGCATAGCCTATTCTGAGATCAAGTTCGATCCGCGACGCAACAGCATTTACCTGTTTCAGGTCAAGGTTGACCAGATTGCGTGAGGCATTGAGAATATGTCTTAGGGATATCAGTGCCCGATCCAATCGCTTTGTGTGTAACCACTCACGCCCTTTCAATGTTGCTAAACTTAGCCCGCTTGATGTCGAGAGTTCTGTTCCCTTTTCGAGCGGCCTCGCATATCTCGAACCCAATGTATTCGCCTTCTCTATCGCAATCGGTCCAGATACATAACGCATTACAAAAGCGAGCCTGTTTTTCAATGTTCCGTGCCACGTCGACCATTTTCTGGCGTATTGAGGTCAGACGTGGTATAGTGAGATGCTAAGTAAAAGTGCTTACCTCACCGACAACAATATTCACCGGTGCATCGAACAGGCGATCTGGCGGGGGGTAACGCCAATCATTGTATTCTGAGGGAAACACAGCAGAGGTGACATGACCCATAACGGCTGTCATTGTAACATTGCATCTTCCCCAGGGATGACCAAAGTCATAGTCGAAAAGGTAGTTCTTGATATATTTGTTTTCGGAAGGGCGCTGGGGATAATTAGCACCCGCATGTTGAGTCAATGAGTCGGGACGGATTAAATTCTACACTGACAGTTTGAAATTGACCACCCGAGAGGTGGCTTGCTACAGCTTTCGAAATGGAAGGCTTCTCAGCCACGCATAGAACTCTCATCATAGACCAGCCACGACGCCATGTATCTGTGGTGAAAATATGTTGGACAGGGATGCGGCGAGATCCCAAAGCTCGTAAGGTCAAGGATAGGAATGGCAAAGAATGGAGGGCATCACTTAGGTAGTGAATGATCAAGTGTGTACCTCATCGCCAAAAAGAGAGGAGTGAGAGATGTCTACTGAGTTACTCCACAATGCGTCGTCACAACCTCGTCCTGGTAAGTCCGTCTCTATCTGGATGGGTGTGTGGTGCAGGTTCTGGCATTGGAGAGATCGTGAGGTTGGGAGGTTTCCTCCAGTGGATAGGTATCTCGTTAGGTACCTTACGTTAGAATAGAAGGGGTCCAGTCGTTGCTGAGGCTGCCATATTACTAGTAAGGGTCGCCCTGTATGTAGGCTGTGCCTATCTGCCTGCTAGCTGTGCTGTAGCCACGGCCGACGTCTTTTGGTAGGCAATTATAGCTCTGAAAGTTTCTGTTGGCCCATATCATAGGTAGAGGTACGTTTGGTACTTGATAGGTCCTGGGCGGGAAGCGCTGGAGATGGTCTAAGCGTCCCTCATAGCAGTTCGAGGCTCACAGCTTGACCCACCGGAGCTTCTTGCCAAGATTCCGTCCCACCGAAAGTCATGATGACATTCTGGACCTTCATATCGCGTTCATGCCTCGTAGCCTGAAAACCCCGTGAATCAGCTGGGCACGTCACCAGACCTTCCCTGCACATCTCAATCACCCTTTGTTTGAAAGTTAAAGCTCCTTTGCGCTTCTTTCATGGTATATTTTGGTCCTCATAATTGTCCAGTTTTAACCCTATTCAGCCTACTCTAGACAGAGGCCCTCGAATATGGCTCTCCCTACATTGACAAGCCTCGAGGACTGCGCCGAGTATGTCAAGACAGTCGAGCCCTTCCTCCCACAACTACTCGACCTTCCGTACAAATTATTAGATCTTATATCCAGCCGTGGTTCGCTCCTCGAATACTACAAGAGTACCAACCCGCTCGTCTCTGGTTTCGCATTCTCCATCTTTTTGGGCGGCATCTTCCTCATCGTCTCAGAAGTCAACCGGAATTACTCACAAGTTGACCGCATGTGGTCCTTGTTGCCTACAATCTACAATGTCCATTTTGCTGCTTGGGCTCATTTGAATGACTTGCCTAGCCAGAGGCTGGATCTTGTCGCAGCTTGGAGTTTGCTGTGGAGTGCTCGATTGACCTTCAATTACTGGCGAAAGGGTGGCTATGAAGTTGGCTCTGAGGACTACAGATGGTTCGTTATCCTCATCATGTTACTGCATGGGATGTCTCAAGCTTACAAGATCCTAGGGAAATCATCCGCGGTAAAGTTCCGGCACCGCTGTTCTTCATCTTCAACGTAACCTTTATATCCTTCATACAGAGCATCCTGCTCTTTCTTCTCGCGGCACCCACTTACATTATCCTGCTGTCATCCAAGTTTGAGCAATCAATAACGGCTGCGGATATGGCCTTTGCTAGCTTCCAGCTGGCATTAATTGTATCTGAATGGTTTAGCGATCAGCAACAGTGGGGTAAGATACTTATCCCGTCCTCTCCTCGTGTTCAGTGCTGACGTAGAGAAGACTACCAAAACGCCAAGAAGCAGTACTCCAAAACAGCCAAAATTCCCAAGGACTGTAGTTTCTCTCAAGAGCAACTCGATCGTGGTTTTGTGACCAGTGGATTGTGGGCGTACTGCAGACACCCGAACTTTGCAGCCGAGCAGGCAATCTGGTTCGTGCTTTACCAATGGAGTTGCTTCTCTAGCAAGGTTCTCTACAGCTGGGCGGGCTCTGGCTCATTGTTCTTGATTCTGCTCTTCCAGGGTTCTACGTGGCTCACAGAAGTGATCACCTCGGGGAAATATCCCGAATACAAACACTATCAACAGCAAATACCAGCACATCTTCCGAGTTTCAAGCCTTATCAAACACCACCGCCAAAGGTCATTCGAACGAGCGAACTAGCGAATAAAGAGAAGGCAAAGCAAAAGTAAAAAGGACTGCTGCGTGGCTGGCGGTTTAGCTGCAAGATGGCATGTGTTGGGAGACGATCCGGCCGCCAATGACACGAGCTGAGTTGCGACTCTTTTATGGCGTTTGTCGAGAATGGACATCTATACTTTTCTACGTACCTACTTAGCTCTATGCCTATCCGACTGCGGGGGGATCATAGTGAAGTCGCGGGGCATTTGTTAAGCAAGTGCCTGGGGAATATTTTTGGGGGCAGCTGGGAAGAGAATCAAGGTCGTGACGGTCATGACTTAAACATGCAGGATGTCGAATAAGCAAATGCCTCCACACCATTTACCATGCCTATTCTAGATAATAGACATCGACCGTTCGGTCGTTCACCTGCGCGAAAGGGGAGTCCGCAGATGCAGGTAGTTGTGACGAATGCACGAGGTCCACACAGGCACTTATGTCTGACGTACAAGAGCATATAAACGGCACGAAACAACCATCCATTGGTGCGTGCACCGTTTCCAATTATCCAAAGGGGTAGCATGTCACGTGCAAGGCCAGCAGTTCTCCGAAAGTTCTAATGCGTCTCCCGTAGCCCAGATCTAGTGTAGGCACACCATGGTCATATATCTCTCGTCGTGTTAGTACAATGGCTAAATGTGTAATGTTGTGGGATATAGAATTAGGATTGGTGAGAAAGGTTGGCTCCTAAATTTTGGTAACACGCGGACTGTCGGTCTGCCATATCATTGCATGGATGGGCTACAGATAACCAGGTTCAAGCTGGGCAATGCTTGTAGTACCTATCACGACAAGACACTTCGTAGGTAAGTATAAACAAGGATCGAGAGAGCCTGGTCTCGGACCATGGTCCGCCGGGCACAGTAGGGCAATCATCCTCTCCGAGTGGACGCCGAATCTAACGTCAGAGTCCTAACAGTTCCCCTTCTGCGTCAGGTGGCAGATAGGGCGAACACACGTCGCGACCCTTGGGGAAGAGACAGATGCCAAAGAAACAGTAATGATCGCGATTGTTTGCGGCCCAGCAACGTCTGCCATCAATGGACCTGCTAGTGCTATTGGAATCTGCCCCTCTTCCTCGTGAACGGCGGCCTGTGCCCGATTCCCCACTTGCTCCCCTCGATTACGACGATTGGCGCCAATTTATCTCACGATGCGTCGAAGTGGAAGGGCGGTGGGGTTAATGAGGACCCTGGATGCATATTGCGCGACGCTTTGCAACAGCACCGAATCAAGCGGTATGCAAGAACATTTCGGTCATGAGCCGCAATTGGCAGGTTGCCCATCTGACTGCGTTACAATGTCGGCGTGGCGGCATCAAGTGGGGGAACCGTGGATGGGGCGCACTCACTTTAGACAGTTTCTGATGGTATCGTGAGCGCTATAATGCCTTCTGCCCTCAGGTAATTGCGGTCTGCTAGCTTGACTCGTATATTTATACAAAAGCGTTCCTCTTCCCTCCTGGCAAAATTGGGTTCCGCGCACACCAGTCCAAACCAGATTGTCTACATAGTGTCACCACACGATCTGCCTTTTGCTTCGTGTTAATCCATCTCTACCAGCATCCAGTTTCTAACCCACGTCTTCAGCTATCCATCTAAACGCCATGACCGCTTCTGCCACCTCTGTTTCCCCAGAGAGACGGGCCATGCAACCCTCCGAGGCGGCAGACAGCTACTTTCCTCACAATACCAGCAAAGCAGGCTCACAACGCTCCTCCTCCTCCTCTACTGTGTCTTCGTCCTCTCCGAACGTCGAGACGTCCACCTCCTCTCCCTTCACCACAGAGAAAACCAGCCCCATCGGTCCCCAGTACCCGCTGCCGCCGCTGGATCGCGAATACCAGAAGCCCGCGACCGATCTGAATGTCGCCGCTCAGCTAGCAAAACAGCCCAACTACTGGAGCACCCGCGGCTGGTTGCAACGTACTGCGAGCGCAGACCCTAAGCCTCACGTTGAGAGCGCCGAAGCCCGCACACGGAAGTTTGAGGAGACGAAGAAGGAGTTGCGGGCTAGCGCTGGACGTATTTGAGCTGAGCCCGGATTGAGTATGAATGACTCAACAGTTGAGAGCGATGAGTGGGCACAACACTCACCGCAACTTTTGGTCCGAGCTAGGAGTGCGTAAGACGACTGGGCGATGTGATGGATGATGAATGGAAAGTGATTTTGACCCGTGGCTGAGAAGAGAGGGAAGGCCAGAGACGCGTATACCCATCAAACCGGCGCAATACAACATTTACAAGCGCTGGATACAGGCGCAAACAACGACCTCTGTCAGAGGCTACATGGAAGAGGCTACCCATGGCTCTCTTATTCGAAGGCCTATTTAGCTCGTGTGCGCAACAGGTCAATTAAATTACAGACAAGCAGAATGCGAATAACAACCAGGAAATAATCGTCATATTTTCTACATTTGGCATTGGTGGTTTGATGCATGTGATGGTGCTAGGTCTCGTTGAGAACTACCTATTGAATTCTTGAGGACAAATGAACACCATAGACTACAGTCGCAACAAACGTCACGAGGTTAAATAATGAAGAGACGCCGTGCAGCTTCCCAAACTGCTTGTTTAGCGCCTCCATCTCCCGGGAGTGAGGCGGGTTCCAGCTTTCTTTACCGTCTTTCTTTTCTATAATTGCAGTCCATCAGTAAGCTTATTCCTCGCGATCTCCAGCGTCGGCCACCAGTAAGGCGCGGGAGTAGATTTAGATTCTTCTTCTGTATTTGCAGAGCCAAAATAATTTCTGGGCCTTGTGCTATAGTCTTGAAGATATAGGGTGAAAAGACACAGTCTAACTCACCTTGATCTCTCCGCTTAGCGGTGACTTTGTTTGTCTCGGGAAGGAAGTAAACCAGGTTGACCAAACCCGTGGCAAAGGCTGTTGTCAGCGGGACAAGCACGCTCCAGCGGTTGGATTCGTGCATAACACCACTCACGCCGGATGGCGTTCCGAACAACGCATTACCCGGGTACGTCAGTGCGATGGCGACGGGGGCGGCGGCCTGGATGCCGAAGTACATGGGAAACAGGGCGCGTTGCAGGATGGCGAACTGCGGGCGTTCCAGGACCTTGAAGGCGGCTACGGAGTTGAGGAAAGTCTGCGGGTTGTTAGCCGGTATACCAGTAGCAATCATGCTGTGGTCATGGTCATTGCGCTGCTCACGATGCAACCATGCCAGATGAGATTCAATGGGCAAGACGTGGAACCGGTGAATGACGACTCACGTGGAAGAATTGAGTTCCAAGCAGTGTCCCATAGCTACATTTAGTTGCAACATCAGTTACTTGATACTTTTCCAATAACCATTTCTGTGAACTGTGCCGAGGATGTGAGCTGGAACGTGGCATACGAGAGAATATGATAAGGAGCCGGGCTCCAAATAAGAGATCCTTGAGACATGTCGTTACGGGTTTCTCAGAGCACCGGTATATCGTCAAACCTAACGGTTGGTAAAGTGAACGAATTAATTCCAATGCTGAAAAGTGAGGGCGAAAAAGTGCAAAGACAATCTTCAGAGCGTTTCAGGCCTTAGTCGAACGATACCGGAACAAATTGCATGACGTCTCGAATGAGACCATCACTGCAGGTGCCCTCCAGGGCGTCCGGGGTGCTGGGGTCAAAGGGAGCTTGGGCCACCTACATACTGCCAGCCAATTTACAGTGAGTGACCGGTCACGTGATACCGCGACTGCCTGGCCGGTACTCTGTCTGCCGCCCTGGCTAACTGTGATCTGAGGCGCGTTCTAGGCAGCTGTCAGCCTGTATCCAATCATTTCCATCACTTACACTGACTTTCGGCGCATGGATACTTGGGTAGTCCTGCCAATGCCTTAGTAGGTACGCACCTAACCAAGGCAATGGAGAGGGGCATACAAATTGCCTGCGTCCGTTCCTTTGCATCTGTCTTTTCCATCTACAGTAATTTCCAGCTTTCGTACACAACACGCTCAACGCAGTCACCATGGCTGACAAGGAGGCCACGGTTTACATCCTCGACCTAGGGGTTTCTATGGCCGATTGTCATAATGGTCGGATGGAATCTGATCTCGATTGGAGCATGCGATATGTGTGGGACAAGATATCCACAACAGTTGCAGCTTCAAGGAAAACATGGAACGTGGGCGTCATTGGCTTGCGGACTGATGAGAGCCACAACTATATGGCGGAAGACGGAGAGGAGGGCTACGATAACATATCAGTCCTTCAAAATCTTGGCCCAATGAGTATGCAGAGTATGAGGGATCTACAGACCAAGATAAAGACCAGTGAGAGCATCTCGGGTGATCCTATATCAGCCGTCGTCCTTGCTGTCGACATGATTGCGACACTGACCAAGAAGCTGAAATACAACCGCAAGATAATCCTGGTGACTAACGGAGAGTCGACAATTGACGTTGACGGCTTCGAGGACATCATATCCAAGATCAATGATCACAAGATTCAACTCACAGTCCTGTAGGTTTCATCCGAATGTCTCTGGATACTGAGCCTGACTCTTCGACAGCGGCGTTGACTTTGATGACCCCGACTTTGGGTTCAAGGAGGAGGATAAGACAAATGCTAAAGAAGAACATGAAACACTACTAAAGGACTTGGTCGAGAGATGTGAAGGAGCCTACGGCACCATGGCTGAAGCCATTGCCGAACTCGATACACCGAGGGTCAAACCAGTCAAGCCGTACAAGACTTACGATGGCGCACTTACTTTGGGCGACCCAGAGGTCCACGAGGATGCCATGAGCATTAGCGTTGAACGCTACTTCAAGACCCACAAAGCGACTGTTCCGCCTGCGAGCAGAGTTGTCATGAAGAGTGAACCTCCTAATGGCGAGTCTGCTGATGGCGACGCGATGGAAGGAGTTGAACCGACTCCTAGCTTTGCCGCTGTCAAGGACACGCACACGTACAAGGTTAACGATCCTGATGCACCTGGCGGAAAGCGCGATGTGGAACAAGATTCCTTAGCAAAAGGTTACGAATACGGAAGAACTGCCGTCCATATCAGTGAAGCCGAGTTCAATATTACCAAAATCGAAACGACCAAAAGCTTCAGCATCTATGGCTTCATAGCTCAAGAAAAGGTATGAGAGCATGTTGGGTCGTATTTGGACGTGAACTAATCAGGACAGTATGAACCATTTTTTAATATGGGCGAAGTATGTGTGACTGTGGCTCAACGGTTCAACCAAGGGGCCGCCCTCAAGCTGTCATCCTTGATACACTCACTCCACGAACTAGAGTCTTACGCAGTTGCCCGTCTTGTTTCAAAGGAAAACAAAGATCCTCAATTGCTTCTCCTTGCGCCACACATTGACCATGATTTCGAATGTCTGTATGATGTGCCCCTTCCTTTTGCGGAAGATGTGAGGAACTACAGATTCCCTCCTCTTGACAAAGTCGTCACCCTGCAAGGCACGATCATCACCGACAAACATCGCAACCTACCTTCGAAGCGGCTACAGGAGGCAATAGACGACTATGTTGACGCTATGGATATTTCGAGCTGGGAAAAAGACGATGAAGGGTAACATCTACCACTATCAATAGGCCAGCTCATTTAGACTGACCTATTTCAGTGAACGCAACAAAGAATATGCTACAGTTGAGGATGTGTATTGCCCTCCACTCCACCGTATCAACCAGGTCGTACGGCATCGGGCCATATATCCTGATCAACCGGTGCCACCGGTACCGAACATACTGGTCAAGTACTCCCATCCACCCATAGACTTGGCATCCAGAGCCGAGGCCGAACTCGAGGACCTGATTGACAAAGCTGATGTCAAGAAAGGTAAGATTGCTCTCAGGGAGTCCTTTGGAGTAGCCGTGCTGACAGCTTTCAAGTGCCACCTAAAGTCAAGGGCAGAAGAACCAAGGACGACAAGATCGCACCGCTTTCCGGACTGGATGTAGACGCTCTCCTCAACCAACCTGGGAAGAAGCGTACAAAAATTGACTCTAAGAATTGCGTTCCGGAGTTCAAGCAGATGTTGCAGTCAGCTGTTGAAGAGTCCACCTTTGATGAGGCCGCGAAGCAGATGGGCACCATCACGCGAACTATCGTGACTGATAGCTTTGGGGACAGTGGCTATGACCGTGCAATCCAAAACCTAGGCGAGTTCAGAGATGCGATGATCGATTATGAGATCCCCGAGAAGTACAACGATTTTATCCTGGACTTCAAAAAACGACTCTTGTCGGGAGAACTTGGGGGTAGTAGGAGAGAGCTTTGGTGGCAAATCAAAGGAGCAAGGCTGGGTTTGATCGACAAGACAATGTCCGAGGTTTCGACAGTCAATACAGAAGAAGCAGCAGAGGTATGTGATCAAGCTGCATCCAAGCAAGTATGGGAGTTGCTGACTCTGGTGACAGTTCTACAAGCAGATCCACGCGGGGTGAAGCGAGATATTATGTGTATACCAGCCAACGTCTAATGGCGAAGATGTCTTGAATTATGTAAAACCAGTTGTCAATCGAAAATTGCATGGATAAGTGTGAGATTTCCAGCTGAAGTAATACCATCAGAGTTGAAAGGCTATGGCAAACAAATGGCTATCATTTGCATCGAGGTGCCAAGAGCTAAAGGCCTATGTACTATAGAACGGAGGAGCAGTGATTCATCCCACTACGAAGCCCGAGATACCGCAGTCGTAGTTCAGGTAGCCTGTCGCGTCCACTGCAGCCTGTGTAGGCATTCCCATCATGATGAAGGGCAATGCAGGTGTGTTCATCTGCGCGTACAACGAGCATCGGCATGAAGTCTGAAGCTTGCAGTGCTCGTTGGTAGTTTGGATGTGGTTGGCCCGATGCAACTGCCTTGGGCGCTGGCCTTGGCGAGTCACCGAACGTAAAATTCGGATTACACGAAACAGCCTCCCTCTGGTTTTCTACCATACCATCAACTTGTCGATTGATTCTGTTCTGATACCTTTCGCCCCAATCGTCACTTTGAGTACCTATGCATAAAACCGCTTCGGCCTTTCTCGTCCCTAGGCGTGTTTTACATGCTGTACAGCTTCCCTCAAACAACGACTGGTTCTCAAGTTACTACAGATTGGTCTTCTACCGTTATCATCTAGCCTTCCATTTTCTTCACCTACCCAGGGCAGTGGTTGGCCAGCTACATCGGTCTAACGCACGTGGTTTACCGTGGACCTTTGAAAACTAGCCCACCTCAGAATTACCTACCTAATCATCCTCGGCATAGATTACATGGCACTGTTTTCCCGCAGCATCCGAGTATCCAACCCTGGCCTTTCCAAGCCAGCAGACATGGCTGTTCAAAATGATGCTACCATCCAGGCGTTGACTCGATATGTCAATAGTCTCTCTTTAAGCACAGGTGAGCTGATTTCCTCAAATGTTATCTTTCCAGTTTGCAGCTTATATTGACATAACCTTCCTTAGCTGCTAGTGGTTCATCCACCTGCAACCCACGATTACGGGTCCTGGAAGACCCCAATGAAATCCCATATCGTCAGCCGCTTGGGTCCTTCGAAATGGAAGTGGGCGAAAGGATCATCTTTGAGATCACGTTTGTTCCTTTCAACCTGGTCAGACAATACCCCCACAGATATGTTGGCAAAGCCAATCGGGACAAGGTAAGTTACTCAGCTTCTACCCACTGAGTCTCTGATACTGCTTGGTTGAAAACCTTGCTCAACTGTGAATTAGGTTCAGAAGTACTTTGATGAAAACCTGCACCATTTCTCTTGGAAATTGTAAGGCATAATTGGTCACATTTACCTGTAGTCTTACTGACTGGCCCAGCTTTGTCTTGAAAGATCCTGAGAAAAGACGAGACCCTCTGCTGTTTGTTCCTACGGAGCAGTTAACACAGTTTCTCGAAGCTGTTAATATGACACTAGGTACGCGCCTCACTATCCCTTCCGGGGAGGCGAGTGAAGCATTCAATATCTCCTTTGGAGTTGGATCGGAAAGTACACCAGTGCCAAGATATGCTGGATGCATCACCAGCTTCGAGGCATTTCGAGGTCTCCAGAGCCTCGCTCATGGCTTCCCAGTGAACTATGACGAAGTTTCGCAGGTATACCGGGAAATGGTTGATGGGATATACAGTTCCTGGTCTAAGGTGCCTTCAAAGACGGGAAAAGGCAAGAATCCCGAGAGCCGCGTGCAGAAGCAGAAGGAATATAGTCGCATGGCAAAGCGCGCTCAGCGATACCTTGGTCTGCGTCCCACAAATGACCAGAGTAACCTTCAATGTGAGTTTGCGCAACTCCAAAATCACACCTTAGTGGTCTGCACGATTATCTGACGTTGACCCTTAGCCCTGACTGAACGTGGCTGGGACCCAAGCAAGCCAGTGCTCCACCCCAGCCCCGACGACATGAAGTTTGTCTGTGTCGATATCGAGGCTTGGGAGCGGGACAACAAAATCATCACTGAGGTCGGCATGGCCGTCTTGAACACGACAATCCTCGCGAAAATAAGCCCTGGCGAGCATGGCAAGAATTGGCACCCATTCATACAGGCCCATCATATAAGAGTCCGGGAGCATATCGACAAGTTGAATCATCGATTTGTCTCTGGTTGCCCAGATAGATTTGATTTCGGGTATGTATTTTCTGTCCATATGCAAGTACAAATGCTAACAATACCAACCTACCTAGAAAGAGTCAAATGGTATCACAAAAGGACCTTGCAAAGGAAGTCGAGCAGGTCTTGGGCAAGCTAAATGACAATAATCAACAAAGCGTGATTCTTGTTGGTCATGATATCGGGCAAGACCTGGCTTACCTGTCCTGCCTTGGTTATAACACTTGGAATGCGCCCCATATCATTGACGAGATCGACACCAAATCTATCCATCAGTACATGAAAAGACTAACCCAGGGTCGTAATTTAAAGCTCATCGTTTCAGATGTAGGGCTCGTGGGCATGAACTTCCACAATGGTGGCAATGATGCCGTCTACACCTTGCGCGCCATGATTTCCATGGCTATTTCGCGCACTCTGAATGGTTCTTCTCGGTCCAAATATGGCAACTCTAGGTAAAGCACATTACCTTCCCCTCCCATGATGCTGACATCCAGCTAATCCGTGCCGTAGTCAAGATGACTGGAGCGATGGCGATGGCGATGATGGTGGCGAACCACAACGTTCGGTTGAGCGCATCCAGCATCGGCAACCCGTGCAGCAGCAGCAGCGTAAGTGCTCCCGTACTGTCCAAGGATTATATTCCCACCTGTCTAATGTATTTATCAGCACGTGAGTTTCCCACCAGCGGCTGGTGAAGGGGCTTCTGACGAATAGGTGATATGGCAACACTTTTACCTTCACGATCTATTTGCTTGACTGATGGTTTCACTGAGATACCCCACTATGCTAGCAATCACTAGAATTCAACAAGATGGAAGCAAATAGATACACAGACAGATAGAAAGAGAACAGGTGTCTGTTGACAACTTGCTTGAAAAGATTTGGTATATGCATTATGTTCGAGAAGAGAGTTGCCGTTTGCTAAGAGCAGTACTGAAATGCACCGACAACGCAGCCATAGAGACTACATCCCGTATTTGCCTCTTCCTATGACCACTGAACGCCATCGCTCCATAAATGCTCCTGTGATGTTGTACATTATATTCACATGGGCTGTCCAGCCTCTTTCCTTAAGTCATGCTTTCACTTTGCCACTTTCTCCCATGCAACCACAGGTTCTTTCCGACATATAAGACTGTAGCTAGCTCCCATTCTTTTCTAGGAATTCTTTCGCTTCGTTCACTTTTGTCGCGAGATAGGGACTGCCACCTCGATCAGGGTGGTTAAGTAGCATCAGAGTGCGGTGCGCTTTGCGGATCTTCTCCTTTGTAATGGCTCGCTCGCTGTTGATTCGAAGTCAGCTTCTGTCTGAGATGCCAATCACGATGAATTTCATGTGCCTCAAAAGCGATCATGGCGTTCGTGGCATGGCGGTATCTCTTACTTTAGACAGAGAATCAATGAAGCCTCCTTGCGTGTCATCCGCGGCTCGAAACCCCCCTTGTAGAAGGCCTTACCCATGGCTCCTACACCTCCGCGTGAGCGCCTCCACGCGACAAGACCAGCGCGACCCTAGAAACAGGGTCAGAAAATCCATCATGTAGGGAGCGTAGGACTGGATGGTAGCAAGGTTCGTACAAGGAAGGCAGTGACGGCAATGCCGGTTCCCCAAACTAATGCCGAAGCCATGATGGAAGAACGATAGGATTCTTTCAGGCAGGTTGTGATACGGAAAAGCTGGAGCCTCTATGCGACAAGCTTCTAGGCTTGCAATGGCAGAGCTGATTGAAGATGAGGACAGGCGACAGGTGCAGAGAGCTAGCGATGCAAGCAATCCAGTCGGATTCAAATCACGACCCCGACAATTTTCAGGTTGCACGGACCAAAGCAGGCTGTCAGTGCTATCGATAACAGCCCATCAGCCAATGGAATGGTCTCCTGGGCTATCCCGCTGCCCGCCACACCCCACCTTGTCCAAAGAAAAAGTTTAGGAAGCCTTGCAGGGTCTTTCTATCTTCAACTTCAACAGCACTCACAATACCTTGAGTTGCGACCACGGTATCACCAGTTGCCAAGATGAGGTACGCTACCCCATATCGAGAGATTTAGAGTCGGTGTTCGTAAAGCAGCACCGTTCAATGTCTACACTTCGACACTCAAGCAATGCGACTTGGCTGAAGCTCCATGGTCGCCTGGCGCCCCTCCTGATGATATTTGTTACTGACTTCTCTGTCCTCCAGGATTGAGACGTGCTCCTTCTGTAGCCGGCCTGCTTATCCAAGCAAAGGCATTACGTGGGTCTTCTACCAAAGCTGGTTATCCCGATAAACGCTGACCTAACGTATAGCTTTGTACGAAATGGTACGGTTGCTGATAATATTGGCCACATTCAAGGGCAGTGACTTACTTGGAGAATAGATGGAAAGCAATTTCGCTTCTGCCGGAGTAAATGGTATGTTTCCACTCGCAATACTATGCAGAGGAGCACTAGCTGACATCTATGCTCCAGCCACAAGAACTTCAAGATGAAGCGAAATCCGAGAAAGCTCAAGTACACCGTACGTAACCACCGCTCACACCTATCTGACACTTTTCGATATCTCTTGGAATTTCTGATTGCTTACACCACTGCAGAAAGCGTTCCGTGTTGCTGCTGGCAAGGAAATGGTGGTCGATTCTACTTTACAGTTCTCCGCTCGACGCAACGTCCCGATCAAATACAACCGCGATACCTGGACGCAGACCATGGCCGCCATGAAGCGAATCAGCGAGATCCGCGCAAAGCGGGAGAGAGTGTGGTACAAGAAGCGCATGGCCGGCAAGCGGGCGCGCGAACTCGAAGCGGACCGCAAGCTCGTCGCCAGCCACAGCCACCTGTTGCCCAAGATGCGCGGCTCGGAGAAGAGGAGACTCGCTTTGGAACAAGGCCTGGCAGAGGAGGACATCGAGGAGCTGGAGCAGACTGCCGCGATCCCAGTACAGAAGAGCAAGGCGTTTGGCAAGGAAAAGATGCGACAAAAAGTCCGAACCGATGGTGGGGTGGAAGTCGTTCCAGATGGTGGCATGGATGTCGATTCGGACTAAGCGAGCTGCACTCAACCTTTTGGGCATTGACGATAAAAAGCGGATTCAGACCATGGCGTTCTTGGGGTTGCTACGTGTTTGCGGCATGTCATGGCGTTGGGGTTCTAGACATCTGACCAAGATGAGGATATACATTTGATTTGGTTGTCCATGCATAAGTCCTGTGCCTTTGCCTCTGGTCTTCTTGCTGCTGTGCACTCAATGCGTATAGCTTACTACATTTTCGACTCTCCCGTGCGCATGCGACCGAGGAAACAGTATTAGTCCACATGATTAGGTCCTACCTGGCTCTTCGTTTCTTGACCTGCCCTCTATGATGTTGTGCTGTAGTCCTTGTCCAGTTTGCCCGACCCTTAACCCACCTACTCGCACATAAAACACTCATACACAGCTTTGAAGCACTATAGCTCAGCCATCGGTCACCTCGTCCTTCCTCCCTCGCCCCGGCCCGTGCATGTAGTGAATTTTGGGCGGTTGCGGCAGGTTCTCCCGCACATCGCGAAAGATATCCGCGTCAAGCGCCTGCTTACGCTTGGCCTCCTGCTCGGGATCGTACACTTTGTCACCATCGGCCCCGTCCTTCGCCGCGTCACCCGTAGGTGTGAAATTACCAGCGCCGCCTCGGCCCGAGAACGGGCGCGCGGACGGCTTGGGGAGCGAGGACGAGGTCGCGGATACGGGATGTGCCGAGAGCGGGTCGATGAAGTTACCGGCGCCGCCGCGGCCGGAGCGCGCGTAGGCGGGAGGGTCAGTGGTCGTCTTCGCGGCGGGAGTGAGGCTGCTGGTTCGGGATGGGAGGGAGGGCGCGGAGGCAGGGTCGGTGGGTGTATCGTCGGCTGGTGGCGGTTTTTGGGCTTCCAGGTCCTGGGAGATGGGTAAGTATGGATGAGAAGGGTTGGGTGGGGTTGGGGGAGGGGGGGGGGAGTAAAGAGGGTTTGGAACACACGTCTGCTTTCGCCCTGTTGATCTCGTCGATGTCCTTTGAAGAGTAGAAGTTGCCAGCACCACCGCGGCCGCTCCGGCGATATACGTCACCCATGCTAGGCGTCCAGTGTGTAGGTAGGTGCCGAAACAGCTTTCTCTTGTTCGGTCGTGGCGATGGATGGGACGAAGAGAGCTTTTGTCGTGGCTTCGTCGTGCGCGATGTGGAAGTCAGTGTCCAAAGGGTCTACTTTTTCGGCCGGTAAGGGGTAGCAGAGGTAGAGTCGAAACTAGAGTCGAAACTCGAGTCGGGACAGGTGCGACAATGGGGGAAGGTCCACACGGGCGCGGTGATCATTCAACTCGAGCCGTAGAACGGGGACGACAGTGATACCTTACACCGCGAGCAGGCAGGGCGGGAGCCCGGGGCGGCGGCAACCTTTTGGGCCCTGAACCTTGAGCTTGGCGGCAGATCTGCGAACTACATAAGGAGGCCATTCGAGATCTCGCTTGTCTTGACCAAGCCATCTTCGCATCACGCCTTGTCTGGCGCTGTCTCTCTGTCTACTTCCGTCTCTGGTGTAAAGCGTGTTCTGCATTTGCTCTGCGATGCTCTCGGTAGGCATGAATAGGTTTTCCGCCCCTAGTCCAATCTTTAAGCAGGATGAACTATTGGGCACTGAGGACAAGGGAGAGCGGCTAGGTATCTGGTAAGGATTTTCTTACATCGGACTTGGTCGTGATGGACGGCCCATTTCGCAAGAACAGTCTCGTGTTGACGAGCCTCTACGGGCCCCAATGTCGTGCAATCAACGCAAGCAAAATAACGGTCGGAAACACACGCATTCCCAACAGGGACAACTTCCCATGCCTATTTACTCGCACAACATCAGTCCTCGGGCACCAGTCGCTTGACAAGGATTTCGTTTATGAAGACCTACTGAACTATTCAAGGGGAGTCAACGTCTTCGGCAGTAGAGTAGAGTATGTCCGTCTACTACGATTACCATCTTCGTCGTTATTCATGTGCTCGTCTTGACTCTGGGTACTGTAACTCGGTTATGATAAGTATTCTACATAGGAAAGAGGGCTAGAAACAAAATAGAGAAATTTACGGAGACGCCAGATCTGGCGAACTTCGGCATCATCTCTCGAAATCATCCATCACCAGGTGCTTGGATCTGGAATTTGCTCCTAGCGTGCATGTCTCAGTGTAGTTAGTAGAAAGGAGGCCTCAAGGCTAACTGTTATTCGGAGAGGATACTCTAAAGTCTCGTAGCCACCAGAAAGCAAGAGCCTATTGCAATTTCCCTTTGTGATACAACTCGGCAGCATGGTGAGCAATGAGGTCCATGCCGTATACTTGGAAGTCATTTGATAATGAGCTCATGGGTCAGTTCAGCTCGTGGCTGTTGAAGCGGCGTCATGCAGTGACATATGTTCTCAGGAAACAATGCGATATGAGCACACTGTAAGTGGCACCTAAGATAGGCATATATACATGCGTATATGCTGGATTCGAAAGGCATCATGGTATCAGACTGGTGTACGGTGTTCAACCTTATTGCTACGCCCTGCATTCTGAGCTATATAATTATGTGAAGGCAAGTACACAGCCAGCCACCAAAGGGTCTCGAGTAATACAGGATTTTCAGCTTCAGCTGAGTTTCGACGGAACTCTCCTGAGTCGCGTGTCCAGGCCTCTTGCTGGGAATTAGCAAATGGCTATGTATGCAATCACGGCAAACAGACTCAAAGTTAGGAGTGCCGTTGAACCCATAAATCCATACCTAAAGATGGTGACAATCTGTCGGATAAGGGTAAATAAGCTTGGCCATTGGCTTGGAGTACTTGTTACTTACACCACGATCAAATTCATCTCCAAAACCCACGAGAAACCTATTGGTCTACACAGTTGTCTTTGAGAATGAACAAATCCGTTACAATGGCGGAGTATCATAGTCGTAGATACTGCGGGCGACACGAAAGACGTCATAGAGGGGGCAGGGGGGCAACGAAGATCCGCTTCCAGCCTGTCCGGTCCCAATATGGGGAAACAAGAAAACCGGTCAACTTTTCGATCTCAGACCCGAAGCGATCACGAACTCTCGCATGGGCAAGGGGCCACGGACCACGGGCCTAGGGTCCCTTCCACTCGGGCCTGAAGGACTAGTATCTGAACTAAGTGTCTGTGAGGCTCACCGCCGATCCCCAGCCGTGCCTTGAACTTGGATCTGTCACGATGACTGACAGATGACGAAAATACCGTTTGAGAATAATCCAAGCCCTAAAACGCACCGTTGCCGAAAGCGTTGCCGTGGCGGCTCAAGCGGTCCGCCACCATGGCTGGAGTCCTCTCGGAGGCGTACTGTGTCGCCGCTGGGTGCCCGGTCCTCGGTTCTAGATTGCTGGAGCGACGCAAGATCTGTGGAACTTAGATTACGGTTGATCGTACCTGCTTCAGACCTGGAAGGCTTGGGATCATGTCATTCGCTGCGCCCGTGTAGCTGGATTCCAGAGTTCAGAAACAAAACCAGGCTTCTGGGAAGGCCTCGGGGCCATGTCCTGGCTAGGCAAAGAACGGCACCAGCCAACAGGGCTCACGCGGCGGTAAGTCATGTCTTGTACGCCGCTCACTTGCCTGGCCGGGAAGGTGAAAGCTCTGTCCTCTCGGCACCTTGGGCTGATCGGCCTCAGCCCTAGATCACTATGATTTGGGCTGGGTTGAGTAACATAATCATGGCCTATCAGCTGTCTTGTCAGCCTACTCGATATGAAGTTCTTCTGAGCTAGGTGTAGGTATCTTGGGAAAGTCAAGCTGATATATAGCTGTCCCTAGCTAGGAAACCTGCAATCTTCCTCAAGATTCAGAAACATAACAATACGGGGACTGATTGCGCTCGCTGATGGAAGACTGACAAGCCGCGCTGGCCACCTTGGAGTATGCGCGTATTCTCTAAGAGTCATTCTGATTATAATTACTGTGTCTTGTGATGGCGGTCATCAGGTATGAGACGCTTGGACAAGCGGCTGACCGGGCGCTGGGTGCTTTACCTTTTTGTACGTTATACGAGAACGAGGCGCAGCAGTGGATCGAGAATTACCCGATTGCTTACGACTAAAGTTGGTCCAGTGTCCAGCGGAGATGGCATCGTCAAATGGCCGATACCGTGTATGGTCTGATGAAGTTGAATTCACAAGCGGCAGTTGAAAAGAAGCGTATTGTAGTGATGATAGTATATCTACCTGGATGTTTCATTCGCTGTTCGTGCAGTTCAAGCTGACCTGAGCCTCGCTCGACTCGATTCTGAAAGAATGCTAGGGAGATATAAGCCCATACAGCCGAGGCTACATGACGTGCAAACGAGTCTCAAGGCTGGTAGCTGTAAGATGGTGAAGTTCTGGACATTGCATTGCGTTGATTACTCCCTGTATCTCTGTGTGAGGGCGCTTTCGTCTCACTCAAGTACGTAGGAAACAGCTGGCCTGCACTGCCCGCTTCTATGGTCAGATCAGGCATTGTCCTGGAGGTCTCATGACCCCAAAGAGTCCGCGACCACGATAACAAGATACCGCCAAACCCAGGCTGTGTTGGGAGGCAAAGTAGTATGCGACACCATCCAGTTTAGGCTATCCTACGCCAGCTGGATCAACGTACTACCCTAGTAAGTTACTACGCAGTACATACCTCGCACAAATCCATGGTCCAGATCTTTCGGCCAATTCGCTGTGTCCTTGCCCGAGGCGGAGCTCAAGACCTATCTGTCTACACAAACTTTAACAAGCTCAATAATCACTCAAGTCTGGAGCAGAATTGTGTATTCATGAGAGCAGGCTCGGGCGCGTAAGGCAGGAGCCACTATAATGACCGCTGTGGTCTTTGGGCACTGGTCAGTGTCCGTCTTCCGATCAGACGAAGCAAGTCGCCAAAGATGAGCGAGCGTGGTAAGAAATACTAGGTTAGAAGTCGAAGCTGTAGAATTGTAAGCAGATCGCGTGTTCACCACAGCGCTTGCAGAGGTGTGTTTGTAGTAGTAGCAGTATCACAGAGAGAAACTGTCCGAATGGCCACAGTACGGGCAGGGTTACAGGGAGCTCATAGCTCCAATGGCAGCTGATGTTGGTGTTAATGGAGGTACCTGCATTAAAAAAAGTCAAGCGGCCTGCCGATCAGTCCTTGGGTCAGCGCGAACATGCCATTTCCCTTCGAACCATTTTGGATGGTAGCAATTGCGGTTTACATTGTCGTGTTACTGGCAGCTTAGGAATTTTATGTGTTCCCGGGCAACAACGCTTGAGACTCGGTATTGTGTTTCTGCAGCGAAAATGGAATGCATTTGATCTTGTGCCCAGTGTGGCTTCTAATGTGGTAAAGGCTGCTGCCTCATCTACCTACTTACACAGGCAGACAGCTCTCACTCACATACCTTCATAACTTCCACGGTGGGTATCTTAGGTAGATGTAGGTAGGACTTTAGGCACATGAATAATGACAGAGTGAGTTATTACTTATGATTTGATGCACTACATCTTCGATGCGACAACCGCAAAGATGCACAGTGTGCTTGCTGCACAACATGGCTCGATAGACCACCAGAGATGGCTGTGTTGGACTGTGCATAGACTGTGGGCAAATGTGGGTGTCCTTCAAACCGTACATACAATAGCCCAGATCATGCGGTGCCAAGATACCCAAGGTCGATGCCAAATGTTGTGTCCCACACCCAGTTTCGATAACCCCTCAGCCCCTCATCTGCCGTGTCTCCTTCAACTTTGATAATTTCCATCCTTGCCCAGGTTCTCCAAAGTGTCTGGCCTAGACTCACAACAGTCAATGCCACCTAGCCGTAACGCGCTCGATCAAGTGTGAATCGACGATCACAAGTGCTGCACCTTGAAGATGATGGTTTATGGGCATCCCCTTGGAGCCACCATCTGCTATGATACTGCACCCCCTGAGGTATCCGATATCTTCATTTCCCACCAAAATAATCAATGGAAAACGGCGCAATGCATTTTTGTTGCCTTTCGTTGAGTAGTAGCTGGCATTTTATCTAGAGGTAGTCAGTTGCGGCTTGTTAGCTACGAGGTACTACTTGGGGTTAGGGCACGCCCATTGATGCACAAGAGTCCAGTAACTCCAGCCTGGGGTTCGGAGCTTACCTGATGGGTACACTGGTGATCACAAGGCTACAGGCCTACATGTGTGTACCTGGTTTGAACATGTGTACATCGGCTAGCACACTATGTACCTCCTATCATTCATGAATATGCGTTCCGCCAGCCCCGACGCCTTACTCATCGGATACGGCGAGCCCAGTCTCATCATCAGAGACATGCGCTCCTTCCTCAGGTACTTAAGGTTATGATGGTCAGACGCGCCTGGCAAGTGTGAAAGACCGACCGATCGACCGATTTTTCTGTGTCTCTCTTTCTGTTATCCTATCCGGTAATAACTGGTTCACTACTGCCAGTACTATTACTTGTAGGCTTAAGCCATTTGGCCTCGTTTCATCAGGGTCAGGTTGCCGCCAATGCTCTCTCCACTGTTACCTTGTTTCTCTCTACCAATCCTTGGTTATCGCCGGCCTCCATCAGGCGACTCTTATGATCCAGTTTAGTTAACATACACCCGGCACCCCTCACCAAATGACCTCAAGGCCCAGGCCTGGATGGAGAGCAGCTACCGTGGCTCATTACGCGTACCCCTCGAACAGCTCGCTCTCTCTCTCTCTCTCTCTCTCATTCGACTGATTCCCAGCATCCAATCACGTTGACCTCTTGCGCAGACGAGGGCACAAACCAGGTCAAGTGGTCGCCCGGCATTAGCATCCCAACTCTAGACCCCATGCAGACAGCCAGCGCTTCTGTAATAGAAATTCCCGCGACAAATCGCAAGGGCACGTTGGGTTATTCGCCATAGCGAGCCTCCTAGTACATGACTTATTTGGTACTTATCGTATAGCCCTGGTGGTTTCCTGTACTGGCCAACACCCTGCCCCCAGCTTTGTCTCGACCTTTCTCAATTTCCAGATTTGTTTCATGGAGGATCTCACAGTGCATGTCATGTTCTGCAGTACGGTTCCTGTTTGATGTCCAAACGTCTGCATTTCTCCTTTGTTATCCTTCTTTACTACATCGACCCCTAAGCACTGGGCTATCAGTCCTAGAGGCTCGGTATCTTTGTGTCAAGGTCTCGGGATAGCACACAACAAGATACTGCATTGTCGGCAATGAACAGGCGTTCTCTGCCAAGTTGCATAGTAGCTTGCTTGCGTTATATTCATAAATTCGCCAATGAGGACCCTGCGGCTGGCTGTGTATCTTCTTGTACGACTGTCTCGCCGCTCAATCATCAAGCTACGAACTTCGCAACTCCGTAAAACGGAGGGCAGGCACCTGGCCAGCCCCAAGATATTTATGATTAGACTGCACTACATACAGTACATGCCTCAGTTGCCGTACTTGTCTGTCGGCTTCCAAGAGCTTCCGTTCCCAACTTGGCGCCTGACCCGGTCCGAAAGAGCCCCAGCTTCAGGCCCAGTTACCTAGGATCGGCCTCTGTGCTGAACCCGCGCCCACCCCGCTGAACTGGCTGTCGCAGAATGCCGTCCGCGAATGCACACCTGTCTACTACTAGCAGTCGTACCCTTTTGGACGACAATATTACGGGGATTCCTGCTTGGCCCATCCCTCCTTGGGTATCCACGTATCGCATACCTACCTACATACATCCGGAGTATAGCGACATGCATTAGAATTACTTTGAAGAAAAAGGTATGACTTGGCTACCGTACGTTGGGAGCTACCTTGGACGCGGTACCAGTCTACTACTACATATCCCAGGTGCCTTGGGCAAGTAGGTACCTACATATGACAAGTACCTAAGGTAAGGTCAGGTATGGTTGCTTTAAGCCCGCAGGGACAAGTCACAGGAACAGCCACTGCACAATTTGGATTCAGATGATTACATTATGTCAAGTCAGGTATGCAATTACCTCCTAAGTACATGTAATCCCCCCCTCCATCCATACCTTATTCTTAGCAGCTTCGACATAGCACACACTATCTTGTAAGCGTGTTCTTGGAGGGAGCCACCCCCCCCCCCAGCAGCCCAGAAAGCCGCAGGTGAGCCATCTGAGTGCGATAGTCGAAGGTTACTGTGTACACCCTTCTCGCGCCTGTCATGATTGACTTGCCCTCTTTTTTGTGTACAAGCCGGTCGGTCTTTGTTCTTTTCCAAGGGCCAATTCCCCAAAAAAAAATAATTATTTTTCCCAATGAGCGACTGTCCTCCCTCCCACACCAACAACAGCCCTTGTCCGCCTGTCCTCCACCACCACACCACATCCTCACTTGCTGTTCACAACGCCCTCTTGCTCCTCCCTCTTTGCTTTTGCTGTCACTTGCTCTTTATTCTATAGCAACGCTGCTCCAACGGCTAGAAAAGACAAGTATTATCATAACTTTGTCGTCATTACATCGAGGTGTACGGCAATGGCCTCTTCTAAGGTAACACTACTTGCACCATCATGACTGCTTAGCTCGCTTCCTAGAATAGAGTGGCCATGCTGATCTGCTTGGCTTTCGCGACAGGAAATCTCAACAACTACGAGGCCATTGACCCAACATCGGGGTTCCATCTCGAACGGCATCATGTCATCGCTATCTGCCGCTCGCCCGTCTCACTCACGCAACAATTCCAACTCCATCTCCGCCCTGTCCGGTGCACATAATTCTACCCATCGCATTACTCGCAGGAAGAGCATGACCAACACTTCGGCCAATGTTGCCGCCGTAGCTGCTGCTCTGCAGGAGGCTGGCGACAAGGCCACGGCTCTGCCTATTGCTGTCAACTCCCGTCGCGCTACCATATCGAAACCTCCCGCTCGATCCGCCGTCGTGGGCAGCCTCCCCTCACCACCCGCCAGCTTACCTACACATAGGTTCTCACTGAACACTAAAATAGAGGGCCAAGAGAGCGCGATCGACGACGACTTGAACGAATTATCAGCCGACGAAGGAGAGGGTGGACTGCAGAAGGCTCGGGTTCGGCGTGCCAGTGACGGCCAACCTCTGACCAAGGAAGGCAAGAAAAGCAACCGCGCTGAGCTCCGCTGCGAGAAGTGCGGGAAAGGATACAAGCACAGCAGCTGCTTGACCAAGCATTTGTTTGTGCCCCTTTTCTTGTTCACTACCCCCGTACCACAAACCTGGCCTAGTCCTCCGCCACAGAGTCACGCCCTTGCGAGATGGGAGAGCCAACGAACGTGATATTTGTACCCAGTCATTGCGTGTAATGCTGTATGTTGACGAATTATCTGGCAGATGGGAGCACACGCCCGAATGGTCGTATACGTCCAAGTTGCTCATCTCTAAACACCAACAAGTGCAGCTCCTCGAAGCAGCATCAGTCTTGGTGGCCATGAACAACACCAACGACTCGGCCACACCTCCCGAATCTACCAAGGATTTTGCTAGTGAACCCGAGTCGGCATCTCCTACGGCCTTTGGATACTCTGACCACCACGGTGGTCGCAGCTCCGCCGATACTACCCCGCCCCCGCAAACGGAGGGTTTCGCTACGGGCTCACTGGCTTACCGAGACGCATCGAAGCGGTACAGTAATGGCAGCGGGTACTCGCGGTCATACCAATCTGCTGCGTCCGGGTCCTTCGTTCCTGGCAGTATGGCGAGTCGGAACGGTTTTGCTCACAACCGTCAGGGCAGTAGCGATCGGCGCCCGCCCTCGTCTGGATTGAGCACCACGGGTCAGGAAGACCGAGACCTCGCGGCCGCAGTGGAGCTGCTGAGCTGCAGCTTTAACAGCAACGGGGGTCGGGACTCGCGATTGCCCAAAGACGCGCCGCCCGTGCCACCGCTACCTGCCCAATACCTAGATCAGGCTGCTTTCACCGGCACAAGCTTCTTCAACAGCTTCCCAAATCGTCAGATGCCTGAAAGCTTTACACGAGGCGAGTTCCGGCACTCGGAGGACGTCAAGATGGAAGACAGCGCCAGCAGCATGGCAGACGAGGAAGAAGAAGAAGAGCGACGCTCCCGAGCCCGAAGCAGTGAGGAAGATGATGAGATGATGTTCGGCCGCATGGAGGAGTGAGCATCACGGTGTTGGAATGGGGGCGCAACGAAACGACATGAAACGAGAGCAGGCATTTGTTGTTCCCTTTGTACCACTATAACAAGCGTGTAAAATGAGGCGGTTCGCTCCGCCACCGAAACCTCAGCACCGAAGAGTGGCGGTCTTTCACCAGCTAAGATGATGGTGAAAGCATTCTCCACGAGGTTAAAGTGAGGATCGGAAGGAGCGTCGAGCGAACGCCAAATAAATAAGGGAGAGGTTGGAGACGGCGAGGAATTGGAACAGGACTCAAATCATACAGGGCGAAAGAGTGATGTCTCATAATAGGAAACAAACACTCATTTGGTCTCTTGTGAATGGAACCATATCCAACGAGCATGTGGATACTCTCACCATAATGCGTTTGCTTGTGACTTGTAAGCCTTTTCCTGTATCGAAATCAGTAATCAGGCAGGGTATCTGCGGAATAATTACTAGCACGAAACAGATAGTTGGGACACGTATTTCGGTTATAGTAGCCCGGGCTGATACCTTAGCAGTGCTCGAGTTGGGGGGTTGTGCTGCATCACCATGGATCTGTGGTAGCCAACAGTAATGATCGCAGGTACCGTGGGTTTGGACGTACATGGATTTGGCTGCTGCTATGTTTGCCATAACACGGGACGACTGCCAGTCAGTCAAGCTTTAGGTGATTGAGGCATGGTGCTCTCTCGAGTCTAGTCTGATATGGACGGAGATGTGACCGATAGACAGGGAGAAGACAAGGATGGAACAAAAGAGCAGGACAGAGTTAAAGTGACGATAAAAAGGAAGAAGAGATTCGAATCGGGTATCGTCACTTGGCTCCGGTAGCGACATATTTTATTCGGGTTGATGAGGTCGAAGTCATCAGTGGGGACGGTTGAAGATCTTCAGCTCAAACCCAGTAAAAGACGTCACTGTCCTACCTTCGACGATCATTAGATGAGAGGTAGGTTGAATTACTGGACCTGCTTACTTGGGTCCCTGGCACCTAGGTCTTTGCCTGGTAGCCTAAGTAAGTACCTAACGTAGTACCTGTAGCTCCGCTACCTACCTCCTAGTAGTATGTAGCCCGTAGAGCTCAGAGCTCTACCTAAGCTCTTGCCCAGTCCCTTAACAGGCATAGTAGAGGTAAATACCTACTTACCCACCCACTACCAGCTAGCATCAATGGGTCTTCTACGTAAGAAACCTCAGGGAGCTTTCTCTGAATTTTTGCGCGCCCCTCCCTGCCTGAAGTGCCCTTACCTACCTCCATACAGCATCCTATTATTATTATATCTTTGCCTCATCTTTGCTGTTACAGACCATTGATTAGAATTCATACTTTGCAACCCACGCTCCTTGAATAGGTAATCATAAGGGCTTGCTACACTTTTCCCATTACCATAAACCCTTCGCTAATCGCTGATTCGCCGGGTCCAATCATACGGGCAGCTCCTGTATTGGTTGCTTCTGAGCTGACGCGCTTTCCTATTTCCTTCGGCCCAGCAACAGTCACAACAGTCACAACAGTCACCCAAGATGCGCACAAGACGACAGAATAAAGTGACCAAGGCAGTCGAAACCGAGTCTGCATCCGCCTCCGCTGCGGCATCCGAAAATATCGAAGAGTCTCCAGTACTGACACCCGATCCTGCGCCTGCGTCTGCATCTGCGTCCGTACCCGTGCCAGTGTCGCCAACACCTTCGTCGCCAGCCTCCAAGACTGTTGTTACTCTCTCCAAGGTTGAGGGCCCGAATGTGACCGAGGGTGCCCTAATCAGCGATCAGCCCAAAATGTCTAAGATCCCCGAACCACTACAGTTCCCGCTTGTTGCCATCTTGAGCCTGGCCTTCTCTGCCGTCGGATATGGCCTCACCTGGTCTTTCACCCGCGGTGTGCTGGCCGAGCACACCAGGCTGCTAGATACATGGGCTGAGGTCGGCGCGGTCACTGGATGGAGGATGTGAGTTGCCACGGTTGCGCTCCTAACTCAAGCTTTCGAAAGTCCAGGCAACTCAATGCTAACATTGGCCACGACACAGATTCGAACTTGCGCTGGGATGGTTTGGAAACTTTGATGGCTACGACCTAACCGCGCTCAACCTGCTCTCCCACGGTCCTCCGGTACGTCTTGGCCTGTTACCGATAACCTTTGATACCTCAAATCGTTGAAGCCTAACAATATTGCCAGCTCTACCTTCTATTTGCCCATTACGAAGCACCTGCAACCGCTCTTCTGTCCATAGTCACCATAGAGACTCTAGCAGCTTACATTCCTTTTCGCCTCCTGCGCCCCTTGTCGACCATGCACGCGCGTCCCTCATCTGTACCCAACGCCGACATTATCACCGACCCGGGTATCATCCTCGCGACTACGGCGCTTGCCGGCGCTATCTACAGCGTGTCACTGCTTTTTGCCTACGCGACCTACCTCCCGACGTACCTTGTGGTGTACTTCGCGGGCCTGCCGTCGCTCGTCCGCGCCCACGACGCTAGCTACATTGGCCTAATGCCCGTGACGCTCGCGCTGGGCTTCGCCGCGCGCCTATTCATCTTCACGCCCGCGGAGGCGACAGGTCGCACACCGCAAGACGACGAGAACGAGAAGTTTGACCCTGTCGCGGCGTCGCTGCGCGAGACCGTCTGGTGGAATGTCTGGGGCTGGTCTAGCCAGACCAAGACGGTCATGCGGCGCACGGCGCTGTTGATGCTCGTCACGGGCATCAACACATTCTTGCAGACGCGCATGACCGTCCGCGGTGTGGAGACGCCGGGCGCGGCGGCTTGGAGCAGCGTCTGGGTGCTTGCGGCCGCGATCACTGGCTTGGGCATGGGAGCCGTGGGAAGTCCATAGGCGCCGCGTGGTGCTCAGAAAAGCGGACACTCGCGAGTTCTAAGGGGAGGAGTTCGATGGAGAGAACTCACGGAAGTAGCCGTTCAGAATATGAGAGTGTGGCTGTGAGTTGGAAAATGAACTTTTTGGTGGAAGTATCGGTGACAGAAGCCCGTATCTGTCTACCTCGAGGCACGACATCAGCCCATAATTTGTAACAAGAGCTACATATGGGGCTCGCTACCCTTAATTTACACCTCATATGTGACATAGTTTTACCAAGTCACCAAGCTGCATTTGAACGGGGTTTTCCCCGTGAAGAAGGGAGATGTACGAGGAGGTTCCATAAGTCCCGAAACATCAGAATTGAGCCTTGCGTGGTAGAATTGATATGAAGTGAATTGAGTGAGCTCTGTTCAATGGAGAACGGATGATTGGCACCAGGAGAGCCATTCCCGGAATTCGTTCGCAGCTCCCACGCCTTTCCGGTAATTATGGCGTGAAGGTTCGATCCTCAACGCTTAAGAGCCATCTGAGTCTCCGATTCTCGTCGCCATGTACGGAGCGAACACACAACGTACAAGGACGCACAGCTCGGTGTCCTAATGCTGACTCTGTTATAACACCTAGTGGGACTCTTCAAAAGGAGACGGGTCGTGGTCGTCAGCTAGAGTCAGATTAGTATTGGTTGGCGATTGGACCAGCGTGCCTCATGTCGCTTTGTCGCATCATATCCGGGGAATGGTCACACTAAGATCTCTCACTGAGAATATCCATTTGCCAACAACAATGTATACTCAAGACTTGCCACGGGAGGATTGCCCGCAACCACATGCAGCTTCTGCTATTAGCAGCAACGAGATCAGGGTCGCTCTCACTCGGTTACAAAGTAGGTATAGCTATACCATGGTCTTGGTACTGAACTACCTTCGTAGCTGAAAACATTCACGATCCCTCTGTAGACGCAGCCCAGAAGACGTATCTTGCGTACGAATCAACACATTCGACAATCATCTCTTCTCGCTACAGCATGACAACTCCGCTAAGTCCGAATAGGGTCAGACGCGTATCGATCTCCCCGTCGCAAACAACGGCGTACCTGGCATCCCCGGCTACAGTATTGGGTTGCACCCAGCATGTTATATACGTCTGTTGTAGGTCCTCTCCGAAGCTCATCGGATTTGGCATGGTCGATCGAACCGTCATGCCATGCCGTGGGGAAGACGGCTTCCCCGAGGATGTTGCAAAATGGCGACTGAGGCTTGCTATAGTTCCCAGCGCGATAACACTGCTTGGCGATGTCAGCGAAGGGGAACTCGGGCTCGAGCAGTCGGCGACTCGGCACATTTCCGGACCAGCGCAGCAGTGGAAACGGGCACGAGTGCCATGGTTATTACGGTAACTTTTGCGCGTTGGCAATGTTGTGGGTGTGAGGCCCGGAACAAGAGCTTAGGTACTAGTACGGAACAAGCAGGAGGAAATATCGAGTGTGACTCTGCGCTCCCGCATAGCAGCAGACGACTTCAGAGTCGTATGCATACCGACCTTCCCACCTACCTAGCGGACAAGGCAGAGCGACAATGTAACCGAGCTAATTTCTATAGAGATAGGCGATCAAGGCTGCCTCAACCACGAGATCCCGGTCACAGCGGCTTAACGCTTCCAGAAGCGTTAGGTGACTCAAGATGCCATTCGACTCTTGCTCGAAATGGATTCGTCACCAGACTTTCTGGGTCCGTCACGTCGGCATGGCAGCTTTCGGGTAGGTCGCGATGTGGCCTGTCCCAGCCGGTGACCCAACGGACCCGTATACGGCGACACTTTCCCATGATAGCTGTGCCAAGCTCGCAACAGACCAGGTTTGCGTGTGTGCCAGAAAAAAAAAAAGTATATGTAGCTCTCCGTAGCCAAGAGGCCAAGGCATGGCCCTTCCGTCTTGGCCGTCAGTCTCCCGAGTAGATTGGAACGTATCGGTAACGATTGGATTCAGGCACCATGTTCTCCTCTACTGTTGCTCCCGCTATCGTGGCCCTTGCTGGCGTTGCCTTGGCGCTGCCGGCCTCTGTGCCCATGGCCCTGTTCGAGTCTATCGATTCCGCACCAAGTGGCTGGACTCAGGATGGCGCCGCTTCCAAGGACGAGGTTTTCGAACTTCGAATTCATCTCGCCAAGCAGAACGTGGCCGAGTTCCAGGAAATGGCTATGAACGTATGTGAAACCCGCTCTCCTATGCTCCGAGGCTGGCATCACCAACTGGGGAGCTGTGTCGCGTACCGGAGAAGCGGTATTCTGACTACGGACGGATCTTGCGGGGAATCCCAGTCGTCTGAGACCTGCAGCAGAAAGCTTGGTAGTCCGCCAAGAGCACTTGGCTTGCCGTCCTCGTTGATCAGCCGCCCTACCGCCCTAAAGTGGTTTCATGGGGCTGAAGACTAACTCAGCACAGATTGCTACTCCTGGCCACGAGAAGTATGGTCAGCATATGACTGTCGAAGAGATCGATGCTATAGTCGGTCCGGCAGCCGAGTCCAAGGACCTTGTATTCCAATGGCTCGGCAACCACAGTCTCGCGGATGGTGCTACCGTGAGCACTCGTGGGAATGTCGTCTCCGTCAAAACTACCATCAGCCAAGCCGAGGCGCTTATGTCGACCGAGTACAGCACGTTTAGTGAGAAATTACCCTGCTCATAGTGAGGCGAGTTCCGTGCTAATGGAAACCAGCCAACTCGGAGAGTGGAAAGACGTCCGCCAGGACCCTCAGCGTCTACATCCCTGAGGCTCTCGAAGGTCACATCGCCATGATCCAACCGACCACTTTCTTTGGCTTCAAGAAATTCACTCCCTATGTCCACTCACAGTCGAGCATCGGCCCTGATGTCACCTACACCACACCCACAACTCTGGCGGCCTTGTACGACTTCGCGGACATCGACACGCTGACCGACGGCATCATGGGTGTTGGCGGCTTCATCGAGCAGTGGCCGAGCAAGTCCGACCTCTCCACGTTTATGGACAAGTTCGCCATCTTCGACAACGAGGACGAGACCTATACTTGCACCACCGTCAATGATGGCGAGTGCCCCAAGAACCCGACCGGCGGTGACATCGGTATCGAGGCCAACCTGGATGTGCAGTACGCTCGGGCTATCACCTCCAACATCCCCAACGTGTACTACTCGGTAGGTGGAGACGACAACAGCATCTTCGAGTACCTGTCCGACTATATACTCACCCTCGACGCGTCGGACCAACCGAACGTCGTCTCCGTGTCCTACGGTGGCGACGAGAGTGCCGTGACCCTGAGTGTGGCCACCAGCACCTGCGACTCCTTCTCCGAGCTCGGCGCCGCCGGCGTCTCCATCCTCTTTGCTTCCGGTGACTCTGGCGTTGGATCCGGGTGTCGTATCGATGGCGAGAAGGCCTACCAGCCCGACTTCCCCGGCGGATGCCCATGGGTGACCATGGTTGGCGGTACCACCGGCACCACTAGCGAAAGGTATGTTTGAAGTCAACTTGAAGGTCGATCATGTTCCATTGCTGATCACACTCTCCATTCTAGCGCCTGGTCTTCGGGCGGAGGAGGCTTCTCCAACTATTTTGACCGACCCTCTTACCAAGAGGATGCCGTCTCTGCCTGGCTGGCCGACAACTCGGACGGCAACACGCAATACTACAACACCTCGGGCCGGGCCTACCCCGACGTTGCCGCCGGCGCCACCTACTTCGAGATCGTCGACGGCGGCTCCACCGAGGCCGTCAGCGGAACCTCGTGCGCTGCCCCGACCTTCAGCAGCATCATCCAGCTCGTCAACTCCAACCGCATCGCCCAAGGGAAAGCCGCGCTCGGCTTCTTGAACCCCTGGCTGGTAAGTCATGCCCACCACAGGAATTCTTTCGGCGACGTTCATCGGGGCGCTAACGCGTGTTTCAAAAAAATTGTAGTACGGGGACGCTGCCTCGGCTTTGAACGACATCACCAGTGGCAGCATCGGCGGTTGCAGCGCAGCCATCTCCAACGCTGGGTTCAGCGCCATCTCTGTAGGTTGAGCCGCACCCATCACTTCATGATTCCGCTGACGTCAGTCTTTCCCAGGGCTGGGATCCCGCCACTGGATTGGGAAGCCCGAATTACCCCAAGCTGCTCAAGGCTGGTCTGGCCGCCGCGTAAGAACGGCGCCGAGGATCTGAAGTGGCGGGAGATCGATGGTGCATGTTGGAATGTGAGATTCTATACCGGGTACATGGATAATCGTTGATCAACCAGCGTTTTCACGTCGTAGATAATAGACTACACTACTGCTCAGTGATAGAGATTGGCAAAGGATATTCCCAAAGTACGAATCCTACAGGAAACCGTGAATGATCAAGCTCGATGTCTAGATCACGCAAGCTGCATGTTGGTATGTAGGCAGCGAGGCTGTATCAGTGCCGTTGCGAAGCCCGACATAAATTTCTCAATCACGACCCAGGCGAGAAGATAGTATAGATAAGTAGGTATTGGTGATCAGCCTATTGACAAGGTACTACTAGTCCAGCACCTCAAAAGTCCATTTCTGTGCGCCCAAAGAATAGAAAGTAATCGTAAATCGTGAGAGGCTAGTTCCTAGCAATAGGCATTGCGGCCTTGCGATTTCCAGGCAAGGCTATATTGTATCGAAGATTGTGACCGCGCACGACTATATATAGAAAGCATAGTGTCCCCTCTCCCGGTACGGCTCCCAGCTCATTGCTGAAGGAAGCTGATGGCGCTGCTGATGACGCTGCCAAGGTCGATGGACGAGCTGCCCAGGGAGCTGCCAGTGAAGGTGGTCTCGAGGCTCCGGAGCTTGGTGTAGAGCGTGGTCACCTTGCCGAGAGTCCCGGCGACGGACACACTTCCAGATCCCGAGAAGGTGGTCAGGAGGCCCTGGGCGGTGCTGCACAGCTCGTTCAGGATGCCGGCGTAGGCAGCGGCCTGCGTGCTGCCCGAGACGGAGCCGGTGATCGAGCCAGCCAGGCCCTGGACCTCGCCGAGCAGGTTGGAGACGATGGCGACGGAGCCAGAGGCGGTGGCGTTGCCGCGGGTGTAGCTGTTGAAGAGGCCGTCGAGCTCGTCGACGATGTTCAGGGCGGTGCTGAGGCCGCCGCAGATGGAGGCGTCGCCGCTGAAGGTGGAGCTGAGGTTCGTGAGGCCCGCGGTGAGCTCGCCGGCGAGCCCCAGGGAAGCGTCGGACGACAGGCCCGTGGCGACACCTTCCAGCTGACCAATGAGCGCTGAGACGAAGTCGCTGTCGCTGCTGCCGGACAGACCGCCGGCCAGGCTGCCCAGCAGTCCTGTGAGGCCGGATCTGGGTTATGGTTAGCAAGTCATGGTTGATATCGATCTCCTACACGACCTGGGTCTTGGACTCACGAGGAAGAGCTGCCAGTGAAAGAGCTTAAGAGTCCCCCCACCACAGAGGAGCTGAATATAGATGGTCAGAGAAGGATGTTTGCTTATTCCTGGATGAGGAGACTCACAAGGAATCAGAGCAGCTGCAAGTGTCTCGCTTGGTAACTTGCTCGCAGACAGGGCTGGCCATGGCGGAAGCAGAGAAAGCGACCGCGACGGTCGAGGCAATGGTTGAGAAGCGCATTGTGATCGAAAGAGGAACTATAGAAGAGAAAGAGCGTAGAAGTGGGATGAGAAAAGTAATGAGTGAAGAAGTAGACACGGTGGGAAGTTGCTATTGGAATGGTGAAGAGGACATTTTGGAACTCGACGATGGGCAGAGTGCCACTGCTTTATACTTTTGAATCAGCGTTCTGGAGAGGATACCAAATCACCAAAGACGCTGAAACTACGTTTACCTATGAGACTTGGATCATCTCACGTCCTCCTAGACTAGGAATTGAGACACCGAGTCCATCCGGATAGGCTGTCAGATTGGAATGTTGCTCGACTCGTGTCCCTGAGCTGGGTGCTTGCGAGTGAGGCGCATCTGGTGAGCCTGAGCGCTTGAACTCGAGGGTGAGGAGACCTGGGCACTAGGTGCATCTTGGGGGCGATGCTAAGACTCAAGCGCGAGCCGTGATATTGACGTCTGCTCAGGTTAGATTAAGGTTGTGTGGCCCATGGCACGGGTACCCCGGACAGGCCCCGGACAGGCCCCGGGCCTGACCAAGAAGCCCGGACTGCAACCTGTCGCCGGACCAGGACGGTCACAATCTTCATCGAAGTCTAGGCCACGCTGCCGGCGGATCGCAGACTGTCTCACCATGCATTTCAATATGAGCATGACAGTCAAATTATAAGTTGCAGGTATAGTGTGGCGCTCTGATGCCGTGACAGAAGCTTGGCAGAGAGCTATGCTGGCGTTGAAACCGGCCGGTCGAAGCCGCTCCAGATCAAGCCAGCGCTAGCCAGCCCCTCGAAGATTGACGAACCCTCATCATGGTCAGAGCATACTTCATAGACACGGCTTGTTTTTTTTTTTTTTTGCAACTAGTCCGGTAGATCGGCAGCCAAGCATCTTGATCTATCTATCTGGAGTCCGCCTGGGGTTCATTTACCTAGGAATCCGGAACAGATGGTCTACCTAGTACCTAGTTCTAACAAGCTTACCACCCGGGTCCTTCATCTTGGGGAGCGAGAGAGAGGTACCTCAACTAATTCCTGGTTTTTCCCTCTAGTTTTGCGGCGTACCTAAATTGAAGGGTCGTGTAAGCTCGATGCATGATGTGCTGGTGGGATCTTTCCTTCGAGAGGCCTCGCAACGTGTGCGGGAATGCACTAGAAGGCGACAGACAGCTGGGGGAGAGTCAGAAAGAAGCAACCTCCATCATGACCTATGATCTCCAATGACGTTGATCCACTCATGATGGCTCATGATTCAAGAGATCTACGTCTCCGATATGTTCAGAAGCATGTATGGTTTTCCGAGGCATGAACATTTCTCAGCAGTACAATCGAAACAGTGTCGATGGAGTCGGCAATGACAGGTAGATACTCATACGCCGAGCTCGTATGTTTAGGCCCAAAAATCAATACCATCTACTTCCTTGTTTCGGTTCCCCCCATGTATAGTATATATCTGAAACCCACGACATCAATACACCTTCTCCATCGCCTTTGCTGTCCTTCCAACCCCCATAGTCTCCAATTGTAAACGTCACATATCAAGCGATATGCAGCCAGCATCGGGCATACCAACGCAGTCGCAGATAAAGGAGCTGGGAGAATGGTCGCTGTCGAATCCAAGGGCTGTGGCCCTGTATGTCGTTGTACCGATCGTTGCCGTTGGTGCTCTGGTGGCCGCTGCATGGCTCATCGCTTGGCTATGCTATGATAGACCATGCAGAAGGAGGCGCCAGGTCTCGTACTTCGCTCGGTAGCTTTGTAGATCACATGTGGAAGTAGAACCTGATACTGTCGTAAGAAGTGCTAATTTGGGGCAGAGCTACCATTCCGAATCGCTTCCACATGTTCATGAGGTCAGTCTTATGCTAGAGCACTGTGTTTAGTTATTTTCATCATGCCATCCAGAGCGTCACTCTGTTGATGCTCAGGGTATTGCCACGAGGTTCGCCATGTGGTATGTAGTCCTTACACCAGGCTCAAGCCATGTATGGCAAGCCTCTTGTGATAAAGTCAAGGATTTCTGTAGCGAACGTGGCTACATGTCTGGCCACATATACGAACCTTTCACTGGCCTCCAGAGTCCATAGGAGCTTTCCAGTTGGATTCAGAGATTCACCATACTCACTTCTAATCCTTTGATCTGGGTCTTGTCTGAGCGAGGAACCCCTCCTATGAACCAGTTCTTTGCTCCTGTCTTTATGAGTAGGTATGGTTCCCATGTCCGTGCTTTTCACTTCTTCTGAGCCTGCCTTGCAAACAGAAGACAAGCTGATCAGCACACATCAGCTAGGGACCTACTTGACCAGGCCGTAGACGGTGACTGGGAGGTATTGCAAACAAAGCCAGCGGCGAAACAGCGCAACCATGTTGCCAGTGTAACTATTCTGGTAACCCAGTTGCGAGAGATGCGTGCAATCTTGTTGTTACTCTGAGCTTTCTTTTTGCGGAGACTTCTCCCTTCCTTTCCGACGGTCTCAAAACCCTTTTGTAGCCTGTGACAACAAACCTGAACAGCAGGCTCTTTCTCCCATCAACAGCTCAACCAGTGCAAACTGAGCCAGTGATACCACCTTAGTCAACAGCAACACAACAGACAGACAAGTAAGCCTTCCTTCTCAAAGAGCATCTAATCCACTAGCATTCATAGCTGACGCGCTTGTGGAGGCTACTCTAACAAGCATGGCGTCCTCCGAATCGAAGGAGTCGAAGGACTCTAAGGTACAGGTCCCCTGTGGGATCTGCTCCCGCGAGTTCACGGTTCGTATGCTTGGTCAGCATGGCAACGGATCTCACCTTGGGACTGAGTGCTACTACCCCGGCAGCAACTTCGTCCAAGAGACAGAGAACGACGAGGCCATGTCCGACGAGCTTGTGCGAGTCAACCAAAAGCGATGCGAGGACGCCGGTGATGGCGCTGACAAGAACTACTGCCGATGGCCTGGTTGTCCTATCGACAAACACAATAATGGCTATCACTATTACAAGAAGAAGAAGGATCTGAAGTACCACTTGCAGTGTCAGCAGCGAAAAGAGTTCACGCAGAAGAGTCCTGCCACGTGTGGTCAGTGGAACCGGAAGGACCCGGGTTTTGACGAACACCAAGTCGAATCCGCGAAGGAGCGCGTCGTCGCTATCATCGAGACCCTCACCAAGGCCCAGAATTCCTTTCGCAACAACGCCTTTCAAGATGCCTGGATCTCCCAAGACGAGGCGGTCAAGCAGCTGGAAAATCTCCGAATGGAGCTCGCAAATGGCATGAACCGAGATACTACGGGCGCCCCCCAGGCTTCTGCACCCGCTCAGGCGGCCATGCCTTCTCCAGCCCAGCTCCTCGGCAACCCTCCCGCTTCAGCCTTCAACAACGCCTACCCAGCTGTCAGTCCGCCCATCGACCCGGATTTAGGCAATATGTACGGGCTATATATGCCTCAAGAAGGAACCAACTTGCCTGATGTCGACCTCACATCGGCCCTGATGGCGCTTACTCAGGACGAGCAGCAGGAAGACACATATGCCGGGCACGAATAACTCTTTTGAGTGTATCAAAATCTAGGTGCCTATTTGCCTCCTAAGGTACATTCTAGGAAAAGGAATTCGGGAGGAGCTCATACATTTCTACTTGGATCGGCTTGGGGATTGACGGAATTACCTGAACAGTACACTGCATGGGTAATACGAATGTGATCATCTTCCTTCCACTCTACTACTTAGCAGTCATCGGACTTGTATAGGTCTGGGCCGTTTAGTCAATAAACATCATCTCCCCCCTACCTGTCTTTCACTGGCGCCGAGTCCTTTGTATTTAGTAGGTAATACAGTTGCCCTCCCAAACAGAAATCATCCCTACTTCAGGTAAGAAATGACTCGGTCTACTTCGGAAGCAATGAAAATTGTTCGAAATCGTCGATCCTATTCTAGTACTATAGGGTTTGTATATTAATTTTGATGCATCAATTTGTATTGGTGCTAGGGCGATCATTGGCACAGCTCTGCTACTGCTAAAACAATACAGTAAAACCCCGACTATCTTCAACCTTTTCAGCACATTCCAAGATGGCAAGAAAACCAGGAGAACAATCATCCATCGTCATACGTGCTATTTGCAGTCAAGGGACACCATGCACACACCATTCACCAAAGCAAGCACCAGTCTCTTGAGAGGTCCATTAGGCCAACAACCGTACCATAGGTTCTTGCTACATACATTATCTGATCTTCAAAATGACGAAAAATGCTGCTCTAAGAACTTCTTGATGACCGAACTCACGTTCCCTGCACTGTATTCCCAGGGATCAATTCGGTTGCGACAGCTTCCAGCTTCGAACCCATTCACACAAAATCGATTTATCTATATTATTCATAGTCGCCTGGGAGTTCCCTGTAGTGTGACCCATTACATATGTCGGGGCTTCAGTGGCAGCCCCAAGAATCTCTAAGAACTCCGGGATGGCCAACGTAGGCACCACTGAAATATCCTGAGCATTTGCGACATCTATTGTATCCCTGGGCGTCGCGGTCCACGCCGGTAAAGGGCCAGTGGCTGTGATACTGAGTTCCTCGCGGAGAACATCGACCAGCAGCTCCCAGAGCTGTGGCCTGGGATGACGTATGTGGTAGACCTGGGCTCACCTCTGGCCCGGTCGAAGCACAGAGTCGCGCCGCAGCTCTGCGGCAACATCAACAGCAAACTACTTAATGACTGTGACGTGGCTGGGGATGCAATTGACCTTCCTTGCCGTCCACCAGTGCGAAAATCCAGGGCTGATCTGCCCACTTGTTGGTTCGTCCAAGTTTCGGAGTCGGGCCGCCAAGCTGGAGCGAAGCAACACAGCAATCAAGTACGAGTCCGAATAACCTGTCGAGTTGATTACAGCTACCTTCAAGGGGGACCGGTGCTCTTTGATCTGCATAATAGAATTTCGCGGTAAAAGCTTTGAGTATGTTGATACAGCGTCGTTGACTGCACGTGCGCGAGTATGATCAGTTTCTTTTGACGGTACAAAGTCTTTATTTATGTATATATACAAATAAAAAGAAGAATCGGAAATCAGACGGGTCATGTGAGATGGTTTGTGGCTCGATCCACGGGATATGAGTCGTTGTGCATGTGGGACACGCATGTTCGAGGTCGTGATGGTGCGATGTAGAGCGAAAGGAGGATCGGTGGACTAGAAGCAAAAGGGGAGGAAAAATTTCAGGTAGGTCGCCTCTAGGATGATTCGAACCATAGCAATCAAGATATTAGAGTTTCTTTGCGAACTACTCTGGACGAGAAGCGCGCCCAGGTTGCTCATTCATGACTTGGACAAACTCCGAAACCACGTGACCCCCTAGGGAACCCGCGATAGTTTCAAGGTGGCTAGGTATAAGTAGGCTGCCATTAAAGCGGGCCCAGTTGTGGGTCTATTCAGAATTTCTTCACTTCTTGGGTGCGTGTGAAGTATATAAATGCATCATTAGTTTATCAAGTATTCGGGGATGAGTGGGATGGCGTAGTGGTAAGGTGCGAACCTGATATAACATGTTCACTCGGGTCACTTCAGTGCCCCTGTACTAGGACCGCCTCACCACCTGCGGGTGAATGGGGTCGCTCACGCGGGCAAGGGTTCCTATATAAGCCTCCTGGAAAACAGCAGAGACCTCTGAGAGATCTTAGTACCACCAAGCCATGATGCCGCCAATCTGTAAAACTTTACCCCCCCTATCTTTTTCAGTTTCATTCTTTCTTTTGGAGTGACCCCCCTCCCCCTCTACTGCTCCCTGACCCATTTCTTGCCCATTTTCCCATAATTCTCTGATGGATGGCCGAGGACTTCCAAGCCAGGCAAGGCAAGAAGACCACGCATCTCACGAGAGCGAGAGATAACGTGCTAGCTCAGGAGTCATATCTATCGAACCAGGCTCTGGGGGTACTCAAGAGGTTAGCAGACCTCCTCGCTTCGGACCAGGCCAGAAGGGCTCTTCGAACTTGATATCCGTATAGTGAGGCGATTTTGAAAGGACTTTTGGTAATGTAAGCCTGCATTTTGGGTGGTAAGTGGGCTCTGTTAGAACAAAACCCCCCATAAAGTTGGGTTGGGTCTATCAAGCACCAGTTGGATGTGAACCCTTTACCTCTTGCATTTCTGATACCAGGACTGAGGAAGATATCGAGATTATGATCTTCTTGCGTGGTGTTGGTGTTGGTAGCAGCGGGTGGCCTTTGCACATGCAAGGAATACTTGCTGTAATGCCAGACAGAAGGATTTCCCGGTAAGCAAAAATGGGATGTAGAGGAATCGAAACTACCTACCTGCCTCCTGTATTTACCGTTGGCATCCGAGAGACCATCTACCTGCCAAACCGCGACTTCCGACCCTCACTGCATCTTCCAAATACAGCACTGTCTGTAGCACTTTCTATCCCTAGACACCCCGTCGAACTCTCCCCAGCTCCCCCGTTCTCGCCAAATACGCAGCCCCCGAATCGGCCCATATCTCGTACGACTGAACCTTCCAGACCCCATCCTGCTGCACCATACCCAAGGCATAAGTAAACACCTCGTCCCAGCTGCCTTCTCCGTCCCCCTTCTCGCCCTCTATCCACGTGAACCTCGCCGACCCTTTGACGCCGACCCGTCCCGCCACCGCGTCGACGACATAATCCCCAAACCGCATATCTTCGTACGCAAGGCAATCGGCCAGTAACCCAAAGTATCTTCGCACGCCCTCCATACCCTCAAATTTTCGACCGAGGAACGGCGCCAGGCATGGGAGCCCGTACTCAAACGCCGAGATACGCACCGCTCCGCCACTTTCTTCACCGGCTTCCCTGTCTCTCTCCGCGGCAAAATGGCCCATGATCTCTTCGAGCGGTTTCTTCTTCGCGAACGCCTCGCAGAAGGCCGTAGCGGCGGCGAGCAGGTCTTGGCGTCTATGGTGAGGCATGACTCATACAGCTCTGGAGGTGATGACCAGACTATATGCCTGTAAGCTCGGAGCGGTGTACGGATGGTCCTGGCTCATATACAAAGATAACCCGTAGATGGTGTCGAACTCCAGAAGATGAGCTTGAGGTTCTGTGACCAGAGTTGACGTCAGTGCCACGTTCGTAATAATCAAGTATACCACTAGATTGATAATGGTGTGGAAAACACCTCGTTGGAGACACTGATTTGCGAGGTAAGATCAGAACAGTTAGTCGTAGACGGGAATCCTTTTCGCTTTCTCTGTTTAATTCTGAAGGCAATACTACCACAATAATAGTAAAAGTTACAGGGAGCTAGGAACCCCATGACTCTGCGGGGAATCCCGACGGACCGGCAGCAGTTGTTCACGGGGTGTACTTGAGTATAGCTGGGAGCTTGTAATACATTCTTGGGAATTGAACTATAGATGCTCGCTTTAAGTCGTGTTAATGTCACTAGTAGGCAGTCTGATGCAGTCGTCAATATTAACAGTTGTGATTCCTTGCTATGCTACCTTGGTATCAATCTTACACTGGCCGGCCTTTTCCACCATTCCCTTAACGGCTGGAGCTATATTTTCTTCTCTTATTCTCAATGGGACTTCTGCTACCCTCTCTGCCCCTCTTCGGAGCTGGACTTCGACTTCTGGAATACGAATCCCGTACTCTGCCCTTGCGTGACGATGGACTCGGGCTGCGCGAATCATATGAATCGTAAGATTGTGATCGAGCTCGAGGCCCTCGAGACGAATGTCGGCTGAAGGATCTTGCTCGGCCACGTCTAGGCAGCGGGCTTAGACTCCTAGAGTACGAATCCCGCGTCTTGGTCTTGCGCGCCGGTGGACTCGGGCTTCTAGAGTACGATTCTCGTGCGCGACCTTTTCGAGGTGGTGGGCTAGGGCTTTGAGAATACGAGTCGCGCCCCATCGTTCTACGCGGTAATGGGCTTCGACTCCTTGAACGCGAGTCCCTCATGTTGCCTTTGCGTGGTGGTGGACCTGGACTTCTGGAGTATGAATCACGCGTCTTGACTTTGCGTGGTGGGGATCGGCTACGCGAGGAATAAGAATCGTAGGATCGTGATCGAAACCGAGGCTCTCGAGAAGGGCTTCTGCTGTAGGACTTTGGTCGGCCACGTCTCGGAGGTGTCCGCGATCTTGATCTGGAATCTTGAGAAGGGCTTCTGCTATAAGCGCTGGGTCTGCCGCGTCGAGGTGGTGTCCGTGATAGGGAACGACCCCTGTCAAGCGCCCTGCGCGGAGGAGTTCGTGATCTTGAGCGGGACGAATAAGATGATCCTGTGTATGATGAGTAGCTGGATACAGAGTCCGAGTCCGAGTCGTCGGCTGCAACTGGTGCAGGTAGTGCCGGTTTCGGCATGGTTGCCAAATATTCTCTCATATCCTCTGTCAATGCACCCATGCCAATACTGGTGAAATAGTTGATAGAGAATCGGACGTTGCGAGCATTGTCTCTTGGAAATAAACCCTCAAAGCTGGGCTGTAAGGTTTCGTCTCTCATCCGCGCTTGGAGCTTTGGTAGACCTAACTCCTCGGATATCTCTTGAAACAGTATCTTGATGAAAATGCGGCTGGCGGAAGTCGTCTCATCTTCGTTGAGGTGGATTATGGATAACGCGTGCCAGCCAATGGCATCGGAGCCGAACAAATGACCGAAGAATCTTGCGATATTTCGCAAGCGGTTCGTTTCGTAGCGATGAATGGTTTCATAATATTTTTGAAACGACTGCTCAAATAGGTCGGTCCATAACCGGTTGATTCGAGCAAAACGGTTCCCGATGAGACCAAAGAACTTCGTATATGTCTTCTCCTGTGAGCAACACTCAACGATCATGCTCGGCAGTTCCGGCTCCTGCCCCGCGGGTAGATTGATCTTCATGAGCTTATGTACCGCCTCCTCGGGATCCATGGACGACATGATAGTGAGGTATATCGTCTTCCGAAGATTGACCAAATCTGTGTTCGACTGATCCTTGATCTCCATCGCCTTCTCCTCTTCATTTTCTTCCTCGGAGCTCTCGTCTTCATCATCGTCATCGTCATCGTCGTAGTCGCTTCCCTCGCCCAGAATCTCTGCCTTCAGCTTCTTGTAAGCATCCTCGTTTTCTACCCATTCTGTATCGAATTTGAAGATATTCAGCCCATCCTGCACATCCACAGCCCCATCTAGCTCGACCCGGTGGGTGATCTGGTCCTCCTCCTCAATTAAATCCAGCTCTTCCTTGATTGCCGGATTATCCTTAAACTTATCCTTCCGGATCTGAAATAGGACCTCGATCGCGTATTGTGTGCGCTTGTCGATTCCAGCCTCGTGAAGGATGACTCTAAATTGATCGAAGACGGCCATGGCAATTGCAGGACTCATCTCCTCCATGAACTGCCCGACCTCCTTCATCAATCCAACAGCGATCTCAACACTATCATCTGTCGGCTTCTGCAAGAGAAGTAATAGCATCTGTGCAGCCAGCATTTCATGAGCCACCTGCTGGTTCACGAGATGCGCGATAAAGGTAGTACTGCTGAGGCATACAGCCTTGTCGTTCCGTTTGAAGGCCTTGCGAAATTGCATGACCAGTCGTTTCACTAACAACTCGCCCACCTGGGGAAGCTTCGTATTGACAATAGCAGCCATGGCGGCAAGGACTGGGGTGAAGGGCAAACTGGCAGCCTGGGCTTTCATTATGCTGCGGCAGAACAGGCCACGACCGCGGACCAAGTTTTCATTAAATAGCTCAGGCACGATATGCTTGATGTTGCTAACGTTGACCTTGTTTATCAGACCATTTATACTCTTTTTCAGAGCTTCCCAGGCCATACGCTGGTATTCCTTGCTAGTCTTGTCGGTAATCTGAGCCTGGAGGGCACGTAGGCGGGCAGGGGGGATGTAGGTTCCGCCAGATCGCATGTTTAGCAGCTTCTCATACTCGGACTTGGCGGCTGCTTGCTTCTCTTCTTCAGTCGGCATCTTGGGAGGTATGCGCTCGCGGCGTGGTGGTGAGCGCTGACGCGGTGGTGACCTGCGATCACGGTCGCGGTCCCGGCCTGGTCTATATTTGTCGCCTTCATCGCGATGCCTTGCACGATCGGTGCGTCGACGAGGTGAGCGAGGTATGACGACTTCGTTGGGCGAGCGCTCGTCCAAGAGTGGTTTCGTATCGACTTCAGCCATAATGTCGAAAGGTGTCGTGCGATGGTTGATGACGGCCAGGCAAGGGCCAGCATGAAGTCGCAGTATGTTCTAGGTAACGACTTTTTGGCAAGGCTGGAAAGCTGGAAAGCAGGCAAGGAATGTACCCAAAGTGGAACCGTTTGTGTGTATGTATGTAGGTAGTCAGTGCAGGTGGGGCGTCTTCTCTATCCGTCAGCTTTTAATTGGATCAAGAAGAGTAGCCCTGTCCAGCTACGCCCCGCTCTAAGATTGTGTCTTCCGTCTCATTGATCAATAAGGTAAGTAGCTCTTTAGGTGCATGTGACTACCTGATATCTGAATAGCGTTAAAAACAACGTCTGGGTACTGCGCTGTAGGTGCTACCTAGGGCAGGGGATCAGCTCTCATTTGCGTCGCGTCTACTACTGCCCTGGAGCACGTCTTGATCCAGTCCAATTCGGCCTCTGATATCTGGCCAGGTCATCAACCAACTTCGACGCCGCCGCTTCAAACCCACAACCAGTATTCTCTATATAAGAGTTCCTCTGTTCAACAGCCATTGTCAACTTTCATACACTCACTTGCCTTCTCTGCCTCCAACTGTATATCCACCGAACCAAAGAATCATGGTGCGCCAACCCGTAGTCCTTCTACTGCCCCTGCCCCCCCTTTGCGCTCCGGCCTCACAATGTCACTAACGAGCGCCTCTCTCTTGCGCACAACAGCTCGGCACACTCGTCGGCCTCGCCATGCTTGTGGCCGCCTCCGTCGTCTTTCTCTACTACTCCATATGGACTCTGGCGATGGTACGTCGCACATCTTCGCCTTCTTTCTTGTCCCTGCCACCCCCAGGCAACTACACCAGCAAAAGACTGACCGTCTACCCAAGCCCTTTGTCGATTCTGACCACCCACTGCACGCCTTCTTTCCCCCGCGCGTCTGGGCTATCCGTCTGCCTGTCATCCTGGTCTTGCTGGCTTCTGCTGTAGTCGGCTCCTTCCTGTCAATCGTTATGATTCGAAGCAACCGCAAGAAGGCCGCCAAAGCCAAGGCTGCTGCGGCCAAGAAGAAGGCATAAGGAAAAAATGGCACATTGAGTGCGGCACTTGTTTTTTTAATTTATGAAAAAGCGAGTTAGCCGTCAAATACGTCGATGAGAGTCAAGGGATGCAGAAAAGGGATATCCGAAGCATCTGCGAAAGAGGACAAATAAATACTATAATATATACCTGTGTGTGTCTATGGACTTGAGTTTGAGGATATATGCTACTCTTGAGTCTGAGCCTTCATTTGCGAGACCATCAAGGTGTCATCCTTATGAATTCGACCCAAGCATACCTAGCGGACACGCAACATCTAGAAGCTTCACGATATAGGACTGCCACGACACGCAGGCGCAAAAGAAGAAGAAAAGTGACATCTTTATCTGGTATCTAATTGAGTGAAGAAGTAAACTCCTACTCTGAGTAGCGAGACTCTTATGCATGCCTCATGTTGTAATGCCCCACGACCCACACTTAACTCCAACCGAGCAAACATTTTATCCAAGTCAAGCGAAGGTATTCCTGGTCAATGTGTATTCACAGCCGCAAATGAGCCCTCAGGGACCTTCTTATGGCCATCTCGCGGCTGTCAAGTCTCCCACGCCAACTGGCAAAGCTGCTGAATTTCAGACACGTTGGTCAGCAAAGTCGAGCACCTCACAATCATCCTCAAAAAACCCGTCTTCGTCAACATCAGTAGAACGGTTTCCACCTCGGCGACGGCGGGTCGTCACGACGATCTGTTCGTCGTTCTCGCCAACTTGCAAGACTCGCTCCATAGCCGAGACAGGCAAGGCCCGGTGGTCGTCGATGCTGCCACTAATGTCTTCGTCCATGATTGGCGGCAATCCGAGATCGAGCTTCGTCGCTTTAATGGGCTGTCCAAAAGCCCATGCTTGATTGAATGATGAAATGGGTTTTTGCCGGCGGCTCTTCTTCTTACCATTCTTAGGGGCATCTTCTAGTGTCGCCTGCTCTAGTTGTTGGGCGACTGATGCCGGACTCGGATCAAGTGAATCTTTCCCGTATATGTATAAACTAACACGTCTATCGGTGTGGAATGGTTGGTACGGCGCGCTGGACTCTATTTCAGCTTGGGGAATGGAGGCCTCGGGACTATGGTCCGAGTCCGCAGATCTTGGTCGAGGATGAAGAACCAGTGTATTACCGCCGTCGTGATCTTGGCTGGTAAGATCAAGATCCTCGATAGGGTCAATAAGCTGCTTGATTGATGGGGCAATCAGATCGTCGGGCAGATTCCTCAACTTAAAATCCTTGTGCCTGCCGCGAGGGAAACGTGGTTTCTCTTTTCCGAGCTTTGCCTTCCGGCTCTTATGGGGAAAGGTCCTCACTAAGCCTTCGCCTACCACGAACAACATGGGGTATTTTCTCCCAGAGATCCAGGTCGCACAACACGAACCAGGCACCATATTCTTAGAAGGCAGACTGACACGGTTATCACCTGTGTGGCGTAGATGATTTATGGCAGATCCAGCATTACCTAAGGAATGACTAATTCCCGCGGCAAGTGCCTTTCCTCCGTAGCTAGCATGGTCCATGATAATCGATGTTGCTTGTGCATTGGAGCTACTACGACGCTGGCGGTTGATGAGTGGCCGCGCAGCACCGTAGGCTGAGGTAAGTGCATTCGAAGCCATGGAAACCGCGGATGATGGATTCTCAGCAGCTCCTTTTGCGTCTTCTGGAGCATTCACTCGTCGGCGTGGGGGAGGCCAAGTATAGGCGCTAGATGGCATGTCCAGTAGATGAACAGTACCTCTCTCCGTCACCATGGCCGCTCGTTCACCGTTCGGCTTTGCCCAGGCAACTTCCACGATGCGTGCCACTGTCATACGTGAGAACTGGGCAATTTGTCGTACTCGCGTGGTGTGCCCTTTGTTTGGCTGGGAATTTTGCAGCACTGATGACTTCGTGTGCTGGATACGCATCAGGTCCCACACGGTCTGCACGTCCCCTTTACTACTGGCAGTGAACAGAGACAGGCCAACCGGAGAAAATGAGAGAAAACTACACCCGAGTGGGGCTTTGAAGGTGGTGACATGATGAATAGCGGCAGAATTCGCCAGGCTATGCAGGTCAAGGATCGAGACAAGCCCCGGCTCTTTCGTCACTGCCTGACCAGAGATGCCGTAGGTAGGAGGGAATTGAGATGTATCTGTCCGCCCTGGATAAGATGGTCCCCATGGTGGTGAGCCGACAGAAGACTGTCGAGGAGGCTGTTGAGGCTGCCCCTTCTGCCAGTAATTATTCCAGAGTTGCATGCCTTGCTTTCCAACCCAGCCTGCCCCTTTGATCAGCTCCTGCGTCGTTTCTCTCATGATTCGGTTCATAACACTGTCGGAAATAGGTTGGTCGACATCAGCAGTCTCGTTGGGCAACACGGGAGAAGTAAGTGTTGTTAATCCCGGTGCTTTGCCCTCAATCGCTACTGGAATCGCTGCGTTCAACGCAATCTGAGATGAAGAAGCCGGAGGGCAGTATGCAAGCCACCTCCCGCTTACAGACAAGATTGGCATTTGCGGATGCCTTCGCGGAGGAATTGGGCTCTGGGTACCATCTTCTTCCGGAGTTGAATCTCCCTTCAGACCTTGTTGCAAGCTTGTCCACACCTTTCCAACGCAGCGGAATTGAAACCCTGGCTCTTGGTCATGTTTGGCCTGCCGGTATACCCAACTTTCTCCATTTGATCCCGAGGAAATGATCACACTCCCGTCATCAGCTTTGATATGGAAAGCACCCGTCGGCGGAGGGCTCCGAAACACCGGACTCGACATTGATGTCTTGATTGGGATCTTCGGCGCTTGTAAGAGGACGTCGATTAAGCTGCTCGTAGCTAGAGAGTAAACCTCAACAGTGGTCTGATAGGCCTCGATGATCGGCACCCCTTTTCCAATATTCATGGGTCTCGGGGCATCGGATTGCGGGGTTTGCATGCCGTCCAGCCTTGGGCTCGATGTCCGGTCAAATTGCACGTCAAGTGCGATATCGGGAGCGCTTGGCGGTGCGACAGGCCCATGAATAACGACAGCAATCAAAGGAAATATGCCATAAGGGTCAGGTATGCCACACCAGGGCAAAATTTTGGCATGATGGACGCCACCTCTCAGTCCTTTCAGACTTGCCAGTGGCTCTACACCGCGTTTGCTGAAACTGTAGACGTCCAGTCCACCTTCATATCCCGCAATCACGACGTTATCATTCACTGACACATGAGAAGCATTTGGCTTGGGCAGCGTATCAAAGCCAAAATAATAGCCTCTCTCACCAGCCCTGAGTCCGGTCCTAGGGTGTAGGTCAAAGTCAATGTCCGGAACTCCGTAGAAATGAGCTTGGGGCTGATGAGGCAAAGGTGGATGAGCGACTGCCTGAGGTGCCGTCAAGGGCGAAGCCATCGACCTTCGCCGCACTCCTGGTGGGGATGAGGCTTGAGAACGGATGTCAGGTGCATAATGGTCCATTTGAAAGCTCAACGGACGTCGAGTGCTATTCGGAGGTGAAGCGGAGTAAGCATTGCTGTTACCATACTGCCGTTGCTGCTGAGCACTCCACGCATACTGCATCGCTCTCGGGTCTTCATAGGATGACGGTTGTGTCGGTGGTGAGTCGCCCATGATGCTGATCAAATTGGAGGGTGAACCGGCAAGGGGCCCCATTGCTTTTGCCCAGTCATTTGCACTTGGTGCGGTGCTTGCAGAGACCGAAGTTGTCGAAGCAGCATCTAGGAGCGGAGACGAAGCCAAAGACCTCGCATTTGTAGGGATGGCAGCGGGAGCAGACGGTTTCAGCTCGGGAGATAGGGGAACAGGAGACTCGGTTGGCGGAGCCGCGTCCTTAACGATGCTGCCGTCACTAACATCCATATCAGATTCACGCCCAGTGAAAGAGGGGTCTATGCACCGCAGCAGCAGGAGAGTAGTTGAGGGGACAGCATATCACGGGTCCTCTTACAGCCAAGCGACTTGCTGGCGGGTTTGCAGCTGAAGGGCAATGGGGGAACATACGAGAATTTGGCTCCATGTCTTGTCACCGCCGCGACCACACCGCCGCTATCTTTGGCATTCTTGTCCTTTTTCTTCGAACCTGAGGCATCACTAGCAGTAAGCTTCTGCTTCTTCAAGGCTTTCTTGCTCCGGGTCTTCTTCGCTGAGGAGGAAGAGGCCGGGGCCGGGGACGTGTCGCGGGTGGACGAACCGGGCATAGAGGGGACCTAGGAGTATCGGGCTGGGGGCAGTCGCCTGCTCGCCAGCGGAGGAGCTCTCCTAGAAGCTCGACTCTTGGGAAATGGTGTTCACGAACGGGACAGGTAGACCGAGTGACCGAAGGCAGCGATGGGCTCGTATAGTCGATCGTAATGCAGGTGGGATGTCGTCAAGATACGTTCGTGGTTTGGATAAGTAAGGGGTGGGACCGGCAAAGGAAGTGGGCGCGTCGAAGACCCGAGGGGGATCGGCGGGGAACAAAGAACAGGAATGGTATTATCACGATTCCGTAGAAACAGACCAGAGCGGCACTAGGAAACCAAAAAACAGAGTACAGGTTTATAAGCTCTTAGTGAGACAATGTAAATCCAACGTACACAGAGAATGTGTTGTTATGAGAATATAGTACGGTAGAATCAGGAGTGAAGAGGGAGGATGATGGCTTGCACGAAGGTGACAGGCCGATAGTGGGCGATAGGCCGATGGAGCATACCTTACCTCACACCTGGTAAAGCGATGGCGTTAGTGACGACTGATGAAGCGCCTCCAGCTGGGGTCGCTGGTCGCAATGTCACAGGTCACTCGCCGGGCTGGCGGGGCAAAGCTGCCCACGGGATACGGCGTCAGGAGTGCAGGGACTCAGGTGGAGGTTGCCCGGATGTACCTACTTCCAACGAGGCGCGATAGGCATCTGCCACCTAGTGGGGAAGAGGGACATGTACCTCCCGAGTACCTTCATTACCCGCTGGGTCCAGATCAAAATCAACAGTCTTGGAAGTAACTGCGTGGAAGTCTTATCCACTCCTCTTTTGCAATCATGCCTGGGAGGTTCCATGTACGTAAGTACCTTAGGTATGTAATGATATCCAAGGCACGGACAGCGCAGCGTATGGCAAACCAGAAAGGATACCTCATACTTTCGGACAAGGACCTGTTGCCTACGTACCTAAACTTTGTGCCTCAGGCAGCATAGGCAGGGAGGTCGGTAAGGTACCTAAGGTATCACACCTCACCATCCGGTACCTACCTGGCATCTAAGGTAGACGCATTACGCACGTGAGATAGGTCAAGTAGGTAACTATATTGAGCCAGGTCACCTTACCCCTCGGCTCACTTACCGTACTTCCCCCCCTCTTCAGTTGTTGCTGTACGGCGAGATTCGGTCATCGCTGAACAGTAGCATAGGAGGTATCTAGGTGACTAGTAGTAGGCGGGTTTGAAATTATGCAAATTCATTCCAATGTAAACTAGTCAGCGATGGTCAAGTGACCCATCCTTTTCTCATAAGGAGGCAGGTATATTTTAGATCACCAAGTGTAAAGCCAACAAAAATCCCATGTCCAAATTCCCTGGAACCAACACCCGGGATTCAGAGAAAGAGGAGTTGGAGGGCAGATCGGTACCTGTCAAGTGTACCTGGTAGCCCCGGTGTTGCCCCAATGAGCGCGTGAAAGTCAAGGTGAAAGAAGACTTTCCACGACAGCGCCCAAATAGGGAAAATGGAACAGGGCGCGGGGTTGCGCGTTCCAGTGACAACGAGGGGCATCACTACATGGTACTTCAGCTGAGCTACCTACTCAGGTACATATCTATCTATCAGATTAGGTGCCTCCTGTGCACTTTAATAGGTGAGATGAGGTAGCTGCCATGCCAGCCCATCTGAATGATCTGGCCTGCGTTTGGCAAACCGCTAGGAGGCGCCTAGGCTTAGGTTGATTTCATATAACTTACCTAGCTCCAATTACTAACCGGATGCAAATCGAGGTGAGACGCGACATTACCCTGCTGCGTCATCGGCCTTTCTGAGACACGCACTCAGGTACCTAACACAGATTGCCAGGTAGGTATGTACTTAGGCACTAAATACAGTTTGGGGTCTGTACCAGTCCTGCCACTCAGCATCCTGGAAAGTATGGTGCGGTTGAACGAGGAATGGAATGGAAGAGACGACCAACTACCATCTCCGATGACTTCAACTCTTTTGCTAGGTAGTTCATACCCATTACATGGAATAACATCGTATCGCACTGCGACTGTCAGCCTGGAAAACTGCCTACTCTCATCTATAGCTCAATAGTACCATAACCATTTGCCCCTCCCCTCCCCCCTGACTCATTGACGCTAACGTGACAGCGGCATGCCACAGCAATTCACCGTCATGTCGCGAAGAATCCATACGCTGATAGTACGAGTGACTCCAGGTCAGCTGATACATGTGGACAGCCCAGCATGACACGGGTTCATTCTCTGCTATTCCTGAATTCTGAGATAGTCCCCTTTTGCCATTTTGGAAAGCTTTGCCCATCTCATTTTGTCATTCCGCCCGGCTGACGAGGTCAACGTTTATGTTATGTGGCTGGGTGCTCGGCTTATTTCTGACGAGTGAGATCACGCGACGAAAACCACATTGTGAAAACAGCGGCAACAAAGTTCACAGAAAGCCCTGGATTGCAGCAGGCCTGCACATGTCAGAATTTACAAATGTCCATAGTTCCCTAATCATGAAACAGGTTGGTATAGATATTGCCTATACCCGGGCAAATCGCATTGTGAACACATGCTTAGCGTCTGCCTCAAGCAAATTAAACAGGCCAACGCGTAGGCGTATCAGTGCTCATCATCGATGGAAAGTGACAAAACACAGTCAACATATGGTGACCCCACCATACTTAAGCTGGCCTCCTATACAACGGTGTCAGCATGGACTTTGGTGGAAGACCATTCAGAAGAACAACCTGAACTTACGTATGGAGGTAAACCTGATAAAATGAATACTGCAAGCCATGTCCCTTGACATCCTTCAAAACTGCACGCCCCGACCACGTAGCCACGGCCTTCTCGCCTGTCTTCATAACGAAGTCTAACGACCCGCAGAGCATGTATTCATGTTCGGAACCCACTCCGTTGCCAGCTGAAGAGCTCAGACTCTCACCGAAGGCTGCCGGAAACACTCTCTCTGGTTTATGCTTGCGGGAGGCGACCTTTTCCCACATCCCACGTCGGAGGCTGCGAATCTCTGCTCTCGAAGTCAGCGTCAAAACTCCATCTCGCCTCCTTGACTACGAGGATCTCGGCTGAGAAGGTCGGTTCAGTGAGCGAAAAAAAAAACTGACCATCGTGTCCTCTCGCGGTCTTGTCGCCCATGATGAGTGTTGCATCCTCGGTGAAGTATCCTACCCACTCCTCATTCTTAGACGGATCGTCTGAAGTCGCGTAGAATCGTGGTATGAAGTCCTTGACATCGTCACTCACTTCAACATTCGTCGGGAATAATGGGCGGTATTCTGTCATGGCGCCGATGGCTTTATTTCAGGGTTTTTACTCAACAACTAGAGGCCAAAGGTGATATAAGAGATACCAAGTGAATCAGAACGATTGCCTTCCATTTGTGGAAACTTCTTTGCTCATTGGAGGTGTGAATTATCTCATCGGGGTGCGCAGCGATCCGCGCACTACGCTGCAAGCGGGGCAGCATCCGGCACCACAGCCGAACGAAATCCCGGCAGCGGGCCGATGCCAGAGCCAGCCGTCGACGGAGCTACCGACGCTGGCCGGCTCCCGTCGTCTCCCTCAGACGCGGCTCGTAGATTACCTCGTACAGCAATTAGCAGGCGGCAATGAGCTCTTCCACCGCAAGTGCATACATCGCGGCAGTTCCTTGACAGACAGTCGGTTCATAGCTATCCTCAGACCTACCCAGTCAGCATATAATATCTCCGCCAGCTTGTGCCATGCTGGACGAGGCTGATGAGATTCTACGGGAATCGGCCAAGCTTTTGATAGTGAATGCTATCAGCATGGCAGTCCGACTCGATTATGGCCAGTTCTGGAATTGGAACACCACTGGTTGATATGGTGCTATGGTTTGCAGTTCATTCACACATGGCGATGTGGCTTGAGTGCGAAAAACGGCCAAGAATGAGACCGCATTGTGACAAGCCAAGGGTTCTCGATAGGTACATTAAGTGAGAACACTGGAATCCATTTAACCAATGTGGTAAAATGATGAATATGGCATCAAAACATCCTTATACATGGAAGCTGGGTACTTAATGGACTTCTCGCTCAGTACTATTGGGACAGTAACTATCTGGTAAGCCGGAGATTGGCGTAACCATATCATCAACCTACAGAATCTCGTCGAAAAGAAAAACACCTGGTTTCAATAAAGTACCAGATCGAAAACACCTCGCAAAACATCACATCGCATCGTAAGCGCCCATCAGCCGGTTCTGGTTTTCGAGTGGGGCCGAATGAGCCATTGTTATCTTCACGTTCCCAGCGGGTGCTTTTGCTGTTATGAACTTATCCTCACAATTTGACTCCACGTGAAGTGACCTCGCCCCGCCCCCCGATATTCAATAGGATGCGGCATTCGGGGCAGTACCACTTTGTTGTTCGCGCCGGTATCTCGGATAGACCCACGCATTCGAGATGGAACCACTCCTGCTTGCAGTTCTGTGTGCGCGAAGGAGTTAGTGTTTTAGTACTTCTGCGTGCTCGATAACAGTGCTTCTGCTCTGCACTCGCAGGCCTTCTTTTTTTATGCATCGAATGATTTGTTTTGTTGCTCACATCAACATTATCGCACTGTATCATTGTGCCAAAGCTGACCCGGTTACATTGACAGTATCGTGGCTCCTCTGGGTCGATGAGGTTGCCATCGTCGTCGACCTCGACCTCTACCTCCTGCTCGGGCTGCTGGCTAGCGCCCTTCTCTTTCTTGGTACCGCCGCGGGCTTTCTTTCGAGGAGCAGCTTTGCGCTTCCCTACGGCACTGGTACCTCCCGAATTCTTCGTCACAATGCCTGGAGCGGGTCGCTTTGGGCGTTTACTGGGCTGACGAAGCTCAGGGGCCGGGGTATTTCGGGCGGTACTAGCGCGTCGAGGTCGCTCAGCCGCAAGAGTAGGAGGCGGCTCTTGGCTTGCAGCTTTACCGCGAGAAGTAGGTCGGCGCGTTGCGGAAGCTGACGGAGGCTGTGGCTGCGGCTGCGGTTGCGTTTGTGGTTGTGGTTGCGGTTGCGTTTGTGGTTGTGGTTGCAGTTGCGGTTGCGTTTCAGATGCAGGAGCAGGAACAGGAGATGGAGTCAGAGTGTTCCCTCGAGAGGCAGGCTGCTTAAGATTAGTCGCAACAGGCTGCAAAGTCTGTCTCGTTTCACGTTTGGGCAAATCCCTGGTGGGGGGAAGGATAGGGGTTGTGGAGGTCTTTACTGGTGGTAAAATAGGAGTCTCTGCAGGCGGTTTAGTAGGAACAGTCGTAGTGACTGTAGAGGGTGGAGGCACTGGACTTGTTTGCCCTGAGGACAAGGCATTTTTAGTCGCTGGATTAGAAGACTCTGATGATGCCGAAATTGGGATTGGCACGGGCACAGGTGTCTTTGACGTGAGGGAAGCTCTACCTATCTGCGGAACAGGGACAGGTGTTTCTGTAGGGGGGCCCAGAGGAGGAGCGGCAATCGGCTGAGGAGGAACAGATGGGGGTCGCGGAGTGAGTTGAGGCGGAGGAACCGGCGTCTCTGTCTTGGTTCGCTTAAGTTGCGGCTTCTCTGACTGGTTTGGCGGTTGGGTCGTGGGAGTCTGTACAGATCCTTGAGCTTCGTTACTAGGGGGTTTCTCGGCGACGGGAGTTTCTGACATAGAGTCGCGCTTCCGCTTTTTGACCTTAGGTTTGCTCTGGCCTTTTGCTTGGCTCTGACTGCCCTGACTCTGTCCTGCCTCCGAGACCTTATCTTGGGGCTTGTCATTGATCTTGTCTTGAGCCTTATCCTGAGGTTTTTCCTGGGTGCTTCCAGCGACCGAGGGAGATGCCTCTTGAGTGAAAAACGAACGGGCAGCTTCTTCCATCTTTCGAGCTGACTCTTCCGCTTCCTCAGCTGCTTGCTTAGCCAGGAGGTCACGTTTGAGCTTTTTTGCCTCATTCAATTTCATGCCACGGTTGCTCAACTGGACCTCGTCGGCTGTGAGAGCTTCGGCACTTATAGCGCCCTCGGGGGGGTATTGATTACCAGATTCTGCATCGACAACAGGAGCAGGTAGGTTGGCCTCAAAGGGCCTACCTTCCTCTTCCGCCGCCTTCTGGGCAGCCCTGAAAGCTTCAACTCCTCTTCCGAGCGCCTTCAACTCGCGCGAGATCATGGTATCACTTGGGCTCCAAACCGCATTTTTCTTCATCCGTTTCCTCAGCTTGGCAAGCTCGTATGGTGTCAGCTGTAGCCACGGGGCGTCAGAACTGCCCGGAACTGCATCCTCAGGGGGAGGTTGTAGCTGCGCGAGCGCAGTGCTGGTTGAAAGGGTGGGGTTTGGGTTTTCGGGCCGGGGGATTGAAGCCCGCGGGGGACGGGGTGGTTTGGGGGTCTTCTGCTTTGGAGTTTTGGTCGACTTGACAAGCTTAATGCGAGGGCCCGGAGTGGCTGTACGTCTTGGAGGCGAGACCGATATTTCCTCTTCAGAACTCTCCTCGCTAGACGAGCTGTAGGCGTTGAAGTCCATGTCATACGGCGCAAGTACCTCACCGGGCACGGTGATTCGCGGTGGTTGGCGGACCTTCTGTCCGTTACTGTCGACGCGAAGGGTGACCTTGTGAGCACGAACCATCTGCGGTGATTTGGTCTGGACCGGACTCTTCTGCTCCTCAGCGGTGGGATAATTTTCCATCATGGTCTGGAGCTTGGCCAGAATGGTCTTGGCTCGATTGTAATGTCTATTTACATTCTCATGCATACGTACAGCCTCGCCGTGAGAATAGGCCCGCGAGGTGACGGCCCGATTGAGGTTATCGGAAATATCGGCGCGCAGTTTGACTGGATCCGTACGTTGGTCGGCGGGAAAGGTGGGAAGTTTGGCCCAGGTTTTGGTCAGGTCATTGACATTCGCCGATGCGTCGTTATAAGTACTGTCAAGCTGCCCGATGAGGGTAAGTGATCGCATCATGTCAACGGGCAAATGCTCGGTAAAGTCGAGGTAGTCGGTGACGGTTGCTTGCGCATCTGGATCGGCGCGCATGTCGAGCGGCTCAAGGTCATTGTTCGCAGCAGGGTTTGGAATAGGATTTCGAGGAGAGATATCGCCATCCAGGTCCATGGGCGCAGGACCGGCAGAGTTGGCGGCAGCAGCCATGATCTCGGCCATATCCTCGTTAAGTTTCTTTGATGACTTAAATCGCAGGCATCATGTTCGTAGATGACGGTGACGATTGTCGCTTTCGGTACGTAACGTGGAATTGTTGAAGCGTGTAGTTGGTGGATAAGGTTGACAGATACCTGATGGAGCTTGCGCGACGACATCGCGTCTGCTTGGCACCTAACCTTCCATCCAGGCATCGATGCGCCCCATGCCTGCGCACGTGCCCTCCCGCAAGAATGAGTACATATGTACATACATAGGTACCTACCCCAGTACCTCCACCGTCCTGAGATAACTAGGCAGAAGGTCAGTTGTCTAGGTGATAGATACATGCGTTTCCGACGTTATTTTATAATTTGTTCTGCTACCAAGTACATACCTTTTCTGCCTTTGTATTCCGAGCTATCTAGAGTTCCGATATGAGTAATTTACCTACCTTCTCAATCTGCTTAGTAAATAATAAAAGTGACTGCGTTATAGTCTCATGTCCACCAACGGTTCATTGCACCGAGCACCTAGGTAGTTAATTACATATTCAATTTGGCCGCCAGGAGGTTTTCACGTCTACGTCAACTTACCTTAGGTACCTAAGCCTGCCATAACTGCTACCTATAATGTATCTATCCTGCAGTCCAACAATAATTCTGCATATACCGCGAGCTTTCAGAAAGGCAGCGAACTTCAAGTCTTTTACCTATATCCTACATAGGTAGTTATCTACTTAAGATTCACTTATACCTAGAAATCCTCCAAGGGATACGTCGTCTATATCTTGACCTCATATACACCTTGCCACATCACATGGGGTGACGTAAGGTCTCGACCGTACTTTACTCGAGTAAAATGGAAAGTTTCACAGGTATATCACTACCATTTCTACCTCGATGTTCTGCCAGGGGACTTAGATAGATATCTTTTGACACCAGTAATAAGGCATGCCAGGGTCAGATTGAACCAAAAAAAATGACCCTCGGCCGTTTCCGAATTCCAGCATAGCTTCATAGTCCGTATCGCCCTTTAGCTGCATCATCCCGTCCCACCGTGGACCTCAACTACGCTTCCTGACATAAAGGTTGACTCGAACACATTTACCACCACCTGGGCAACTTCTTCTGGTTGACCTAGGCGTCCCAACGCGATATCCTGCACCAGCTTCTCGTTTGCATCCCCTCCGGCAACGTTACCGGCCATGGTCGGCGTATCGATTGGGCCAGGAGCGATGCAGTTAACTCGTACGCCCTTCGGCCCAAGCTCGAGAGCCATGGCTTCTATTTGACCGTAGTGAGCTCCTGATTCTCCCGCTGCCTCAAGCAGTAGAATGCCTGAGTCTTTGACAGGCAAACGCGAGCCGTCTCTACACGTTTCCAGAACCCCAAGCGACACAGTCTGCAGGTGGAAAGGGGATCGCGGGATACTTACTTGTGAACCCGATTACTCCGAATTTGGTTGCGCAATAAATAGAGAACCCCCTGGTTGCTCGAAGGCCGGCTGTACTCGCGACGTTGATGATAGCGTCACCTGCCCTGAGATGGGGCACACAGGCTCTTATCATGTTATAAGGCCCACGCAAATTAGTGTTAACCAGCTTGTCGAAGTATTCGTCCGTCGTGTCAGTGATGTCTAATGCCGTGGGATTGATACCCGCGCAGTTAAAGAGAAGGTTGATGTGGTCCACCTCCGTCAATACTTTCTCAATACATGACTGGCACTCCTTGCTCGAACCAACATCAACTGCATAGAAAATGTGGCCCTTGCCTGGCATCTCGTCAAGGAGATGCTGGCATCCGTCCACATTTATGTCGCACAGCACCAGTCGGACGCCTATGGAATCAAGCCGTTTCGCTGTCGCTCGTCTTGCTGTCTGATCAGCAATCAACGGATATCTTTACAGGACTCAAATATCGCTTCACCCACCCAATGCCACTGGCTGCTCCTGTAAGAATAGCCACTTTGCCTGCGAGCGTTGTTGCCATTGTTCAAGCCTCAAAATGAAGTTGTAGATCGAATATTCCGTCTCGTTTTCGTGACAGAGTATCACATGAGATGTTTTGAGCTGGTCTAGATAACTACGAGGATCAAAGGCGGTGTTCTCGCCCGCAGGATGGTCGATACCTCTCTTTGTGCAATACCTTCGGCAACACTTCCACCATTCCCTTATCATCGGAACGGGAACATGTGTGGAGATGACCAGGAGAGCCGCCGTGGGATGCCGCCACTGACGGACTTCTTTATGGTATTATTTTACCGTATGGGTAGGTACCTGTGCTTCTTGTGATCTCAAGACTCGAAGCTGAATGCGTCTCGATCCTACGTTATTGCAAGGCTCCTTCTGTTGCTGGGACCTGAATCCTCCGTACTTTTAGCTACCTTCAGTGTCTCGGTGCGCAGTCCGGTGCCTCGGAGCTATCCGAGCCTAGCTAAGTAGGCAAGTATGTACCTGCTACATAGCTACCAGACCATCCTAAAAATCAACAAAAAAACAACTAGCGGGTCGCTGCGAAACCCTTGTCCATTCAGGAAGCTCTCGGCTCAAGAGCTACTGGGTCTAATCATATTACTACACTGCATGTCTTGAGATAGGTTTGTCAAGCAAAGGACACACCAGAACCACCAGATGAATGAGCCGCGGCTCAGGTTCAGCTCGGGGGAAAATCATGCCTTGCAATTCCAATCTGGTGGTGCCAAGCTCGCTTTCGCGAACCCCACACACACTATACATACCTTGCTCAATAAGGTTATGTACTCCTTACCGTTGGGAGAATGACCGAATCGCGACAACACAATAAATAGCTGAGTTTCTGATAAGGGAGGCCTTTTTGTGAAATCCTTCCATCACAGTCTCGACAGCTTCAGCTCCGAGCGACTCCCCCTTCATCATTGTTGACGTTGGTTGGTTCGTATAGTACATGGACTTCGAAGCCTCCATTTCAATTGTGTCCAGTTAACGAGGTTCCCTTTTGAGGAAATATCCAAGGGACGTTCAATTTCACATCTCTTTTCGGTATCAATCGCCACTTCCAGTGGCGTTAGAAGCATCATGGTAATCCCCTACGCCCTACTAGATAGCCAAACAACACCAAAAAAATCCGCTAATGCACATTCCATAGTCGTCTACGAGGTTCGCTCTTGTTCCACTGTTCCTCGGCGCTGCCATCTTCGGGGGGTACGCCACGATTGGAAGTATCACGAAGAATGGCTTCGGAGAAGTCATCGGCGCACTCAAAGAAGGCCGGGTCGCCATTCTGCGCGGAGCTCCTGAGCCTTATAAAACGGCGTATACAGGCGTTGCCGCAATCGACAACCAGCTCTCCGTACTTGTGGCGTTCTTCAGCCCGCTTGTTGATGGCCCCGTACCTGCCGATGTCCGTCTATTCTACGTCTGGGGAATGGCCCAGTTCGTGGCCTCTTGGACACTCCTCATGCTCGAGGGCCTGCGCGTCGGAAACCGCGGAAGGCTTGTGAGCCTCGTCAGCGTCGTTGGCCTCGTATTTCAGAATCTGACGTGGACTTTCACCGTGCCTATCTACCTCGCCATACATCTCCTCACGTCGCCAGTTGCCAAGCTGAAGAACGGGGACGGCGACGCCGGCCGGCAGACGCTCTTCGTATACCTGTGGGATCTGGCGCTTCTGCCCATGAGCGTAACGATATCATTTGTTGTCCCCGCCATCTTCATGTCGTTGCCTCACCTACTGAACCAGAACGCTGCTACGCACTGGAACTGGATCGCATTCTGGCAGCCGTTCCCGCTGTGGAATATCATCGCCCTAAAGTTTCTACACTATGTCTGCTACTACGCATTGGGAAGCTTGACACCACGTGACGAGGAAGCCCGCCCGACGACGCCAGGGAATGCATACATGGTTGCGGTTCGAGGCGTGTATGAGTTTGGGCTTACGCTCTGCGCTGTGACGCACCTCCCCGTGATAATTATCTCTATCGCACCAACAGGCCTCCGCACCATCTTTTTGTCCGTCTTTCCTTACTTCAAAGAGATCTTTGAGCAAGCCTCGTTCAGTGGCACTTTCGTACCCAGCTGGATTACCAATTCTCCAACCGTCATCCCAACAGGATATGCGGCAGGCGATCTCGCGCCTCTTGCGCAGCATTTTCTACAATATGATCTGTACGTTGGCACGGCACCGCTCCTGATCTGGAGTGCGTATCTCTATATGACGACAGCGAAAGATGCAAGCTTTGCGACAGCGATCCAGAAGACGGTGTTTTGGATGGTTGTTGGAGGACCGGCTGCGGCTTGTCTTGCCCTGATTTGGGAGCGCGATGATGTAGTCAAGGAGGGCGAAGGGAAAGCGGTTCTGGAAGGGAAGAAGACGAGGTAGAGAAAACAAATGAGTTACTTAAAAGGGGGGTTAGGAAGGGTTTCATGGCCCTATTCAGGACGCGCGCGGCTTAAGATGGCGATAAGTTCTAACGCCGAAGCGGTGGATATTTTGTCTTGTTACATGCCATGTACGAAAGCTGGGTGAAACTGGCCTTTCTGGGGCTAACATTCCCTTGAGCTCATTTACCTTGACCTAAGAATAGGGAGGCAGCTCTACTCTTTCTGGATCGTCTACAAGATACCCTGTATTGTGCTTGGTCACCTTCCGCACAGTCACATTGCGTGATAAGTCGGGACATATGTGAATACTACCAGGCATACTCCACCCCCCTTCTCTCTTCTTCGAAACGAAACGAAACGAAACGCCAACGCGAGCACATTGCGTCTGGTGTTCACTTTGGGGGGCAGATCAATGAATCGCCAGTTGTGACTCACCGAATGCCTTATCTGCTAGAGATGGGTTGCAAGGCGTTATTGCCTCGCACTGTACCTGCCTCTTAGACAGAGGCCTCCTTCTAGGGAGTTTCAGTAAGCCGTAGCTTATGTCACAAAATTTTCGGCAAGTCTATGCATCTGCCACGGAGAAGTCGTGACGATACCAATAACATTTCAATGTATGGTCGCATCAAATTCAAAAGAATTATTTCAGTTTCAGTGCGCCGCCAAGATAGCCTTGCAGGTATTTGTCAAGCTTTCGACATTCCTAACTGGCCGAAGGTCGCTGCGCCCAGCTGCCGCAATGCCCCACGAGGCAATGAACAGCATCGATTCGATACAAGGTGTCGTTTGGTACAACGGATAGGGCATTCGTCCCAATAACAGGGGGGAATCGCTGAGTTATCGCGTGATCGACACCTTGTCTAGTGACCGAGGGAGTATTAGATTGTAACCGTGATAGAGAGCTAAGACGCGAAGTGCGAGTCTCGCATGATGATGGCACTGCCTCGTTATAAGACGCTCGCAGGATGGGGAATATGATGGATACAAACATGTTCAGGCAGAATGGACTATATATATAACCTTTAGAGCTGCCTGTGTTTTCTTCAATTTCTGTAAATCTTCCAGACATCCCAATAACTCCCGAAAACATCTCAAAGCCATCACAGCGTCGACCCAATTTAACCAGATAGATCACTACCACAAATTTACTTTCGACGGTATTCCATTTCCGTCTTATCTTTGGCTCAACATGCCAAAGATCATCACCAAACTCAAGCCCGAGGCCTTCTGGCCCAAATCAATGGACAAGGAATGCGACAAGGCGGCCCGTATTCTCAAATCGTTCACATCTCTGACCTCATCTTCCGGATCACGGGCGTCCCCCACGGCGGGAAGAAACATCCGAATCCCCCCTTCGGCCCTAGCTAACGCCAAAGGACTTGCCATATTTACTGGCCTCCGCGCCGGCATGTGGCTCTCGGGTGCCGGTGGCTCTGGTCTCGTTGTGGCTCGTCTGCCCGACGGCTCCTGGTCCCCGCCGTCGGGGTTCCTGGTGCGCAGTGTCGGTGCCGGGATCGTGGGCGGCGTCGACATCTACGACTGCGTGTGTGTGCTGAATACGGAAGAGGCCGTTGCCGCGTACGCCAAATCGCGCGTCAGTCTCGGCGGAGAGGTGGCCGTAGCCGCCGGGCCTTTGGGCGGGAGCTTGACGGATGGGAAGGGCGATGTCAACCCAGTCTGGAGCTATACCAAGTCCCGCGGCGTCTGGGGCGGACTCACCGTTGATGGGACGGTGATCATTGCCAGACCAGACGCGAATGCTGAGTTCTATGGGGAGGCGGTGGAGGTGGAGTGTATATTTCGCGGTGAGGTACCGGGAGCCACTGCTGAGAATACCGGGGGGAAGATGAAGCAGGAGAAAGGTAGGTTAATGTGGCCAGAGGGCGCGAGACAGCTTACGGAGGTATTGAAGGTGGTTGAGGGCAAGAACGCCGATGCGGCGGTCATGAATCAGGTCGGTGAAGAGCCCACACCAGGGGATCTAGTGTTGCAACCGGAGGGGCAAAAGAGTGCTTGAAATACGCCAAAATATGTCTCAGAGACCGTTAGCGATTAAAGCATTGCAATATAAAAAAGAATATATAGATTCCAAAACTCACGTTTTAATGAGCATGTTCGTCGTATCTATCATGGGTCATGAGTATCATGGTCAGTAGCAATGAAATGTGATGTTATTCCCAGACAGCCACACCGGGAGCAAATGAAGCGTTGCTAATATCCTTATCGCTTTCCTACCAGAAGAATCCCTAACCGCCTGCGGTATACGTTCTTTTCTTCTCGCCTCGAGCGTCGAAAAACAGAGCCAAAGTCTTCGAGGTGCACCCGGGTCGATTTTGCTGTTGTCAAAGTCACGTCCGAGCGGTCAAAAAATCCTGGTTCTTTGAGGGATTCCTTCTTCAGTTTCAGCGCCTCTAATAAAGTTTTGCGTCGAGATTCGTAATTCTCATGTCCTCAAATATCTGACGGAAAGATGCGGTAAAACATCTTACCCGGCCATTATAAGGGAGTCGCTCACGGATGACTCCCAGAAACATGACCCGGCCGCTTTGTGGTAGCCGATCGAATTCAACGAGTACGCCCGGAGTAGGTCTACCGTCTTCCATGAGGACGACTATACTTCTTGTAGCGTCAAACACGCCTTTGGGATACGTCTGAATGCCGATGTGATCCCCGGCCCTTTCAAAGAGGTACATCTCATCTCTCGACATTATAGTAGTCGAGTATTGCAGTATTTCATCCCTCACGGAGGTCGTTTGTGGCGAGACTGAGCCGTGTGCTGTCTCATTGTTGCCCCAGTTGGCCTCATCTGAAGAAATGGCTTCGTTGTCTTATACAATTACTATGTACACAGCCAAGTGAGGTTAACAGCTCTCGGAGTACTTGGAAAGTGATGTTCTGGACGAAGCACGATTGTGACTAACTCAACAGGATTATTCGAATAGATGACCATTGTTGGCAGGACCGAAACTTACAGAGTAACAGCTCTCAGACCGATTCTTCAAATCAATCCATCACGTGTTTAAGTTTTACTGCGAAATCGCGGCAGCGAGAGCTATCGCATGGTTCGCGCGAAACCCGCATGATTATAGGCGAATCCTCATCACCTGAGCACCTTTAGAAGAAGACCTGGTGGGTTTCTCTTGATGTCCACTAGCACACATTTCTATAACAACGAGCAAGGCGCATTGTCCCTAATATCCTCTTCTTGATAGCCCAGACAATCAGCAGAGCAATGTTGAAGATGGATGAAGGTTTGCCTCTAGTAATCGATAGGTTCGGTTCTGGATCGCCTTGCTGGCCGATGACTTCAGTGAAGTGGTAGGCGAGAGAAGGCTTACCCCATTTTCGAAATGGTATATACCTTAGTTCTCCATGAAAATGCTCGGTGTGCCGCCATACCTATCTTATATCCAGTACGTGTCTAGCCTGAAGATCGTGTCGGCACAAATCACATTGTAATAATGCCTTCGCCACTTCACCAATTTTGACGAGAGCAAAATATTCGTGATCTGAATGAACAGAAGACTTTTGGGAAGCTGGGGTATGCCACGAGACTCAAGCCGACGGTGCCCATCAGGGACCCCAGTATCTGCTGTGATACACCTTTTGATTTCATCCAGCACTGTTCCAATTCAAGTCCGTCAGGAGACTCTGCGCTACGCAAGACATCTTCCTTATACAATGCAAAAGCCGCTCACCTCTGGGACTCGACTGACAGAATTATTCGAGATACTTCGCGTTGACCATGCATACAGCCTCGAGCGCTGCATATGAGTGCAATGCGAGACTCGCGCAATTTACCAAACAATGAATAGCCGTGGCGTTCAAACACTTACGACCTAAACACGAGGCGCACCCACGGAACGACATGCAGTGTCTGAAACATCTTCGTGTGCTGTCATCTTCACCGCAACTGTGAGCTGCATGATCGGGCTACACCTGTCGGATCAATGCCGTGCTTATGGAGAGTCCCGGTAAAGCCACCTTCATCGCTTGCAAGTTCCCGACGTAACACGGCAGTTGCAAGCACCGCGCCGCTGTCGTGGGACCCTCCGGTCTCGTAGTGCTGGTCGTGGACTTGACTGGACAAAAGCCTCCAGACCGGATGGAAGAGACGTACATGTACCGGGTTGGAACCTTACAAAATTCATGGTCTCACCAGGACACCGTGGGGGGGTAAGGGCCGAAAAATTGGCGCCGACGATGCTGCGATGGTGGTCAAGAATGGCCCACTAGGCTCGGTGCATCGGATCGGGCTGCGGCCTCAATGACAGGCGTCAAGACAAATTACACACAGGGTCTGAGGCATGCTGTACGACCGCCCACAGCGACGCGCTGCTGCCAACCGCGTCTCCAGACTCGATCAATGCCTGGTCGATGGCGGGTTGCCAACGTCAGACCGTAGCGGCCCAGCACCAGTATCGGAGCTACGTCAAGTTCAGGTGGGTGAGGGCCGGTCGGTGGCGCGCCAGTATCCGGGAACAGAACGAGTAGGAGGTGGTAGTTCTCTACAGGCACGATACATAGGCTTTCAAGCATACTTATTCTCTCAACTTTAAGGGACTGCCGGGGTCGATCTGCATGCGTGCGCGGGGAGTCAAGTCAAGGATCATGCCGGCTCAGTTGCTAAAATCGTGGTCGTGGCGACAGGAACCAGCTCAAACTTGGCCAGTGCCCCTTACACAGAAAGTCAGATCTTGGAATTGCATCTTTGGATGGTCTGTTATTGACCAGGAAACCTGGCATTACTCGTTGTATCTATTGGTCCGGTTCACTGGGTATATTCGGGAAGGTGCAAAATCATACCTCAACTTATATGCATAGAATCTCAAAAGCAACACGTTGTGGTAGTAGTACATACGTGTGTGTGCCAACACGCTTGGGGTTTGTGGCGCCAATTACCTGTTTGGATATTTATGCGAATGTAGAACTCGGCATCGCAGCCAGACGATAGTACATACCGAGAACAGTTGATAAGATCAAGTCACTCATCCCACCTCTCACCTGGCGGCCAGTCCATGTTTCGAAACTTACAAAGCACCTATTGATGACGCTGGTTATGTCGCGAATACTTCGGATTCAACCGGAGAGCATATATGTCATCCCATACACACCCTTGTATCTTGGTGTGCTGCTGCGCAGTCAGGCACAACCTTTGTCGGCAGAGCTTGCGCGTAGTTGACCACGTACTCGAGACATTTTCCAGCGGCCGCGAGACACGGCGTCGGCGTTTAGGTTGAGGCGTGCGGCGCAACGTCCTTCAATGTGGTTGCGGATCTGCTGGTGGGAGGGCTAGCTCCGAGTGCATCGTGGCTTGCAGTAGACCTCGCGTAGCGGGTGCGTTTCTGATCACCATTCGTTGTTTCGCTGGCACTAGGAAAAGTCTGAAGCAAGAGCTGACGACAGGCCTGGACAGGCCTGGACAGGCTGGAATACAAAGCACACTACGCCTGACGATGCTGGATGCAAATGTGGTTTGTTTACTTTTGCTTCAAACTGTGGGCTTCGCCATTTGTTTATTTTGTGCAGGTCTTTTGCCACAGTAGCGGAGGCTTCCTCAAGGCTTGTAGGAACCCTCTCAAGTGCAACAGCTTATTCTCAGTTCAAATTCGACGTGGCGATTGAGCGTGTCATGTCCTTTGAGATAAAGGATGCGAGGTGATATCGACTGTGCTATATATCATTCTAGGTGTTTCATCTCCTTTCATCTCGGAAAGAGTACTGGTATTGCTGGAACGAAACAATCTAGTGCATGACTTGCCAATGTTTTACGCATAACCTCACAAAATAGAGGGTAGCGTAGCGGCACTTTAGAGTCCACGGCGAGGGCGATTGTGAGGTACTAAATCGAGCTTTGGTCCCGAGATGAGCCACCTTCTTATTCTTTGCCTCGCATCTATGTACTCAACCGATTACTAGTGCATATATGTACAAAGTAGAGAAGGAATATGTAATATTACCAGGACTGGGTGCAGTGCGTTAATCATCGTGACAGATGGTACATATATACTGAATGGGTTCTATGAGATCCCTCCTCTGCCAGTACATACGAGAATCAATCAACGAGAACCATGCCTTGAGTCGTAGTCCAGCGGTTCTAGACTGTTGTGAACCTTGGCAGGCTCTCCGGCACGTCGAAAGATCCAGACTCACATGCTGAATCGGAACGTGTCGGACAGCACCCAGCTCGGAGGGATGATGTGACAAGACGGATCCATCGCGGCATGATGCAATGGATCCATCAACGCCCCCATTGAGGGCGGTTCGAAGACTGTTCTCGAAGTGTGTGGAATGTCCACGAGTGATATCAAATTAGCTGTGTAGAATGAATAGCAACTGGGTAAAGCGGTAAAAACAAACGAGGGGGGAGCAGAACGGGCTGCTATCTCGTTTGAGTGTTCTAGACGGTATCTTGTAATCGGCTTCGGAAGAAATGGAACATAATATGGAGAGCTGCTGCAGTACGTACTATGTCGAAGCCCTATCAAAATTATACGTTGGACACGCAGCCGTGTTAGTTGTGGGGAAACGGGGGACTTTCAGATTGGAATCTCGTGAATACATACCTAACATAAGACCACCCAACATAGGACCATACTTAGGTAGTGACGGACTGAGGATCCAGATCTAGCGTGATGTAACGGCCGTCGCTGTTGGTGCTTGTCTCTCAAACGCCCTAAACCAGCGCGTCGGAACCTGCCTAGGTACCGCCGCCAATACCACTGGAGTCAATAACTAGGTAGGTACCTATTTTCACACGTATCAATTACTGCTAGTACACAAGGTACCAGGCTCATGATGCCTCATTATCATGAGGAGACCCCTTAGATTTTTGGCCGAGGGCTAATAACAAACCCGATATGTAGCCCGATCAACAAACAGAGTTTGGCTCCAACCGTGCCAATGAGCCAGATCGACCGGCAACTACCTCATAGTAGAAAAAGACAGTACCTCAATGTCCCACGCTACGGCGTAAATCAGGAGTCAATCGGGCCTGTCTGCTGGGCAAGTCCTTGCGATCCGGCCGGATTAGCAGGCGCTGTCGAGGTAGGCCACGCCAACGGTCGCTGGTCTTCCTCACATGTCGATTGACGACGACAGCAGATGTAAGTTGTAAGGTAAGGCATCTCTATGTAATAAGTCCGTGCAATTACATAACGTTACGTATTCATCATATGTAGGTAGGTTAGGTATGGTAGGCCCCGAGTATTGTGTACCTCCCATCGATTCATTCTGCTACAGGACTGGCCTTGTCTGCGTTAAGTACCTAAGCCTGAATTTGAACATGTCGTGTGCGTCTGTTTACCTCCTGGACCCCGGATTGTTCGTATCTCAAATTACTAGCCAGGGCGGGCAGGCAATGGGGCAAGCAACTTTAAGCAACTTGGCGAGCCTGGCAATGTATGATCGAAGCGATCAAATCGATAAAAGTTCCGACTCCTGAGTCCTGAGGGCCCTGACAGGCACCTATGTACATCTTTGAGCCCAGCCCAGTCAAGCCAGTGTGGCTCAGCGTGCATCGATCATCCTCATTGTCGCAGTCTGCCCAATGCAGTACGGGTCTACGCTGGTCTCATTTCCTCCTGCTGCAAGTCGTGCTGCAAGGTGAAGCTTCGGGAAAGGCCTCGTTCAGGTTGGGAGATAGATGTTTCGCTCTGCCTCAACGGTGCACCAGAGAGGGGGCGGTCGTAATTCAAGGTCGCAGTCACAGTTTCTGGTCGCCAATGGCGCCATGCAAGCAAAAACCATCGCTAATCGCCAAGGGCTGCACTCTAATACATAGGTAAGTAAAGCATGAGATCGACTCTTGTCATAGATCGACGTTGGCGCGCATCCTCCTCGTCCCTGGTGTACTGGGTCAGCACTTATCATGCGGATAAACCAGGATGACGGTGCTTGCCATTTCAGGGGCAAACCGACAGCATCGAATCGCTTGTGTGAAGTAGGTAGGTACCTCTCGTACCAGTGTGCATCATCGCTGGAAATAGGGCCAAGCGGCTCTCTCCTGACTCTCCCCCGCCGGCAGCTCGGACTCTAAGATGAGAGATCATGTTGTACAAATGCCACGTCAAAAAAGGAAAATCCAGGTCAGGTACTGAGGAATATTAGACTGCAGCCCGTCGTGCCTGTCAATGTGCCTGTCAGTGTGCCAAAGACTTGGGAGCGCCATGAAAGCTGGCTTGGCCAGATAGCGCATATTCGATGGCAGATAGAGGGCATCGAGGTCTCCAAGCTCGGGACTTTGCCGAACTGACCATGGCTCACCTACCTGATGCCGATGCATCACTACCGTATTGTAGTCGAGATGAGACGAAAGAACATTAGGTCACGGCAAGGTATAGTATTATACAAGCACGTAGCATGTTTACGTTGGTGGCTCCTGGTTACATACTTACATATAGACAAGAGAGGTATTGCCAACGTAAATACGTGCCTCCGCCCTCTAAGACCGACCAGATCTTCTCATTGCCTGTCCTCGTAGTATTGCGAGTAGCCTCACGCAAGAGGTCGGAATATGATATGCTCTGCTTCGGCGCCAACGCCATCCCGTTGATCTTTCCCCTGCAGGTTACATCGTTTTATAATTTATGGAGGTATGACTTTACCAGATATGTACCTATCGCAAGGTTCCGATGTTACTATTTAGGTAGGTAGGTACCTGTTGACGAGTTTATCACGTCCTGCAGACTTGGATCGATGTCATACCCGAAACCTCGCACCATTTCCATACCTATCCCATCCCTTGCGCACTTGAACAGTTAAGGTAGTATTTAGCCTACCCGAAGGTAAGTGTAGAGAATGCTTATCGAGTATTATGTACTGCTAGAAGGATGTGGCAGAGATAGTATGTACTGAGTGTGCTGGGCGTGCTGGGCGTGCTGGGAGATCAAAGACTCGGCAGAGGAGAGACACGCTGCAATGCGGAAACACCTCAGTTGCCGCGTAATTGTTGATGGATGCGATGAGCATCCCATGCCATCCCTTGTCGTGCTCGTCTAGCGCGACAGTAATCAATGCCAGTTGCCCTGCGGGCCAATCACGCAGAAGCTGGCCCCCTTTTCTAATCAACAATCCCGCTAGGGTGGAGGCCAATTGGCAGCCAGGCTTGGATCAAAGCAGTTTAAGTGATGTGCCTGGAAGAACCCTTGGTAATTTCTGGCCTCTGCTCTGGCTTCAGATTGTTGGAGTTTGGCAGCCAGGCTCGTACTTGGAGCTTCGCGCGATACCAGCTCCAGGCTGAATGATCATGCCCATGCTATCCAGTGCTGTGCTGCTTCACCGCCCCCGCGAGACACGAACATCTCAAAAGGAGGTCCTTCACTGAGAGAAGCAGAGGAAAAACGAGAGTGAGACTAAGAGAGAGAACTTATGCCCACCATCCCAATTTCTCCATCATCAGGACAGTCCATTCTTCTGGTCTGCCATTCATGCGCGCTGCAAGTGTGCAGTCTGGCCATCAATTGTCTTGTGCAATGGTGCTGTAGACAAGCTATTTCTCCTCTCGCTACCTTGTTGTTTCTTGTTTGTCGTGCAGAGATGTAAGGCATACTGTGTGGCTCTGTGACCTGTTGTATGCATGTCGGGTTGTTGAACATGTGCACATGCTTAACATGCAGTTATTTCCTACCGGATATACTGGACCTAGGTAGGAAGGATACCTGCTGTGTAGAGCATTGGTCTACAGCTTGCTTTTGGGCTACGATGACTTACTTGCCCATGTCCTTGCGCAATGACTTGAAGCTGTTATTATCATCTGCAAATCTAGGAGGCAGAGGGAGAAGGGACAGACAAAACCACAGAAAGGACGAACGAGAACCTAATCAAGAGGAAATACTGTGATGATTGTATGTATGATCAATCTAAAAATGGTCGGCCGTGCAAGAATGGGGGATAGGGATAGGAGATGGGGCATAGCCTGCTGCTCCCTTTAGAGATATCCCTACAGTATGATTTTTTCTATACACACTTCTCTGGAGGCGCTGTACGGCTTGCAGAAAATGCCCCGTATCTCAATGCAGGCGCCCTCGAACAGCCCTTAGCAGAGCCCTACTGCGTGAGGTCCCTGCCTAGATAGCCGGAGGCTGCGGCTGCTTTTAGGGGTCGCGTACAGTGCCCCCACCACTCCCACGCTGTTCTAGTCTACCTCCTTGTCAGTCCAGAGTCCCCCGTGTCGGTCCCAGAAAAAAGTGAGGAATCCACACCAGTCGCCGCTTCCCTAAAGTAGGTACTCCAGAAATTCAGTCGTTCATGCTGGACTTCCTATTCTCTCCCCCCTTCCATTCCCACACTCCTATCTGGAAAACCATCATCCCCCATTCTCTCTATTCCCTCCTTCCTCCCCTACACGGTCTTCCTCTCATTCGTTCTGCCCTCAATTCTTTCCACTTACTTCCACTAGTAGTACATATCACCTAGCCCTACCTAACCTGCGGTCCCTTTTTTTGCTGTGTCCTCTTCGAACGCCTATTCACCCGACTCCCTCCTTATTCGAAGGCTCCCCCCTTTAGCCCTTCCATCACGCCCGCCTGCCACGGTTCATCCCCTTTCTTAATCCCCTTTGGTGTTTCCAAGGTCGTCTTCGACTACCAACGCCATTGGCTCAGAATCAAATCCCGGAAAAACAAACTATCAACGCTCCTGTTTCCTTGGTGGGCTCGACCTGACATAGACCCCATGTCCTGCTAAACTCCGTCCATATCTCCTCTGAGTGTCGGTTTTGACACCAGAAACGTTCCACACTCCACCGGCCGGCTTGCCCATTTCCCAGGGCTCATTGTCGTGAGATAATCGACTCGTGGGCAATCAAGTCGTCTGGGGTAATAGTAGCCTACTTGCTGGAGCTCAGCACTCGTTTCCTATCCTGGTCGCAGGCGTCCTTGAATTCTCCTACACTCGAACAATACTTTCCTCACTCCGGTATACGACTAGCTCCATTCCGTCAATCGTCGATCGTGTGCGAACCGGCAATTGTTGAAAATACTACTGTCTTCGTGAAGGTGTGGTTCCCATACTTAAATACATCTACGATCAGAACCTCCACGTGGTCTATCTTGGCATATCTGCCAGGAGTTCTACTTGTTTTGTTCAATTTTCACAAAGCATAGCCTGCTGACAATGACATTGGAACAGGATTTCATCCTCACATAGCGGACATTTCTCCTGCTCGAACTCCTCACGAAGCGCGCGACCGGTCAGGCGAACTAGGGTTCTCTTGTTCGCCGGTTAGTTCTTACCTAGTGGATCGACTTCGATACCCTGAATATGGCTGCACTGGTCCAAACATATCCTCAGCAATCTGGAACTGTGACACTGCTTCAAATGAGACCAAGCTCGGCTACGGGAATCATGCCGGCGGGTTCGCAAACTCATCCAAGTCAAGCGTACATGGGTAATCAACAGAGAAACAGCATTCACGGGCTGTCCGGGAGTGTAGGGGGACAAGGCTATCGCGGGAGCTCGGCTCCGGTACAACCATATGCATTCACATCGACTCCTAGTCTTGCGAATGGCGGGCAGTGGCAAGCGCCTCAGTATGGGGGATACCGGATGTCATCTGGCACTACAGTTCCGACAATGCAGCAGATGACAGATGCGAGGGCACAAACAGGCTCCACACCACGTCCCCAACTTAACGGGGCAAACAACCAGCTGACATTCGCCCAAGTGGTGGCTGCCAAAGCATCACCAGAACGATACAGAAGGCCGGCACCCAGGCATACGGACTCATCGCCTGCCATTTCGACGGCCCAACAGACGCAATTGCAAAGCTCGGCAACCCCATCAGGCTCTGGCATGGCCACGGTTGTTCATCTGTATAACCCGAGAGCAATGCCAGATCGACAGAATGTTATCCAAAGAAATACACCTGTCATGCTTAATCGACCACATAGTGCGTATGGCTCGATGGCTGTGGATGACATGCAATTGCATCGACTCACATCCGAAGAAGAGGCGAAAAGATTTCGGCGACGTAGCATTCATTCCATCAATTCTTCCGATTATCCCAAACCCCTGACCCCGCAGGATTTCAAACAGGCGGGAGACTCCTTCCGTGTAGAAGCAATGACCTCTTCAAAGAAGCAGAGCGGTGCTGAAATGGATCAGAAACCTGCTGCACGGGTTGTCCCTATCCCTCCAGCCAACACGCTGAGCGTCGAGAAACACGCGATGCATACCAGGAATGGCAGTTCTGAAAGTTTGGTTTCCATTCGTAGCAGCAATTCTCGTCCGTCGTCGGTAAGTATACTGCATCAAAGGCTTGACTCCAAAGTCCCGTCCCCCATCGCCCAATTAAACCCAAGCCTTCTCATCATTCAATACCAAAAGTGAATAGTCTGCTTACTTACGATTGCCAATCAGTCTGCGAACCGGAACTCGAATGCATCTGCCCCCACTGGCAGCCCCGCCTCTACTTCCTCCACTTCTGGGGAAAAACCCTCTGGCCATGATCAACCTAAACTGGTCAGCATACCGCCGAGGGGCTCTTCATCTGATGTCGTCAAACGCGCTCATAATCCTTCGCCACTTTCAAAGCCGGTGACAATGGGACCTGGATCTTCAGGTGATGTGCCGTCACCTACGAGTGGCGCTGCTCCGTCTTCCGCGCAGCCACCGGCCTCCTCGCATGGGTCCAAGACCGATAGTCCAGCTGCTAAGCAGCTCGCCGCGATCAACGAAAAGGGCGGCAAGTCTAAGAGCAAGACTTCGAGACTACGAAGGGCCTTCTCCTTTGGCAGTGCTGCTGAACTGAGAAAGGTCACTGGACAGGATGTTGGCGCCGAACCTGCCAAGACGACAGTGCAGGGTGAACCAACACGTCTACACAAAGATCGCCGTCCTGAGGACTTGTACGAAGAAGAGCAGGAACGGATTGCTCAGAAACAAGAAGAAAGCGGGATCGGTAGCAGCATTTATTCGGGGACTAAATTGTTCTCTGGCTCAACCGATAATCTCTCTATCTCCTCGACGGCATCGTCTGCATCAATCATGCTTCGTAAGATGGGACGTGGTGTGAAGAAGGGTAGCCGCTCGCTCGTTGGGCTGTTCCGACCAAAGTCCATAATTGGTGCACCCGGCGATGACTTGTCACCGCCCGAAGCCTCTCAAGCAACTGTATCGATGGTCACTGTCGAAGCCGAGCGCGATAGGGTCAATGTCAACTCGAATGGTGACCTCCTCCAAGCACCTGGCACCGGTTTCCCTCACCTTGAGAGGAATTCAATGGACGCTAGCAAGACAACAGATGGTGCACAATCTGATCGGCTCGGTAGCTCGGGCACTGACAATTCTGGTGCCAGGAAGAGTATTGTTGGCGGTGAGAAGGACAGAGCTGAAGTACTGGCCACGATTCGGAAAGGCATCCTCAAGAGTATGTTGGCACGAAGTGGCGATGACTGCATCTCCAATGGAATACTGACAATTGCCCTAGCACGAAGCAATTCACCCACCCCACCAGGTCAACGAAATGACGCTAAAGGCCCAACATTCGAACTCCCAATGATCCCCAATGTGTCTGACTCGCCCAACTCCAGCGCTCCTAGCACACCGAACGAGGAGGTTCAAGGTCACAAGCGGAGCGGATCAATTGCGATTGGCAATGAAGATTATTTCATGTCGGCGCTGCGCTTACGTCAAGACACCAAGAGTGCCCCAGCCACACCTCAAGACCGGCACGGTTTGGGTAAGCGGAATGCTACCTTCAGCCCCAGAATCGTTTTTCACGACACATGGCCACCCGGAGAGTATGACCGCCGTGGCGAGATCGCCACGTGCAATCGACTGACGCCAATGCTCGCACAACAAATCAAAGAGGAGTTGAATAGCTTCAAAATGGTACGTAATCAACTCATACTGCCAGTATAGACCATGCTAACTCTGCGCAGGAGATGGAAGTTCATGAAACGTCCAAGATCTACACGCACTTTTTCTAGTTGACGACAGGCGAGCGGCAGCAGCAGCAAGACTCATTTCCTTTTCAGTTCCAAGGCCATAGACCTGCAATCATGTATTCGACTTGCGTACAGTCGAAGGGCGTTGCACACGGTCAGCATAGTAAGGTGTCACGGCGTTTGCGATTGTTACGATTATCCTGCTTTAATGACTGAGCAATGGAGCGACTCGGTGTTTGCTATAGTTTCCTATATTGGCAGTAACTGCGGTTTCCCGATTCTACCGACTTCAACTTTGGACCTTGCTCCCACCCAACTTCCCCTATTGCCCCACACCCCCCAGTACATCGAAGAAAGAGCATACCTCAGTGTTCAATGATAAGGACATCCATGCAAAGAAGCTAAATGGGGAAGGGGCAACCCTCCGGAGGCAGTGAATCGAGCTTGGTGCCCGACGAACCAGAGGAAGCCTTATTGCGTGGTCCGTAATTACAATTGATGCCTTCAGATAAAAGCGTCAGGTATGGCCAACTTGCTGGAAAATGCATTCACCGGCAAAGATGACGACATCATCTTATTGTCTATCTATTCATGTGGTCCTTGCTATGAATCAGATTTTGGAGGAACATAGATGTATGTATGCAGGTGTACACAGATGCACCTGTTCCGTGGTGCGCATAGAGACAGGGAGACACCAGAACACTGTTTAAATGGTAACAATCCCGGCATTGTTCTTTTATGTCTGGATGGGGGCAACATGCCAGGTCTGCTCAATGGGAAAACTGTATTTTTAGCGAAGACTTTTCTTAGCAATATTTCTGGCGGAACCCACTGGAATAATAACAAGCAGGAAGCACTATCTTTATCATAATAAACAGTTGTATTGCAAATAAATACGGCACTAAAGATTAATTAGTGGGCAGGTAAGCTTTTCATTGGAGTTTTGTTTTCTAGGTTTCATTAACTGCTCTACCATTAAGAAGCCAAGTATTTAAGTAGCTGCTTTTATAAAAAGTTGTAATGGTAGTTACAAGCTAGGTACAGCACACAGGGGAATAATAGCAGTAACTGCTATGATTATAACAATAACAACTAATCCTTAAAAAAAGAATCCTAAGGAGGAACAGTGAGGGCCTCTGGCAGCTATTTATTAAGCTTCGGGCCAGGTTCGCTGACTAAGCCAGGTTTCCTATGGAGCACTGCAATGTCCCTAACAGTAGGGCCGTACGGAAATCTTTATCGCGTTACTGTACTTAAGTTCAGGTAGATAGTTTAATTTACATTTAGCGATAGTTAGGTACTTAACTTTAGGTGCTTTATACTAGCTAGATAAGATGTCGCAGCATTAAGTAATTTTAGTATTAGATACAACTAACTAAAAAGGTCCGCCAGATGAAAACCCTCTCCTAAAGCGTTCCAAAAAAAGAGAACAAAAGAAAACTACGAAATCATTTCGCCTAAAAGTGGGAAATCGAGCGTACAACAAACAACATTTCATATCTGTATTCTCGCATTTACGAGACTGCGAGCACTATTAAGTTTCAAAAGTGGCGCTCCAATCTGTAAGAAACGTACGCATTCGCTGGAAAGCTGCTAGCCTCGGCTGCAGCTTTCTGGCACGAGGCTGCTTCAGGATGGCCTCAACCACGCCGAAGCCCAAGTTGCACGGGCGCGCTTTCTACGAAAGCATAGGAAGTCCTCAGTTCATTGTTGCGCCAATGGTTGACCAATCCGAATTTGTGAGCTACCTCTCATTTCCCTGTGCTGCATCGCAAGCTGATTCTTTGGCCCAAAGGCATGGCGGATGTTGACACGATCTTTCCTCACCCCCGCCGAGAATGCGAAAACTCTTGCCTATACACCCATGTTCCATGCACGCCTGTTCGAGGAGGCACCCAAGTACAGAGAGTCACATTTCCAACCTACGAAGGAGGGTTGGGTGCCCGCAGCTACCAATGCGACAGACTCGTCTTTGCTGCCCGCTCCTGAGGAGCCGTCACGAACCACACCCTTCCTCGATGGCAATCCAAAGTTCGACCGCCCACTATTTGTCCAATTCTGCGCCAATGACCCCCAAATCCTGCTTGGTGCCGCTAAGAAGGCCGCTCCATACTGTGATGCCGTCGACCTCAACCTTGGTTGCCCCCAAGGTATCGCGCGCAAAGGACACTACGGTGCCTTTTTGCAGGAAGACCAACAACTTGTCTACAACTTGATCAATACGTTACATAAGGAATTACCTATACCTGTTACGGCTAAGATACGTATCCTTGACACGAAGGAGAACACGCTCAAGTACGCGCAGAATGTCCTGGCTGCAGGCGCGAGCATTATAACGGTTCACGGACGCCGGAGGGAGCAGAAGGGCCATCTGACAGGGGTGGCCGACTGGGAGTACTTGCGGTATCTGAGGGGCAATCTGCCGCCCGAGACCGTGATTTTTGCGAACGGAAATATTCTGCAGCATGGCGACATTGAGCGGTGTCTCGAAGCTACAGGTGCCGACGCGGTAATGTCCGCCGAGGGTAATCTCAGTGACCCCGCAGTCTTCGCCACGCCGCCGCCTCCTGGCCAAGAGGGCCGAGAGTATTGGCGCGGTCGTGACGGTAAAGGCGGCTGGCGAGTTGATGCGGTATTCAGGCGTTATATGGACATAATCTACAAGCATGTGCTACAGCAGGAGCCTCCAACGCGGCGGCCGCTATTCGTGGTTGGAGATGACGAAGCTTGGCTTCATGAGGTAGAGACAAAGGACGGAGAGGAAGATGGAGGTCCCGCGAGGAAGAAACGAAAGACAGACGGAAGTGGAGGAAAGAAACGCGAGGACTCGCCGAATCTGGTCGCCATGCGACCCCATCTATTCCATCTCCTCAGGCATTTTATATCAAGACACACGGACATCCGGGACATGCTGGCTAAGACGCACGCCGTCGTAGGCGTCGAGAAAGTCCTGGAGATGGTGGAGCAGCGGATAGCGGCCGGTATGATCGAGTATGAAAAGACGGACGGGCTAAGCATCAAGAACGAGCCGGAGATCAAGCCGAACAAGCAACAAGCGCCGGCTTCGAAGTCGAAGGAAAGGAAAGAGGAAATTGGCGAGGCCGGTGGAAAGGCTATAGAAAACGACCCCGAGAGCTCGGTCGCGACGGTGAATGCGTGCAAGAGGCCCTGGTGGGTTGCGCAGCCTATTATTCGACCTTTGCCCAAGGAGGCGCTGGCAAATGGCGCAATCTCGATATCCAAGAAGCAACAGAAGAAAGAGGCTGCTGCCTCGGAGGCAAATACAGCTAAGGCAGATGCTCGGGTCGCAGGGCAGAGTACTGCAGTCGAAAAGGAACTGCCCAGCCTTAATGCAGAGGTCGGTGCGAAGGAGCCTCAGATAGATCCTAAGGATCCGGGTAAGACAACTGATGCTCTTCTTTCTGGATAATAGAGAAGCTGTGGATCGCATAATGTAAAAAAACTAGACAGCAAAAAAAGCTAGGCACATTGCCGAACTTGACATGGTTCTCTTGAAATGAGAGTTCCGAAGCATGACACAGCTCCGGTGTATAAACAATGGTCGATCGAAGCGCAATCTCAAGGTTCTAAATTGAGTAAAATAATTAAGCATCTTACCCGCACCTTAACAAATTCCACAATGCACATTCTTAGGGAAATCAAAAGTCGAGGAACTACACTTTGGACATGAACGCTACATTTTGGCGCCTCATGGTGTAAATGATAGATATCATAGTGGCTTCCCTCGTTCCATACTCTGAAACGTTTCTGGCGCGCTAGAAACACTAATTGTCTAGAATAGAATATAGCAATATGTATGTGGTGGTCGCGTCTCTGCACTGCATATTTTGTCGGGCCACATGCTTGCTCCTAACACAAAGTCTCGTAGTAACTACTACCCAAAATTAAATAATTTTTTTTTTCAATGGCACTGGGCGTAATAAGATATCGTTATGGTCAGAGAAACCAGATTTTATGCCCCAAGGGCAAGACATGTGACCGGCTCTTAGAGGCATTTCACTTGATGTATCGTGATATCCAGAACGCAGACGAAAGAGTGGGAATTGCATGAGGTTTCACAACCAAATCATATGGATTTTTCACTCGGTTGCTTTAATTTCTTGGGCTCATATGCGCTTCTTTTCGTACCAATACGAGTTGAAGCCGTAGTTGTTAGGACTCGCCTGTGGAGGGCGGCTGAGTGGCTACATTTGGACATGCTTTGCCAATGCGCCACTGTAGGCAGTTTACAGTTATAGAGAAAGTCAATGCTCCATACCTTTAATTTTACTATTAGTCTCTATACTATTTTGAATGTTTGAGAATTTCTGTGTGGCTATCAGATTAGTCGTGTCGTGCTTGCCGCCATTTGCTCTTGAAATCGAAGTCATGCAATTTTGCCATGGTCACTTAAGAGGGCCTCGACTCTCCCAGCTGTGCTCCCTATAACTTCCAAAAGCCATAAGTCCTTCATGAATGATGAGTCACTCAGCAGCACTCATGACAATATCAGATAGTCTCACTCAAATGCTGCTTACCTAGCACTGCTAGAGGCAAAGGAAATGTAACGACGTGGAGCAATACGCGTTGCCGGTTGGCCCGAAATATCTAAACAGCCTTCTAAGAGAATTAAGCAATGTTGACTATTACATGGCTTTTTGAGGACGAGCACAGTGATTCGGACCTTGTTCTATCTTATTTTATTTCCATTAATTTTTCTAATACGCATCCTTCCGCATTGGGAACTCATACTTTCAAGATATCGTGATGTGAAGCTGCAGACCTGAGAATGTTAGATGACCAAGAGAAGAGTGCTAATGAGTTCACTCGTAGTTAATACGTGAATATGCGTTGGTAAAACTCTTTGAAGCGGATAGTCGGCTCTGGTTCCGCTTACCGGGCCGGACACTGCTCTACGCATTCACGCACTCTACCCTTCTATCTTAGACGGCTTCTAATTTTCGCAGTCAACTGATAATCTAGGCTCCCCGGCACTCATCTCCTTATTGAGGTTCTGTCTCATGCACACAAGGCCGTTCGCTCGTCAACACATCATCTCAAGGATGAGCGGCACGACCCAATTACATGGCCCCCAATGAGGCGGCATCTGGAGAAAGCACGGCACATGTCATACCAAGCACATCCCCGGACTAGCATAAGTATGTGAATAGCACAGATCGAAGCTGAGCTGAAGAGTGATGGGCGGAGTGATAGGCGGATAGGGATTTCATTAGCTGCTGAGTTGGGCTTCGCCACATGTTCAGGCACAAATAGGCTTGGAGGTTATCTATGCCTATGCTTAGCGACGAGACACGGGGTTTAAGAAAACAAGACCTGTTGCTGCATTCCGTGTAGATATCGTGAGTCCTGTCCATCGTGATTGCATTTATCTATCTACTGACAACATTCCTCGCCATCAGCTGATATCGTTTTCCATTCCTTAGGTGGAAGTACTACCTAGTACCGGGTGTTGATATTACTGGGCGTCGCGTTTCCTCTCGAGACTTATGCAACAGATATCAATCCATTACAGCCGGATCCTATAAGTCTAATTCGCTCCATCGTTAAATTGACTGTACCAGCCGGAATTTCAAAGGGGTATCTTGGTTCAAACATTTCAAAGAGCAAATCGGCGTCCCCTGGACACGAGTTTGATGTATCCCCCATTTCTCCCTTCACTGGCTGTTGCCCGACGAAGGAGTAGCTAGACATGTCACCTAGTGTTTCTTGTGCCCATGCCGGAGGTGGAGGTGAGGCCAACCACTGAACAGAAATTGGTCGGAGTGTCGTCCACAGTGAGTATAAAGGTTGACGGTGGGCGAGTTAGGTTTGGAACCGGAGCTCGAAAAATGCCATGTGCCGGATTGAGGCTTCGGACGTCAGATTATGTTTCTTGGAAGCTATTTATATTGGGATGTTTTTGCTAACCTTATCCTTGTCCGACGAGTCAGATCCCCAGCTGTCTGTTCGGCGGGTGCTTGAGCTTTGGAAAGAGAGCGGGGCAGGAGTCTCGGCTGGACCCTTGCCCATAGCTGCGAATGGCGGAGTGTTCAGTGCGTCGAGACTCGAAATGATGAGCTCTGGAGGGCGATTATGTGCCAAGAAAGCGGAGTGCAGCTCTCGTAGTCTGTCTCACGATCTGTCTGTCCAATTGAGAGTATGTACTTGGGTCGAACTGCAAAGCTCAAATCAACTATAGCCGACAGCCAGTTATGTAAGCGAGTCTGCAATTACACAGTCTGCGTTGCAGGAGAGGTCTCTTGCTAGGGTTAGGTATTTGATAGATAGTAGGGACGAGAAGAGAGCAAGGTGAGAGAAGACAGACAAACAGCCTTGTTGCCTGAAAGGCCTGAAAGGGGACTTATATACATTTCCTATTGAAGCAGCAATCCGCCGGCCACTTTGGCCGACCGTAAGCTACCTATGTTTGATACAATACCGTTGATTTGCAGCCCAAGAGACCGCTTCTCTCTCATTAGTATGCATACGAGCGGCACGACGGCACACCTGGTCTGGCCATGGTGAGTGAGCTCCCTAGGCTCCTCTGCACTGGCAGGGTGCAAGCAGGATGAAGTTGCAGGGAATGCGGCACAAGCAGGGCGCGTGACCAATAATAGTCGGAACGAACGGCGGGCATCGCAGCTAGACACACGAGTGCGTTCGATGTTTGCCGTGGTGCCGAGTCTCACAAGTCTTCATATGGTGAAGTTCCTGATCAGCCTGGAGATCAGCCCTACAAACCCCCAATTGCCCTGCAAAGTCCCCTACAGTACACATCGGCAGGGCCGACCGAGAAATGCAGCCAAGAAAAACCAAGGGCTCAGTCCAACTGAGCCTCGAGGGCGATCGTCATTCCTGGGATGTTGGGCTGTCCCTGGGCGTCGCTGTTATCGGTACAGCCTGTCTTGCCATTTGACTGTTGCCTGACAGACTGTTGATGATAGACTTCAAGATGGAAGCTAGGTACTGCTACACCTTCTCTGCAAAGACCGACCGTATGTAGCCCGTTCTATGGCTGTCCAAAACAAACTGCTCAACACGCAGATGAAGCAGCAAGTCTAGGTAGCCGGCAATGGTATTAGAAGGTAGATTACCCAGGTACCTACTACCTAAGGCGGTACGCTGCTAAGCTCATCGTTCTACATCGGAGACACGCGAATTGGCCTCGGCTCGTTAGTTCCTGCCAATAAATACATGCGAGCTTCCCTTTTATCATGATTGGTTCTCCGATGTATACCTGAATTTTCCGTGAAGCTATTCCAGGCAAATTTAAAGACATGACCCAAGTATGACATAGCGTATTACGAGGAGCATGGCCGAATAGCCGATAGTGCGAGCTCGCCCTGGTATCAAGTACGCACTTACAGTGACTCAATGAATAATAAGTGGGGTGGAGGAATCATTGTGGCTGTCTGCACGGACTCAGATTGCTGCCTGAGGAGCTACATACAGAAAATACCAGATCACGTGTAAGCAATGGCTACCCGGTAGGCAGGAGCCCGGGCTTTGCGCAAATGTCGGCTTGGCACCTGCACCGCTAGAACGTACGGTCCTACCTTCTGCCCTTACCCACATTGCCCGGGGTTATGAGAGCGGTAGGGCTGATCTTGGGTTTTGAGCCGCATCGTAGCGCCGACGATGACGATGAAAAACCCGGGGACGTCCTAGAAAGATATCCAGATCGAAGACGGCGAACTCAATGTTTTGCGACACGGGGTACCGGGACCTGGTTCCGGGCTTGGGGTTGCATCAAAATAGCTGATTCGGTAGGCATAGGCTAGGCGACTCTGAAAATGAGCAACTTGGTGCTGTAGCAGCACGGTTTAAGTTGACTACCTCAAGTCGCATTATCATTGAGATTGGTTGTTGAAAAAATGGATTGCGAAGGCTGGAACGGTCGAGTTTGGAGTTGTGGCAATTGCAGTGGCCAAGCGCGAAAATATGGTCGAAGACAATGCTCTGATTGGCTGAGCCGCCGAGTTTTTGGTGATAAGTGGCCCGTGCTGACTACTGCCTAGAGATGGACTGGACCCGCTGGTGCTGGTGCTGTGCTGCTTCCCTGCGGCTGGCCTGCAACGCGCCCCGGAAGCTCCTGCTTCCTACCTTCGCTGCTAACTCGCTCATTTACCTTCCACCAACCTACCTTTCTACCTACCTCCTACTGACTGCCCATGCTTCATGGGTCAGCCTGCACTTCATCAACTTCTCACCCATGCCCTATTTTTTGTCTTGACGACAAGCCATACGCTGCGTCTCTTGCTTGATGTGATCACGACGGGTCCACACCCGCATCATTCCGAGTCACTCTTGTTTGGATTTTCATTGACGAATTCTCCCATCTACGCTTCTATAGTCTGCGCTTACCAGCTCAGAGACTCTCCTTAACACCTACTGCCATACATGCTCAGCGTTCGCTAGACTGTTCCCGCTGATTTTCGAGTCCTCCCGTTCCTTTATCCTCGCCTTACCCCGACTTCATAACGGATACTCGTCGGTTCCCTCGTTCGTACCATGACATGGAGATGCGTTCTCCTCAATGACAGCCAAACACTCGAAAGCTATCTGCAGATCATTGAAACGATCATTGCGCCCAATTGATGTGTAGCGTGTTCGCTTGATTGGCATCGGCTCTACCTACCGTGAGTCACTGGAACCTGCTATATTTCGCATCATAACCCAGGTCATTGGCGACCTAGAGGCATTTCAAGCTTCGTTAATATTCGACATTCGGACTAATAACTTTCGGGTTCTACAGTACCAGTGAACTTGTGCAGGAAAAAGCGGCTGAGCTGATCTTGGCCCTGTTCATAGCGTCATCGACTCTCGATACACAGTTCTGGTTCCCCCTATCTGCACGACGCCAGATACTCGATAGACCACCACGATCACTGCATTATATGTGCAATATTCCACCCCGCTTCATCATCTCTGTACCCATAGCCATCAACGTACCAGTATCTCTTTGCCAAGTCTGTTTCGGTAGCAAGAGTCAAGCCCGCCACAGCTCTCGATGTGCTAGAGGAGTCTATTGGAAGAGTCCTCTGCAAAGTATCCTCAGAGGTTCAATTCGATAGGTCTAGTCTCGTTGAGAAACACCCTCGTCTCGAGGGTATTGGTGAGCCCGCGATCGGCTGTTGGTAGCCTCCTCACACTCCCTTTGTAATTTGCCTGTAAGTTTTCCTGGTTAGCTGGTAACTAGATTGGTTTCTGCTATTCAATGGAAGCTAAAAAGCTGATATAACGCGTATTAGCCCTCCGTTCGGTCCTAGGCCCATTTCCATCATGCCGGGCAAAAGAAAGAGAGATCTGTTAGATTACGATATCAACAAGTCTGACTCCGAGGACGAAAACTTTGAGCCCGAAAACGACCGCCCACCCCGTTCGAAAAAGAAATCACGTCCTGGGAAGTCCAGCAGGCCCGTACGACGCCGTGGTAAATACCGAGGGTCTGATATTGAAGACGATGAAGAGATCTCCGAAAGTGAGCAAGAAGACTCGTTCAACGAGGACGAGGACGAGGACGAAGATGAAGAGGAAGCCCCTATCAATACGACCACTGGCCGCCGCATGCGAAAAGTGACAGTGAAACAGACGAATTACAAGGAGAGCTCGGAAGACGAAGATGAGTTCCGAGCGACATCAGAAGACGGCAAAGACGAGCTTGGAACTACACCGCGAAAACCAGCTCGTGCGAGTAAAATCATCCGGCTGAAGGTTCCACCCGAGTCTTTGCGCAAGGCACGAAACACTTCTGCAGCTCTTGGGATGAGGAGGTCCACACGAGCCCGAACAGCCGAAATCGAAGACGATGATAATGACACCGAGTTGGTTGAGTTATCAAATTCGGGTCGGCATGCCAGGCCAGCCAGGGGCTCTCAAAGTAAAAGCCCTGAAGCATTCAGTCGGGGGAGGGCAACACGTGGTACTAAGGGCCTCAAGAAGACTATCCAGCCTGCCATCGAAGAGGCAAGCCAGGAAGATAGCCCCGCAAAGAGGGAACCTGCAAACCCGGAAGATCCGGATGATGAAGACATTCCAAACTCCCAAGTTGACGAAGCTGAGGCCGAAACAGCGCCCGAAGACCCTGCCAATGGAAAGGATGAACCGATGGATACTGTGGAAGCTACCGAGGAGCCTGACGAAGATGATGATGTTCTGATTACGCGCAGAACCCGTGGAAGAGCAACCATCGTTGAGGCAGAGGCAGATGCTGAGGCAGATGCTGATGCAGACGCTGATGCAGATGTGGATGCAGGCCCTGAAGATGAAACGGAGATAAAAAATGCAGGGTCTCGTCGTAGACTCACCCGCAAATCCCGAGCCAACAAGTCCCTTCAAGAGCCTAGCAGCGATTTCGAGCCCGGTAATGATTCGGAGGAGGATCGCGAATCTGGCGCAGGAGATAATGAAAACGATGGCGATTCTAGCTCGAGTGGCCGCGGACGAAAGTCGTCAAGAGGAAAAGCTGTGAGATCTCGACGCCAGTCTGGGTCTGGGGACGAGGAGAACTTTGATCCAGGTGAAATTGAGGAAGAACTTGAGGATCTTAGGGAAGATTCTATCTCGCGATCTCGAGAAACACGAAGAAAGCGCGCACGTGCTTCTTCTCCCCAGATCATATTCGAAGAGAAACGAAGGCGGCGTACCAAAGAAGTCAATTATGCCATACCACCGCTCAATCAAGCTAATTTCGAGGTAGAGGACGAAGGCGAAGCTGAGGTGTCAACACCAGCGCGTCGACGTGGCCGTGCGGCGGCTTCGGCTTACACAACTCGCAGTCTTCTCACTGTAGCTGGCCCATTTGGAGGAGTTTCAGGCGAGGGTGCCATTTTCACCGGGCCCTGGGGAACTGGCTCAGCTGCAGCTGCCGGAAACGTCGATTCCGATAGCAGTGATGATGAGATGGGTGCCCGTTCCGGATTCCACGGTCATTCTGCACCTCGCCAAAGTCTTACCGGTCTCGCATCCAATCCGGACGGGGTTGGTAAGGGGCCGGGTGCTACGGCGCCTAATGTCGGAAAGATAAGGGATCACAAGGCCCTCGCAGACGCTGACCCGCTCGGTGTTGATCTAAATGTTGATTTTAGCCAAGTTGGCGGCATGGAAGGGCATATTGACCAACTCAAGGAAATGGTTCAGCTGCCCCTCCTCTATCCAGAGCTATTTCAACGACTCCACGTTACGCCCCCGAGGGGTGTTCTCTTCCATGGACCTCCTGGGACAGGTAAAACACTTCTCGCCAGAGCCCTGGCGAACTCGGTTGGTATTGGTGGTAGAAAGATTACATTCTACATGCGAAAAGGTGCCGACGCTCTCAGCAAGTGGGTGGGCGAAGCCGAAAAACAGCTTAGACTGCTATTTGAGGAAGCGAGAAAAACACAACCGAGTATCATTTTCTTCGATGAGATTGATGGCCTTGCACCAGTACGGTCGAGTAAACAAGAGCAGATCCACGCCTCGATAGTATCTACTCTACTCGCACTCATGGATGGAATGGATGGTCGTGGACAGGTAATTGTCATCGGTGCAACAAATCGTCCTGATAATATCGATCCCGCTCTTCGCCGGCCCGGGCGGTTTGACCGGGAGTTCTACTTTCCTTTACCCGATATTGATGCCCGAAAGGCCATCATCAATATTCACACCAAAGACTGGGGTTTGTCTGATGACTTCAAGCAGACGTTGGCCAGGGATGCGAAAGGATTTGGCGGCGCTGACCTGCGTGCTTTATGCACTGAAGCTGCACTCAATGCGATACAGAGGACGTATCCACAAATCTACTCGTCGAAGGATAAGCTTGTAGTAGATCCGGAAAAGATAATTGTGCATATGACGGACTTCATCCTCGCCAAGAGGAACATCATTCCATCATCGGAGAGGTCATCAACTTCTGGAGCCTCACCCCTTCCCAAGACCGTTGAACCCCTCTTAAGGAACCAATTCCGCTCTATCAAAACCAGGCTCGACAACGCTTTGCCTAGAAAGAAAAAGGTCACAGCCCTGGAGGAAGCAATGTTCGAGCCCTACGAGGACGATGACATGGGACTGGGACGCCAAGGGTTGTTTGAAGAATTGAACAATTCGCGTGTTTTCCGTCCGCGCCTCTTAATCTGTGGATCTCAAGGCATGGGGCAGAGCTACATCAGCAGTGCCCTATTGCACTACTTTGAAGGAGTTCATGTGCAGAACTTCGATCTGCCTACAATACTTGGAGATGTGCGGGTGAGTCTAAACTATATATTTCTGGGAAACCGACGTCTGCTAACCTAAGCGTAGCCTGCCGAACAGATGCTAGTTGAGTTATTCAAGGAAGTTAAACGCCATAAACCCAGCGTCATCTTTGTTCCCAATATTGATGCCTGGTATGCCACATTGGCAGGACCCCCTTTGACTGCTTTCTTGGCAATGCTGAGATCAATCCAACCAACCGATCCAATTATACTTGTGGGTACAGCCGAAACCGAGTTGAAGAATGTCGACCCGGATTTGAAACGCGATCTTTTTGGGTTCTCTTTCCAGAATACGATTGAGATAAGCCATCCTGCGAAGGTGAGTTGGGTTCAGATGCGGGCTCAGGTTATCAATTCTAATTCATAGTATCAGGACAACCGGGAAGAATATTTCACCAGGATCATTGATCACATTAGAAGACTTCCAAAGGACTTCCCTGATCCCATGAGCCGAAAGAAGCGACGCCTGGAGGAACTACCTACTGCTCCGCCACCCCCTCCGAAGGTCTCAACGAAAGAAGAGATCAACGCTGAGAGAGTCAGATACCGGCAACTTCTGAATCAGATGAAGGTTCACTTGCAGCCCATCATGGACCAAATTGCTAGGAAATATCGGAATTTTCGCCAGCCAGTCATCCCCGAATCCCATTTCCAATATCTTCTCGACGAGGCAGATTCCAATTTTGTTCGGCCTGATGTATCCAACGCCCCTCCTCGTCCTTACGAAATCGCTAAAGATGCCGACGGCACTCAAGTTCTGCGCCAAACAGAGACCGGCAAGATCTTTTACAACCTCGATGTCAATACCATTGAGACGAGGCTAGCTAATGGCTACTACATTCGGCCTTCTGACTTCGTGAAGGACGTGTGGGCGCTAAAGCATGACGCTGAAAACATTGGCGACAGACCTCGCTGGCTCAAGGCGAGTGAACTTCTTGCTAATGTCGAGGTGGACGTCACAGATATCGCCGAAAAGTTCAAAGCCCAGGGCATCGATTGGGATTACTTGTACCAACAAGATCAGCAGCGGAACAAGGAGAGGGAGGATCGATTACGCAAACGGAAGGCTATGAAATCGGTGATCGACCGTGTGCACTCGAACGCTAGTAACGGCGAGGTATTCGGTCAGAATGGCGAGCATTCTGCTGCCCCGCAAACGACCACAGCCCAATTTCAGTTTATTGGGCATACGGCAAATGGCAACGATGAGGCATCCTTATCATCCCACGCGACCACCAATGGTGCAACAGTACCATCTCGCGTGGCTGGCGATGACGTGCCGATGAGAGACATAGCAGATGTGGATATGATATCCCCGATGCAACCGCCCTCACAGTGGCCCTACATGCCCCCCACTTCTTTGACAACATCCGTAATGGCCACTACAGGAGGTACGGCGCAAATCTCCCAAGTTTCAGGTGTACAGGCTTTACCACCAGGAGTATCACCCTCCGCCTTATTGAATGAAGCCTCAACGACAAAGACATCAGACCCATCACATAGGTCATCGAATCTCAGCACACAGATGACCAATGGCGTCTTTCATGATCACTCTGGCTCCACAGGAGAGCTTCCTGATACGCAGCCATTACCCGACGCAAGCCAAACTACATCCAGCGAATGGGCTCACTCTCAAGCTCATGGACAGGCTCAAGGACTGCTGCGTGGGTATTCACATCAGCCGAGTTACTCTCATGAGTCACAGAGCCAGTCATCCCCAAGCGGTCCGAAATCCTCTCACGCACCTAGTATGGCTGATATTTTGAACGACCCATCGGACGAACCATCTCAATCACAACGCCTATCGCAGCTAGTCGAGCTTGATGAAGGTTCAGCACAATTCTTCCTGGAAGAACTTACCAAGCGATCTTCCGGCTTCACCGTTGAGCAGCTAGAACAAGTGAATCGCGAGCTGATCGCGGAAATCTGGCACACAAGGGGGGAGTACAACCGGATGAGAGTTTTACATTCAGTCACACGCGTCTTCAATGAGGCTATTGCGGATATTGAGGTCTTACAGCGGGTCGTGCAGCCTAGTCAGTGATCATGATGCGATATCAAGACCGTTATCAGTCCCTTGAAGTCTAGGTACACTTAATGTGCAGGCCTATCGAGTGGAGCGCGCACAACGTCATAGCGGCAGGGGGAAGAACGAGCATTTATTTATGTACTATAGATTGTTCGGAGAGTCGGTTGAGGGGAAATACTGCCGAAATTCAGGGATAATATTGGCAATGCTGAAATTGGATCGGGGAGGATGTGGGATCTTTTATCAATGCATCAGGTCCAGGCGTTCAGATTGGCTTCGGGCCTTTGTTGTCACTCAAAATGTCATATAGTAAATCAGTTGGTCTCAAATTCACAGCAACCAAATTCTGACCAATTCCATCTCCTTTGTTGCCCGGCAGCATGCCGTACCAGCGGAACTGGCCTTCAGATGTTTGTGTTCAGTGTGCTCTATCGTATATAGTCAAGTCCAGTCATCATATAGCGCTGCGAAGTATTCCACGGCTACTCTACCAATTCCAATTCTAGGCTCTTCTTTAAGTGAAATTCGTTGTAGACTAATGCTATGACATGGTAGTGATCCCGATTTGATCTGGCATGCCAACGCATCCAAGTAGCCACGTAAGCAACATTCTGACTCTTCTGTAAGGTCGCAGGCCGCGGTGTTATTGGGAGACACAGGCTGTAAGCAGAGACCATACGAACACGGCACGGATACAGTTCTCCGATAGAGGTGTATACATTGAATGTTTTGCATGTTCTTGGCATGTTGAACATTGAACGTCGCTTTGATGCATGTCTACAGTATCTGTGTCCCCTCCAGCTGTAGAATTATGAATGAAATGCCACCATGCAGGCTTATGAGGATGCCAGACTGGGCCAAAAGAGCACAATAAGGATGGGATCAGTAGCAAGAGTCAACACGATCACACGGCTCTTGAGTAAAGCTCTGCCGCTCAGTCACTGCTCCACCCATCCATGTCGCAACGCAGGTCGATGCGGAACAGTACAGTAACTGATCGTGGTCCAGTGCAAGCTTCATTTGCTTGCTTTCGCGAATTACGACTTGTTGTATGATAGGAACTAACATTGGAACCTTCCCAGGAACAGATTTTGCTCTCATCGATTACATCTGTTCCGTCACCAGTCATCACGTCTTCCAAGGCTCTCGTGCATGTTGCTTGAGGGGTTCTATGCAGATCTAGGGACCGGTAGCGGTCAGCGGAAGCGAGATTGACTACAACGTCAAACGACTTCAAGGCGGAAAGACACCTCATCCCGATAAGAGGAGTAAATTATATGCACGTGAGGACCCTGAGGTGAGGACCCTGTTCCATGACCAATCTTGCTGAATGCACATGGGATCCGGCCGAATCGCTTGCAACAACACAAACACAAAACAGCCCAACGCCATGGCTCGAAGCATCAATGCTTCTACACCGATTATAAACTACGTGACTCATAGTAAGTGCAGACCGCCTCCAAGATCGAAGCCATAATCACGAACTCATACCCATAGTGGGCATCATGTCCAGATTTGAGCAAAATTTATACAGTCTTGGGGCAAGGCAGCCTCAGAAATGTGAAACATGTAGTTGAATACGGCACCATTCCATATTCATTTGCAAGCTATTGCTTGCTCGTGCGACGGTATGAACGTGGCGCTGGGTACCTATAACATAATTTGGCAAGACCGTCGAGCCCCGACAGCGTGAATCAACAGCTACATCGACTGGAAATTCGTGTACACTTCCATGTGGAGATAGGAGAAGATTAGAGACTCCAACGCTAGCGATGCAAACATATATCGATGACTATGTCCATAAATACTGCACGTATCCCTTGGCTGGATGTCGCTCTGGTTTCTTATCCTCATCACTGATCACGAACGGACGGCCCATATCAGGTCTTTTCATTAAGCGCTAGAAATCGGTGTGATCTCAACTCCCTTCATGCTACTACCATGTATTACTGCAAGATCTTTGCCATCATGGCTCTGGCAACTGGCCTCCCTCTGACTCGTGCCGAGCCGATTCCCATCGAAGCCAAGGATAAGGCCCTAGACGATCGCCAGGCTTGGAACTGGTGCTGTACGTCCGGTTGTCGAAGTTGTTCCATCTTTGGATGCGTAGGACTCCCATGTACCCATCCGGTTGTAAGTGGCTCCTCCCTCGCCCATCTTTCCATTTGCTCGAAATTTCCGTGTTCTTACATTTATCAATAATCGTATCTTGCTAGACACAGCTTGTAGATCACTTGGACCCTGTTGCTGACACTATGTACGTTTTTCAGTTCACAAGTTGCTGCAACGATGCATTTCAGAGGGAGAACCAGTACGGTGAGCTCGAACACTTCAACGAGAAGGGGGAGAAAATGGAGTTCCTTGAAGTGGCACCCTCAGAGTAATGCGAGTTGGAAGTTGTCTCGACGTGAAACTACTGTCAGAAAGGACTGGATACAAGGAGCGTTGGACACCTGAGGTCTCTAGCATGTTGAATCTCTGTCGGTGAGTCTAGGGAGTTGAAAAGAGAGTCGGCTCTGCCAGGTTGATTCATGGCTTTGAACATGGAACCGACGTGAAGTGACCCGGGGTTGGACTAGTCCTGTTGCATGAACTCGAGCAACTCTGACAAGGCCGAGCGCCTAGCCTGAAATGTACGGCCATTCACTGGGTTTAATTTTTACTCTCTGCTCCTCTTCCTCTTCGTTCTCATTGTGCGTAGCGCCTTGAGCGGTACCACGAAGAATTCGGTAGATGATCATGCTAGTGCTGCTCCATGCTCTTGTTGACAGCCATGTACACCCGAGACACTGCGGCCACGATGTCAGGTCTTCATTCGCCCACGATCCATGCATTGTAGCAAACACTTGATTAGGTGCGTTGACACCTTGGCGTTTTGCTCTTCCAGGCACTTGACTGAGTATTCGTAGGTGCCAGTAGCACTCTGGCGGGTATCTATATCTCGACCTCTACAATGTCTTGTCGCAAGTAGACCATCTGCGCCTCTGGATATGATATCATCGCGTTTGCCCTAATTACGCTTTAGAGCGGGTATCTGACCACAACTTATCCACGATCTGAAAGACCGCCGTGACATCTTGCATCACGGCCTCATCGACTTTGCCACCGAGTCTTTGCTGAATTTTGTCGGGGTGCCACCTTACACGCTCTTCCTTCAACTTCGCGAGCAACTCTGCTTCTCCCACCTCTGTTGGATCTATGCCCATGACAAAAAACTCCCTCACTTTCCCGGTGTCGATGGTTTCTCGTAGCCCACTGTCCGTGGGCCAGCCCATCCGCTCCACCGTCCCATCCCATCCATCCCACGAGGCCACATACCTGTCCCACCGACCCCTCCACCCTCTCTTTCTCTTCCTCTCCTCTCCACGTCTAAGGCTCCTCTCCATATCCCGCGTGAGCCGCCTCGCCTCCTCCGCCGCGGCCTCCCGCTCTCTCTCCCTTTGCTTCCGCCTCTCGCGCTCCTCCAAGAGCCCCGCATGCGTCTTCTCCCACATCTTCCGCCGCACGTACGCCGCGTACTCATCCTCCGTCATGCGCTCCAACTCGCCCGCAGCGTTGGTGGCCTCCGCGCCGTAGATGTGGATCGGCTGACCGTACACGCCCTCCCAGTAGGCCGCGCCCTCGTCGTCGGCCATGGCGTCGAAGAGGGACTCACGGAATGCGGCGTCGGGGTCCAGAGGCGCGGGTTCGTGCGGATTATGCGGTGTGGGGGAGCGCGAACGCGAGCGAACACGATGACGTTTGCGCCTGTGGTGGTGGTGTCGCAGGTGTCTGTGGTGGCGATGGCGGTGCGAGGAGGAGGGAGAGGCAGATCTGCGTACGCGCTCATGTTCATGGTCCTCCCGATCTTCGTGTCTGTCGTGATCGCGGTCGCGGTGTCTTGTTGTGCGATGAGAGCGCGAGGATTTCTTGAAGCGAAACTTTGAAGTTTTCCTCTCGGCCGTCTCAGTTGCCTGCTCTTCCTCTTCCTCGCGAAGTTCGTGTGGTGGGGGCTCTAACGTTGCGCGCTCGTGCTCCGTGGTCGGGGACGGGGTACGCTGATCGGGGTTGATAGATGAGAGGATGTGTCGCCTGCGCGGCGACGTGTCTCTGGATGTCATCGCGGGAGCATGTTGCGCAATTGTCTCGACAAATGGTACGAGCAATCGGTTGCAGAGCTTAGGTATGGTGACGTTGCGAGAGACTGAAAGTAAGCCTACTTAGGTACGTAGATCCCATCTTATCTAATCCATCTTATCGCCGCTGGCTAATCCCTGTCGTTTGTGGCTGAGAGGTTGACCTCAATAGCTCCCGCCACCCTCTACCTCTGAAGGCATTTCCCATAACAGTCATTCCAACCTTGGCTCTTCACACAGAATCACAGAATAGTTAGAGACGGAGATCTACAAAATGAACAAACCGGTACTCTCTTTCGGGTTGAATGTGGCCAAGAAGCCGGCGTCATCAAAACCTGCGCCCCCAAAACGGAAACCGATGTTCGGCGGCGATGAGGATTCGGATGACGATACAAAAGATACGAAGAGCGGCCCTCATTCTTTATCAATATCAGAATTCGACGAGTCCAACCATACATCGAGAACGTCCACCTCTCAGACAGGCAAGAAAATCGCCGCGAAATCGAAAAATGCGCCGCCTACACAACCACCCTCCCTCAAATCCAAGCAGCAGCAGATCTCTATGTACGGGGACCTATCAAGCTCGCTCGATTCCCGGAAGCACAAGGAAGCTGCCGAAGAGCTCGATCCTTCGATCTATGACTACGACGCTGTATATGACTCCCTGAAACCCACGAAGAAGATCGCCGCACCGGAAGATGCGGAGCGGCGGCCCAAGTACATGAAGGCCCTCATAGCGTCTGCTGCGGTGCGGAAGCGCGACGCGCAGATCGCAGAGGAAAAGAAGATTGCGCGGGAGCGTGAGGAAGAGGGCGAAGAGTACGCAGACAAGGAAAAGTTTGTCACAGAGGCGTACAAGAAGCAGCAAGAAGAGAACAGACGGCTTGAGGAAGAGGAGCGACTACGAGAGGAGGAAGAGGCGCGCAATAACAAAGGCGGGGGGATGACGGCGTTCTACAAGGATTTGTTGGCGAGAGACGACCAGCGACACGCCGAAGTTGTCAAGGCAGCCGAGGAGCGCACGAAGAACGGACCGAGCCAAGAAGCAGAAGCCACAACAGAACAGGACAAGACAGATGCGGACTTTGCCCGCGAAATCAACGCGAAGGGTGGCACCATTGCGATCAACGAGGATGGCGAAGTGGTGGATAAGCGCGAGCTGCTCAAGGGCGGGCTCAACCTCGCTGCCAAGAAGAAGGCCGAGCCGCCGAAAGATAAGAGGAAAGAACAAGAACGTCGCAACGAGCGCGACCAGGCCCGCGGTTTTGTCGGCACAGGTGGAAAGCAGGCAATGCGCGAGCGGCAGACACGCATGTTGGAAGCCCAGCTTCAGGCCTCGCTGAAGCGGTCATTGGAGGACGAAGAAGAGGAGAGGCAGAAGGCGGAGCGCGCGAACAAGAGTCGCAAGACGGATGGAGATATATCGAGCGCCAAAGAAAGATATCTGGCGCGGAAGAGAGAGGCTGAGGAGGCCAAAAAGAAAGGCATCGACTGAATGTCATCTACAGTGCGAAGCTGAAGAGATACCCATTAAGCCCCCATCGGCCGAGATGCACTGTACTTGTACATGTATCTATTGTACACTCTATCCTTTTACGACTCTGCGTGCTGCCATGCTGAAAGTTGCCTCGCCAGGCAACCATGCCTACTTATGTAGGTGTGTGACAGCCGCCTGTAATTTACAGCGCCAGCGCGAGGCCCAATGCCTACGTAGTGGTTCCGAATATACATATGAACCCTCCCTTGCACGCGAAGTAAGCCATCGGAAACCTATGACGAGAATTGCTGCTGGTCCCGTTGTATACGGCTGTTGTATGTTGCGTGAACTTGGTTCCATGCCTGTAGGTATTTTTCCATGCACTGGGTGACGCATGTCTGCTCGCCACTGGACAGCGATGATCCAGGCTTCGGCACACAGCGCTCGAAGCACTGGTCGTTGACTTTCTAAAGGAGAGAGATTACAGTTAGTACCGTGCACAAGAGCAACGGAGACACAGGATTGGCTTGCGTGATCCGAGTGGTGGACATACTTGTATTAGTTGGCGGCCGTTCTCCATTGCATATTGCCCTTGGACTTGCTGGATGACCTTCGTTTTGACAGATTCAGAATCCATTCTGACGTTTTCGTATTTGTCTTTTGTTGTCGAGGCGCAGGTTTTTAGGCTTGTTACGGTGATGTGCAGGAAAAGTGCTTGACAGGAATAGGCGTCAGTGGAAATCTGGGTTCCAGTTTGTACGACTTGCCAAGAATGTCCCGAACTAAGCCTAGCGCAATCGCGCCGCCTTATCTCAGGCTCGGCTCAGCCCTTCATCAGACAGACAACTGAGGAGGTATTTGTGCATGATACATGCAGAACGAACTGGTCTAACAAACGGTGCGTTCACAACTATCGGTCGGGTTGAACTGCAAGAATTTCCTTGTTTCATGGGGGGTGTTCGGATACGTGTTGCCAACCGTCACAAAACCAAGGTTTCTCCTCGAACGTCTCGCATTTAGTGAGCACTTCTTCATCATTCTGGAAAAGGAGTCCCCAAACCCAGGTAGCCGCCGCCAGCTTGCTGCGAAAACGATTGTGAATAATTGTCAAATAGAAAGGCTACGGGATAAAGACTCCGGCAGGGAGGCGTGGGATAGCTAGTGGTAGAAGCCAAATTCTATTGATACCTGACTCCGAAAGCTCTAGAGAGGTAGACGACACCTGATCATGTACAGGATCGCCTTGAAACCCCACTATGGCTCTTCCGCTTCATATTCGTCCCTGTATTCACGATCCCACCGCCGCACTTCATCCGCCGCCACCAGAAAAACCACTAAGAATCCAGATCGAAGGCCCTTTGACGTCGGTTCAAAAGCTGCTCCCAGAGGTGGTCTGGCGCACCAATACAGCGAATGAGTCGTTGGTGTTTCCGCAACCAGCTGGGCCCAAGCTCGCAAGGCTAGCATATCGATCACTTTATGGGCGGGATCCTCGCCCCAGATACCGTCGACGACCTGGTTGTACGGGACGAATACTTGGGTTGGCTAGCTAAGGAGGTGCCGCACAAGTGTGTTCGCTTCCTATCATCAGACACCCAACTCCTCGTTAGTATTATTTTTCTTACTTATTAGGTATTAGGAGCATCGATTACTATGGCGTTACCTTTGACCATCTCGTCCCTCAGGATGATACCAACCCGGAAGTGCTGCAGATTAACATCATTGAGACGGATAAAGACGACGCGGCGTATGCAAACGAGCACCTCTCGTTTGTCGTGGATGCCGCGGAGTATAGGGGTCAGAAAGTCCTAGCTGTACCTAGATGCTGCCAGAAGAAGAAAGGCACACAAGACCGTGGGAGGGTGAACGATGGAGTGAGGGACAGGGTCTTCAATGAGAACTCCAAGCAGGTTGCTGTTGCGTGAAGGACTGCGGCACCTGGCAAGGGCCGAGCGTTCAAGTTAGCAGCGTTTCGTCGCGAGAGAAAAAGAATCGGCAGAGATGCGCCGAGTCTTCAGTTCCGATAGCAGCTGACGCGCGCCGTTCTTCTCCATGGATTCGGCGGTATTAAGACGACGCAAGTCGCCGTCGCATATATCAAGAAGTACCGAGAAGAATATTTCGCCACATTCTGGCTGAATATCAAAAACGAACTCCCTATCTAGGTAAGCTTCACCAAAGTCGCGTGACAGATTTACCACGACATACATACTACTGCCAGCCACTTGATAAGTACACTAGAATTGCAGCAGAATCATGAGTATGTGGTTGAAGCTGATCAAGCTAGACTCAGCTTGCCAGGCAACGCCCGATAGGTTCTTGTGTGGGTCGTGGTATTGGCCGGAACACTTGGGCCAGAGGCCGAGCCGATGAGGCAGGAGACCTTGTCGCGTCAACTACCTTATCTTCACCAGAATTCTGCCATCTCTAGTTGTAGCTCCTTAAGCTACGCACGTCTTACTTCGTAGTCATACAACCTGTCCGCCCCTGACGGAATAGAGCCTGTTCATAGCTGTAGCCTGGTTACGCCGTTCCACGTCGCCTGTCCTGTCTCCGTCCCCGCCACCCTGTGACGGTGTACAATACTTCATCACGATACCCCGAGATGAACGGACCGCACAAATGGCATCGTACTTCTGTAACTATGTGATGTAGCTCTCATCGATAGCGCGAGGCCGTTTCTTATCGCCGTCAAGGTTCGCACATATCCATTTACCCAAGGTACAGGTATCTATATACCTATCTCTTAGGTACCTACAGTACGTGAGCTGATGTCATTGAGGCTGAGGTTGAGGCTGAGGCCTAGGTGGGCTCTTCCATGTGCCAGGTCCTTGGTCACCTAGAGCTAGGTTTCTTCCATCAGCTTAGGTAGCCATTCATACGTTCGTAACTTAGGTGCCTACCTCTCAAATCACGTTCCCAACGCTGCAACATTGAAGAACTTGCTTATCTAGTAGCAGTAGGTAGTCCACCGCTGGGTCAAGCTACAGTACTAGGTATCCCCCTGGCTGTTTCTATATGCCGGACTGAATACCTAAGCCATGGATACTCACTTTGTTTCGTGCCTCAAGGTTTTAGTGGGAATCAGTATTTGAGATACCGGTACCTCTGTCAGCCAGTTATTGGGTATGTACAGTTGTCCCCGGTATCGCATACAGGGATCCGGCGATTGCCTTACTGTATAGTCAGCTCCTAGGTATTCAGCACTCTGGGGCCCGGGACCATATGGGAGAATAGCCCACCGAATTCACGTAACGTCTCTTCTTTTCATTTTTCTTTGCTATATCTTATCTGCCGCTACATGTGCCGCTTTGAACCCGCCTTCGCTCGACGCAGGAGTTACACCCTCGTACGGTGGTGGTGCCATACTGTCCATGGCATCAGGATTTGTCGTGTTTCCGGTACGGGCCATACCATATGGACCCAGTTCCTGGTCACTGTGGGACTCGCAGCGGTTGTAGAAAGGAAGGCTTTCAGGTCGTGGCGAACCTGAGTTGCGTAGCCGTACTTGATCTACCAGGATTGCCATGAAAATAGCAGCGCTATCCAGAAAGTCAGCAAAAATCCGGATGTCGTGGAAATCGTTTAGACGTACGCTGCTATCGAAGCCACCACAGATATCGACGTTAAGCTGTTCGGACCTGCCACAGCCACGATAGCGACGTCGCCAACGAGGAAGGGCGACATCATGACAGAGGCCACGTTGGTCATGCGCTTGTATTGACCCCAGGTTGTCGGAGTCAGGTTGACCATCCGGGCTTTGTCTGCTCGGTATAAGACCAGCCAAAGGAGAAGGTTAATGACTAGGCCGAAAGCGCCCTGTCTAAGCATCAGTACCTATGATCCATGGAATCGTCGCTCTTTGCAATGGGTGGTACGCACAACTGCTGAACTAGCCCATGGGATGGTCGAGTTCACGTAGAAACTACTGTTCTGCGAATCGAAGTCGTCCAGTTGCGGCCAGTCGTCATCGTCTGAGGTAGAGTTGCCGAGGACAAAGGTAAGCGTGGCGGTGAGGAACAGAGCTAGTTGACCAAGGACTACAAAAAGATGTGCTATCGATGTCCAATTCGCCATTTCTTGCTTTCGTAGTTTGCCGGTCTAGGTTCCCTGCTTGATGGACTGGAGCAATAATGTTCGGAATTCGTTGGTTGGTAGGTACTGATAGGTTGAGTGAGCTTTTGCACCGACTGATCGGAAGACGGTTCACTTCTTCGACGACAACATGCAACAAGCCGACCTTATGAGCATTAGAGCACTAGGGGCTGAGCTCTCGTACGAATTGAAAGGATCGTGGATCATACCGACCTCAAGCTGTTGACGGCGTGGGGCGCAGCAACTTTTGGGTCTACCGCATCAGCTCAGCCATGCCAAGCGATCCTTCGAACTTTAGGCAGACGAATGGCAGATCGGTCCCCCCGCGAACCATGACCTACTGAATGTGGCATCCATTTTGTCGAAATCGAAATGATTAGACACCCTAGAACAGGCATGGCAAAGTCAGCCTCGCAGATCCTGCATACCAAACTCTATATGCGGCGATCCCAGCTGCATCGCAAAGTGTAGAGATAGGGAAACCCTCGGATGCTTTGCTCAAACTGCATCTGGTGAACATGGATACACAGTAGTGAACTGAATGCATCGCCGAAGTGAGATCAGAAATGCCACGATGTCGTTGGGCGACTTCAGTGGACGTGCCAATGTACTTGGCAAATACCTATACTTACTGATATCCTACTTCCGCGAATCCCAAGCTTTGCGCAAACCCTTCGACGCGCGAGTTAAAGCTGGCGCCGACATAACGAAGCGTCACTTTTCCAACTTGGCTTTATTTACTTGTAGCATCTACCAAAGGCTGCTTGTACGAACTCCTGCCGGGACGCAGCTTCATGAACCTTTGTGTTATGCCCGAATCAAGGATCCAACTTAACTCGAGAGAGACTATGGTTTGGAACTGCTCCTTTCTATACGCATGCATGAAAAGGTACTGGGTTACGTTTACTCTTTCGTATCGCTAAACTCTGCTGTGCTATGTTCAACTGGTCTAATCCTCAACAGCTCACCATATTGGGAGAGAGCGATTGCTAGCACTCAACAGATTAGGAGGCACGGCGACAACTATCATCAGTCAAAGCTGTGAACACACATACTTATCAATCAAAACTGTGGCATGAAAGCCTTGCTTCGCTACCACACGCCTAAGTAAACCGAGAACGTGCCTCAGTATCCCAACAAGCATCAGCTCCAGCACCCACCCCGGTCATAGGACTGGTAAACTATAGAAGAAGGCCACAATGACCCAAGAAAATACCGATGTTTAAAATCTTACGCAGGCAAGCAGCCATCAGAGTAGGCATAAAAGTATGCGTCCCAGCGTATCCATAGAGCAATACATTGTCACAACTATGGTACTGCTGAAACTCGGAAGATTTTCGCAATGCTCATAGGCAACTTCAAATGCGACGATAACTGTTCAAATGGGTTGACCAGGGTGCACTGCCGGCAGCAGTCAGCCTGAAGGATCAGTGCTTGGCAGGACTTCGTAAAATGCTGACCGGGATTCGCCAACATATGTACATGACCAAATAACGCACGACGTCGACAGAAGCACGTCCAGCGGAGTTTACACCATCAAATATAAGATGAAGATTCAATCTCAAATAGGGCTGCGGTGTGGTTGGCTAATGAGTATTCTTCTCGATCAATGAGCTACACTCGTGAAGCGTGGAATAACGTCTGAAGGTGCCAGTCACCCGGCTCCTAAAACTAGATGATGCCAACACGACAAGACTCCAATCGATTGCTACTGCCACCATTTCGTGCAATATGCAATCACCCTCGCACTGCCAGGGTTTCAACACTTACATATGTCCGCAACGGTGGCTTGCGTAGCCCCTAACCCAGTCTCTGCTTCGATCGTTCTATCGAGTTCCAATTACACACAACTCACTCATATCGGCCTCCATATTGGCTACGGGGTTATGCCGTTAGAAGGGCGTGGGATCTACAGAGTCTTTGGGAACCAAGAGTGGCAGAAAGATCTGAAAGAGGAAGGCTCTGAAGAGGAGCGTGGCCAGACTCTGCTCGCAAACTCTCAAGGCTTGCAACATGTCTGTGACAGTTTTATGCCTAACGGTCGACCGTCAATGCTGATTTTCAAAGACTTGAGCTCAACATCTGCAGCGTTCTCATTCTCTAAACTATGCTACAGTATGATTCTTGCTTCCCAGGCAATATGACAACCTCTCTAGCACATACCCCCAGCCTAGGTCGCCGGCCATGAAGCCATTGTGCAATGCGTGCGGCTGACGGCTACTGCAATGAGTGGTTGAGCACATACAAATGGTGAACAACGATCCATGTTTAGAGGCTCTGTTCAACACAAATCGTTATATCATAATTTCGCTAATCTATGCCTTATAATCTTCTGCGAAGTTTCCACAACAAGGTTGAAGTCCCTCCACACGCCGTGGCCTCAGCTCAATACATGGAGACTAAACGTGTTGTGGCCTGCTCTCGATGTCGCGGATGACGTCCTGCATAATCTCCTGCTCCTCGTGTCCACTGGTGTCACCAAAGACCTCGTCCATCTGCTCCAGTGTCCTGCCGTTGGTCTCGGGAACCAGGAAGAATGCCCACAGAGCCGCAAGAAAACAGAAGATGGCGAAGAAAACGTATGTTCCGTATTTAATCTGCGCGATCATGGGCGGGGTCGCGATTCCGACAATAAAGTTCGCCAGCCAGTTGACGCAAGTCGCCAGAGCAACACCCTTGGAACGAGTAGCGTTCGAGAAGACCTCTGGCGGGAGAGCCCAGCCAAGTGGCGAGTAAGAAACTCCGAAGAACAGAATGAAGATGAAGGCAAAGGCGGCACATGCCCAGCCGGCGTCAGTGTGCGCGAGCCAGTTGTCTTCGAAGAGGGCGGAGAGAATGGCGATGATGGTGTAGGAAACGCAGGTGCCCACTGCGCCGATGATGGCCAAGGGTCGTCGACCAACATTGTCTATGATGAAGAAGCACAGAATGACAGTCACGAGCTGCAAGCAGTTGAAGACACCAGACAGGACAAGCGACATCTCATCGGACTGGCCGATGGAACGGAAGAGGGTGGGCGCGTAGTAGATGAAAGCGTTCACTCCCATAAATTGCTGGAAAAAGGTGACACCCACGCCGGCGACCGTTCGGCGCCAGTTCTTCTTTCTGAATAAGTCCATCCATTGGGCTGCCTCGAGCGCGACACCGGTCTTGTTGGGATGTCTTCGGTTCTGGAGGATCGACTGGAATTGCACCTCGGCGATGATGCTCTTGTATTCGGTTTGGACGCGCTCATCAGATGTCGGCAGACCGCGTAATTTCGCGAGACTTGTAAGGCATTCCTCATTTCGCCCTACGAGGCCAAGCCATCGTGGAGAGTAGGGGTAGAATAAAATACCGATTCCGAGAAGTGTTGCGCAGACCATCTGGAGACCCAGAGGCAATCTAAAAGAAGCCTCGCTAGGGATGTGACGCGTGGCGAACGTAATCCACTGTTATTTATGTGGTCAGTTGCTGATGTATACGACGACATGACGTGCTTGATCATTGGAACCAATCTACTCACAAAGGCGATCACAACTCCTGAGACAATGGATATCGACTCCAACACCAAAAGTGTTCCGCGAAGGTGAGGCGGTGAGATCTCGGAAATGTATAGGGGTGCAGTCTATTGAAGACAGTCAGCTGTGGTCTATCACCGTGAGGGTTGTCCCTGAAGAAACATACCATAGCTAGAGTTCCAACACCAATACCACCGATAGCTCTGCCAGCAACCAAAACTCCATAGCTATTAGCCACGGTCTGCATGATGGCGCCAATGTCGAAGATGACGACCACAACTGTCAAAGCCCGCTTTCTCGAGATCTTGTCGGCAAGGTATGGCATGAACAGACAGCCAACGAAGGCCCCCAACAGGAGCATGCCGGTCATGAAACCCGTACCAAAAGGAGTCTCGGTCTGGGGGAAGACATTATGAAACTGGTCCATAACATTGATAATAGAAATGACACCTTGATCATAACCGAACGAAAAACCTCCAAGAGAGGCGAGGAAGGCTGCACCCAAAACATAGGGGGACCCGACGAGTCCTCGTACGCCTTTGGGGCCGTAGACGACCTCAGCTCCGAGCTCGAGCTCGCTGGCGCCCCCTTTCGGTGTCGCGACCGACTCCTGGTGTTCGGCCGCGAGGGCATTCTTGGACTCGTCCTTCATGATGTCGGTGTTCTAGTTCTTACTGACCTGAACTGGAAGAATGGTGATGGGTTGGGAGTGGAGACGAAGCAGGATGATGGGCATGAGGTTTCTTCGACATCTGGCACGGCCTTGCGTGATCCTTATATACATGCAAGAGTACGGAACCCAAGATCGCATCTCCAAGGCATATAGCGCCCCATGGGGTTACGATGGGGACCACTCGATACAGACTCCTCCTGATTTCCCAAAGTCCACATCCAGGGATGTACCCTTCACACTACCGTCCCCCAGACTGACCAGCCTCATTATGGTACGAATAGTGAGTCCAGCTAACCTCTAGAGGGTGTGTCCTGGACAAGAGCACGACCCTTTCGGGAACAAGGAGGACTGCCCATCGGAGACTCCTGCCAGATTCGTCCACAGAGCCAAGTCCGTCTGAAGAGGCTACATCAGGCTTTTGAGAGAAGTAATCCGGGGTAGGGAGAGTCTCATCCAATCAAGACCTAGGAATTGGTGTTCACCATCTGCCCAAGTTTGGCCCAGCGTCGCCCATAATCGCCAAGCCTACCCAGAGACGAGGGCAATTATGTAAGTACTCTCAGCTCCACTTTCCCCAGTGTCTGCTCTGCTTAGCCGAGACAACCTTGAGCTCTTCGGGAGGTGCTAAACGTGAGGAAAATGGGGAAATTGGGGCTGGTGCGCGTGGAGAACTGAGTGAAGAGGGTATCCTTCGGCGGCAGCTACCAAAAATGGAGTTGCCCTCATAGCACTCCACACTCCATTAGCAGACGCGATTCATGGCCTCTGAGCACCTGATCAGCCTGGAAGCCTGGGCACCTGGGCAGAGCCTAGATAGAGATCTGGGCACGCCCTGGCGCTGGGACGAGGTACCAAGGATATCTGCAACACTGGAGATAATAAAAAGTATCTCGCCTTTTGAAACCTTGGGATGGGGCACGCAACTTCCACCACATGACGTCACTGGCAAAACGGGGTATTATTCGAGCAGGAGTCCAGTAATAGTTTGGAACTATCGAAATCTGGCCTTGGCAGATTGACGATGGAATCGTGCAGTCCGGGCGACGCGTTTTGCTGTGTCATCAAAAAGGAGGACTGAATTTGGCAGACCTTTCATTGTCCAAGATCAGCTGACATTGTGTCAGGTGATCTCTGACTTATGCGGCACCGGCAATGCATGACAAGAGGCGTAATGTAGCCATTCGTGGTCTGGAATACGAAATGGCCTTTAAGTATAAGATTGACTTTTTGACAGTTTGATAGACTCTCTACGTCTCTGGCTCAACGTCTGAAATGCCCAGTCTCAATTTGGCCTTTCTGACGGGCCACGCATGCTGCCGCTGCAATTGCTCAACGACTTCTGCTACGGCCTTGCGCTCCCACTCATCTGTGAAATAATCACCGTAAGCAGCGATACCAAGAGCTGCATTCACTAGATTTGGCGGAGAATCTGTGTGGTGAACCGCAATCCCGCACAGATCCAAGATTAGCGATTTGACTGATGATTCGGCATGTCGATGGGCAGCGCGAGACGCACTTGAGCGGCTACGAATTTGTCAAATCAGATATGCATGATACGCCCGCTACCCCACGGGGCAGACTTACTCAAGTGTTGGGTCTTCAGCGACTAGTATCATCTTTGCAAGGATGAAATGTTGAATGCCAGTAACTTCGGAATGGGATCCATACCATATGGTCGGAAAGATTTCTCCTTGCGACTTATTTGCCTTCCGCTGGAATATTGGTACGATCTGCTCCGCATAATGCTGCTGTACAAAAGCCTCCTGACTTTTGAGTCTGACTGGATAATACCTGTCAGTGACCTTCAATTCTGGCACTACGCCTACACGCATCCTGGTTACGACTTGGACTTACGCCATTCCTGCTCTGAGCGGACTCCCCATCGCCACTTGACGACCTCGGCAGTGTGAAGGATAAGCTTGTTTGGGGTCGACGCCTGGAGCCATATTTCGGGCCCAAAGGCAAGATGTGGACATCGCTCTCGGGTGAAAGAGAAATATATCTCTTGTCGCAGCACGATCCAGAAGGCTGCATTGACAAGGCGACGACCTTTGGGGTTCTCTGTCGATACCGCACTTTCCAAGAACGCTTTAGTTATCGCAAGGAAGTTAACGGGCTCGTATATCTGTACATCGGCCTGGGCGCCGGTGGTGCTGTCATTGAAATGGCTGTTTTCTTCAGCGTCCATTTCTTCAAATTGTCGGAGAACAACTGCAGCGGCGACTAGATTGCTCCGATAGTCGTAGTCGTCGATTTCGTGAAATTGCTTCAGAGCTGGCAAGCACTGTAGCATATATGCAACAGCATCATGATCCGTCAAATTTGGGAAGACCTGATCTCGGTACGAAATGCCGGCTTGGGTACGATATCTAGCTGGTCTGATTAGATGGCGGATAGACACCGCAAAAATAGCTTTGAGTAATGGTTCACATCCTCGAGCTCGCCACGGAACTACAAGCTGAAAGTATCGTTCTTCATCGCATAGATCGAACTGTAGGTAGTCAACATCATAGATTCTTACAGTCAGACAGTGCGGCCTACCCAAGGTGCTAAATGGTCAATGAAGTATCGCATGAGTGTAGCTTCATGAACATTGCCGAGAGGTCTGGGCCTCAAGAGCACTGGCTCTGGCTGTACATCGCGTGGGATGAGGAAGGGGGCGGCTACAAAGCCACCATCGCTGAGAAGTGTCGATGCGGTTGGAGAAGTGGAATGGATTGTGGAAAAGTCATTGACATTAACTGGCGACACTATGGCTTCGAACGAGGCCGGTGCTTTGTCGGCAACGTCTGCAGTCTTTGGCGATTCCGCGAACGTGTTAGACGATGGGGTGTCGCCCATCCGCCGACGCTTACGCTCTGGTTGTGAAGGGCTGTCGTCGAATAGTACGTCTCTGTATGACGACGACGCCTCTGGAGACACATTGGCAGCGCCGTCAAGAAGACTTGGAATCGAGATATTCTGATTGCGGTGAATCTCTCCAGGAGACGGATGAGACTGCGATGATAGTTGGTCCGCAGTGGTTTCACTGAGGGGGCTGTCCGGCGGTATTCCAGCTGTATGTACTCTGAAACTGACTTGGTCATATCAGCTCTTGTCGGCCCGGTCCGTCGCATCTCGAATGACTACTGACTTGTGTTCTGGTTTGTTTGAACCCATTTCTGATTCTTGGGGAACCTAGTGTCATGGCGAGCGGCAGAACCTGGCCGAAAGGCAGCACACTGAGCGACCCGGTGGCATTCCAGGCCTTTGGCAGCACATCGGCGGCACTGTGGCTGCTGATCGTCACCTGTAAGAGTATTAACGATCCGGGTCTCGGCCGTGGATGGCCATTCTGGGGAATCTTGCAAGCCCCGCCGGTGAATCAGCGGGAGCCGGGCTCACATTTCTCATGACGGTCTACGTGCGGATGGCATTAGTGACGATCTTGTTACTGCTCGGCGATGGTATACTCACCCTTGCATCGCGTGCATGGCCTCGGTCCGGCCGGCATTGTGTTGTAGACCACCACAATAGCCTTCGCTTCCAGTATGGCAAAGGCTGTGGGACAGAGGCTGGTTACGATCGTGTAGCAAGGAAAAGTGAGGTGCAGTCCCAATCAAGTAGGAGCTACCGAGGACCGACCACTGCTTCAAGCAAGCGAACAGTGGAGGGCGGCTATCCCCTGCGGGGATGTACTGTGGTGTAGGCTGTATGCCGCCGTGTGCCGCCTGGATAGGTACCTAAGGTATGGGCGAGCTGGGCCTGGTCCACGACTACCTCCTACCACCTGTGTATCGTCGTTCGGCGACTTTGACCATATCGGGCTTCTGCTACAGGACCATTGCGATATTGCCCGCTGCTGCACCCATCCACCCATTCGCCTATCTTTTATACGGACCCTGACCCGTACAGAGCCCATAGATCTGCTATGTAAATCCCACCCCCCCCAAGTGTCCACAGAGCCCCGTGGGGCCAGCCGCGCCATTGCGATTGCGGCAAGCCACTGTCCAGTCAAGACAGCTTGGACGGCTTGGACGGCCAGAGACCGGCGTTGCGGACGGATAACATCCCACACGCCTCCCTCCCACAATGGCGGGGAACTCTACGCCCAAGTGCAAGTTGCATGCTGTACTACTACCTATGCTAGGTAGGACTTGGCGCCCCGGTGCGGAGTTTCGGTGTGGGCATTTCTTAACCAGGTAGGCAACTGTCCGGGACGACCTACCGAAGTCGTCAACGGCACGCTTGCGATGGGTTGTTCCCTACGGTGTATAAAGGAGAAGGTATGAGGACCAAGTTCGTTCTTCGCAGCACCATTCTCTCTTATCAATTCTTTTCTCTCTACTTGTCACCTGCGGCCTCACTCACATCTTCCGACCTTCCCTCCCGTCTATCACAAAAATGTCAAACGAGAAATTGAATATCGCCGTGTCGGGCCTTGGTCGCATGGGTATGCAGCTCTCCCTCGCGAGACACACCGCTTATTCCTAATGCTGATCGAGAAAAAAGGAATGCGCCACGCCAGACACTTTGCCACCTTGACCCCGAGAGCCAACTTGATCGCGGTGAGCTCGCCAGTACAGGCTGAGCTTGATGCAGCCAAGAAGGAGTTCCCTCAAGTACGGACGTACCGCGATCATGCGCAAATGCTCCGGGAAGAGACAGAGCTCCAGGCTGTCGTTGTAGCTAGTGCCACCACTGTCCACGCAGAACAGGCCATTGCTGCGATAGAAAAGGGCTTGCACGTTCTGTGTGAGAAGCCGCTCAGCACAAGCATTGACATTGTATGTTGGGGCTCATCCCCTATTCTCCATGAGAAATCCACCTGGGTATACTGACATGCCAAAAGTCGCAATCTGTCTGCACCGCCTACAGAAACTCCCAGAAGAAATTCCCCAACCAGAAAGTCATCTGTGGATTCTCCAGAAGATTCGATGCGTCCTATAGAGACGCGCACAAACGAGTGACCAGCGGAGCTATCGGAACACCGTCGGTCTTCCGCTCCCAAACTTGCGACAAGCTGGATCCTTCTGGCTTCTTCGTCGCCTATGCAGAATTCAGCGGTGGTATCTTCGTTGACTGCTCTATTCATGATATTGATCTTGCGCTCTGGTTCTTCGGCGAGGATATCAAGGTAAAGAGCGTTACGGCTGTGGGTATTACAGCCGTGCAGCCTGATTTGCGGAAACACAATGACCGGGACAATGCTGTCGCCGTGTTGGAATTTTATGTAAGCAGATGATCCTGCTCGTGGCTGCGAAACCAACAACTAACCCGATACCAGGGCGGCAAGGTGGCACAACTGTACTGCTCTCGTATGATGGCAGCTGGCCAAGAAGACATGACCGAGATCTTTGGCACAGAGGGCAAGATTGCCATCAACACCCAACCCCAATTGAACTTGGTCAACATGTACGAATCGACAGGTATTCGGCGGGAGATCCCGCCCGACTACTATGGCCGTTTCCGGGAAGCCTTCGTGACTGAGGCCAACGAATTCACTGCGTGCTGCTTGGACAACACACCCCCTCCGATGAAACTGGAAGGCGCTGTCTCTGCGGTGCGGATAGGCTGTGCGTTGCAGGAGAGTCTGATCACCGGGAAGAAGATCGAGTTCGACGAGCAGGGCAACAGAGTTGAGAAGGCTCAATTATAGACCGGGTTTGAAGTCCTCGTACCCAACTCTGCGCTTGCCCATTAGAGCCGTGCAATCAAATAGAGTGGAGGATCGATACTACAAGACCATAGATGTCCTCTGGAGAGCTTCTTTGTACAACGAACTACCCTTTATAGCCCTCAAGCTCTAATCAGAACTGGAAATCAACCCCAGATGGACAAGCTGGCTTCTATGCAGGGTTTTCGTGACCGCCGAATGTTCGTCATTTCCTGATTCTCCGTGCAATGTGCTGAATCGGTAGAAGGTAAGCAGGCCTCGTCCAGAAAAAAATTCCGACCTCCATCACTGAACAAAATTTTGATGTGCATGCAAATAGCAGATTCGTCTAACTGGTGCTCATCGGAGATTAAGATGAAGCCGGAAGCGTTTGCCTTGCCTCCGAAGTGCTCGCGACCGGACTTAAGGGGAGCCTTCTTGAAACTCAGGTTCGATGCCTCGAGCTTCCATGAACCACAACCCATCCGGTAAGTATTTCTTCTAATTCAAAGTATCCAAGTAAGGTCTTCTGTTTAGTGGAAGCAGGGCAGAGGAAGCCGAGCTGCGCAATCACGCCATTCCGCCTACAAGGGGGGTACCTAAAGCGAGCACAAGCATTGTTTCGTTCGAATACCAGCAATATGGCAAACTTCAAATACCCAGAGCTCTCGATTTACAGGTATTCGTGTAACAATCCTTCCAAACGTTGGGCCGTCGAGAATCCCGCGACCGGCCAGGTCATCACCACGCTTCAATCCGGGGATGAGAGAACGGTCGATCAGGCAGTACAGGCATCTCAAGAAGCTTTTTCCACACGATGGAGACCTCTGGTCCCAAATGAACGGTCCCTCTACCTCCTGCGATGCGCCGATGAGCTTGAGAAGTACATGGATGAGCTATCTATTCTCTTGTGCAGGGAGAATGGAAAACCGGCCCAAGACGCGAGGTCTGACTGTTCCTTTCTCGTTCGTGCCTTCCGCTACTTCGGTAGTCTTGTCGGGAGATTACCTTCGCAGTTCTATGACAGGGGCGAGATGTACTGCACCGTATTCCATGAGCCATTTGGCGTCTGCGCTGGAATCCTACCATTCAATTGGCCGCCTATCCACACAGGAGGAAAGCTGGCCCCGGCGCTCGCGGCGGGAAACACGATGATCTTGAAGCCGGGCGAACAGGCTCCCCTGACGGTCATCAGGATCTGCGAGATTCTGGAGAAGATCCTACCGCAGGATGTGGTGCAGATGGTGCCGGGTCTCGGCCCCGACGTACCCTCCGCACTCGTCGCCCATCCCTTGGTCAAGAAAGTGAGCTTTACGGGCTCGACGGTAGCGGGCGCAGCTGTCGCTAAAATCGCCAGCGCGTCCATAACTCCCGTAGTGCTTGAGCTTGGGGGCAAGAACGCCTTCACCGTCTTTGACGATGCCGACTTCGACCTGGCCGTGCGCACTGCGCTCGAAGGTGCTTTTTTCAACAAGGGAGAGGCGTGCACGGCAACGTCTCGCCTATTCGTCCAGCGAGGCATCTACGCCGATTTTGTGAAGAAACTAGGGGCAGGCGTGAGGAAGATCAGGATGGGAAACGGACTGGACCCGAAGACCCATGTTGGACCGCAGGTCTCAAGGGCACAGCAGAAGAGGTTGCTGGACTATATTGCTCTCGGGAAAGAGGAGGGCGCGATAGTGGCTGCCCAAGCCGAGCTACCGGCTGATCCTGAGTGCAAGGATGGCTTTTTCATCCCCGCGACTCTTTTCGCCGACGTGACTGAAGACATGCGTATCGTGAAGGAGGAGATGTTTGGGGCTATCGGTAAGTCAATTCGGTTTCTCTGGTCCAAACATGTGACCATGACGTTAACTGTCTCGTAGTCACCGTTACGCCCTTCGAAACATTTGAAGACGCTGTTCGCATTGTGAACTCCGTGGAGTACGGGCTTACGTCGACCGTCTTTACAAGAGACCAGCTGAAAGCCAATCGATTTGCACGTGCGGTCGATGTCGGAATGGTGAGTGGTGCAAAGCTGCAATGATGGCGAACAAAAATTGTTGATAACTATCTAGGTCTGGGTGAACAATTACAAGCGTGACGTATTAGGTACTCCCTTTGGCGGAGTCAAATATTCGGGCTATGGGAGAGAACACTGTATAGAAACCCTCTACGACTGGACTCAACCGAAGGCTGTGCACGCCGTGTCTGGAATGGGTAACGTACAACCTTGGCGTGGAGTGGTCGAGATTTTTGGTCCAAATGGAAGTGATGCTTTGTAGAAGTTGAGTTAGGCTGGACAGGGCAATGGTTCTCTGCTGGCTCTGGTATGGGGATGTTGACTATCACCACCTTTTTCAGCTCTGATAATGACTTACCACATCGATGACTGCCGTTTTGTAAACGAGAGAGATAGGGGATTCAGGCTCACGCCATCTTATTGACCGGCTTCAATGCTCCTGTGATCTAGGACGGTATATTGGTGCACTCGATGCGGCATACGTCTATCTGAAAGCAACACCTACTGAGTCCGAATGCATAACCTGAAATGAGGTCTTCTTTTACAAATTTGCGAGGCAGATGGAGCCAGGGTTCAATGTGACGCCTCCAGGCATTTTTGTGGCATGGCGACCAAAAGAGTCCGATTTTATGATAAGCAAAGGAAGCAACGGCTCAGAGAGAATGACCATAACCTGGACGGACCACGCAGAAGAACTTTATGCGATGAGATCCTCAGCTTTCTTCATACCTGTGTGGAAAAACTCCCAAGTTTCTAGGCAAGTCTCGCAGCCAGAAAAGCTTCCGTGGGCGAGGGCAAAAACGCAGAGCGATGGAGATGTAGGACATAGGTTGGCTGAAGAGCAGAATCAACTTCACTATGCATTCATGATCCGACTGAAATTCGTTATTGCTCGATTCATTGAACTGTGTTTGGTACAGCTTATCATTGTACCTGATTGAAGCTAACTCTCTGAAGAATGACGGTCTTGCTCAGAATGAAGGCCTCGAGCAATGGAAGCTCCGAGTGCCCAACACTAAAGTCAGATACCCAAATGCAGGCGCCTAGCGGCGTCCTCTAAGATACCTATTGGGCTAGCACAGCATCCTTGGAAGGTACGCGCATCGGTACATTAGCTGACATGTGATCCGTGCGCAGCCCTCGACAGCACTATGAGGTAGGCAGGTACTTGGGTACTTTACCAAAGGTGAGGTTAATAAAATGTCTGATCCGAATCGGAGACCAGGCCTGGGAGAATCACACCATCGTATCTGCGACCCCTACGTTGAAGCGTCATTACCTTTGTATCTTCGAGTGAAAAGTGCTCATTTGCAAAGTATACTACATGACCTACATCATGGAGATCAACCTGTCTCTGCCTCTCATTGCTCGCGGTAAAGTCCGCGAACTGCATGAAGTCGACGACTCGACTCTCCTGTTCTCCTGGTCAGTCTCCCCCATATCGCTCCAGTCGCTGACTTTATTTTTCATGGTTTCCACAAAGGAGCGGAGCTGAAAATTCTGTGATCTCACATCAGTAACAATTGCTAACTTGATGTTACCAGCACTGATCGCATCTCGTAAGCTGCATTCATCCTTTCATCAAGTCTTCCTGCGCAATTCAGGAGCAGTTGGCAGCATTCCCCATGATGTCCTATTTCAAGCACAATTCAGAAGATCTAAGAAACGTTCATACATATATGCACGATACACAATCGCTGACTGCAGAGGACCAAGCGCTTACGATGTGATTCTTTCTAATCCGGTACCACTCAAGGGCAAGATCCTGACCCAGCTCGCTGCGTATTGGTTCTCGATCTTGACGAAACAAATTCCGGGCCTGAAAACCCATTTCAAAACTCTCGATCCTCCAAGTAACCTGAGCCCTGCCGAAAAAGATTTGATTCGCGGACGAAGTATGCAAGTAAAGAAGCTGAAGGTATTTCCCCTGGAGGCCATAGTGCGTAAGTCATCCCATTGAATACTTATATGTTCCGCGTATACTTGAGGCCCCCTTCGTGCTACCTGCGCGAGTGTTGTTGGATGTCCGTGGCAGGAATCGCCAAGCGAGAATGATTAACTTTTGAACCCAGGCGGTTATATTACGGGCTCGGCCTGGAAAGAGTATCAAAAGTGAGTTCAACATGAAGACTGTTCTTAACTTTTTACCAATTGCGGCCAAATTTCTGGCACTCCTCGACGGGGACTTCAATACAGATAATATACATAATATTGAAACGGCAGCAAATATTGACTCGACATGGTAGGAATGGTACTGTGCACGGCACTTCCGTTCAGAAGGGCCTAAAGCAATGCGAGGCTTTCCCAGAACCACTTTACACACCCAGCACGAAAGCGGAGATTGGCGAGCATGATGAGAATATCTCTCCAGAACAAGCTGTTGCTATAGTTGGGGAGAAGTATGCAAAGCGAATCGAAGAGCTTTCGCTTCAGATCTACAAGGCCGCCTCCAAGCACGCAGCAGAGCGTGGCATCATCATTGCAGACTCGTAAATAGCACTTCACCACGATTCAAACTTGAAAACCGTCTAACCTGGAACTGCATTAGAAAATTCGAGTTTGGACTCGATGAAGAGGCCGACGAGGTTGTTCTCATTGACGAGGTTTTAACCCCCGACTCTTCGCGCTTCTGGCCAGCAGATGTACGTGGTCCATCGCAGTCGCGGAAGAACCGCATGCCGAAATATAGAAACCATAAGTGAACACTGACATTTGTTTCTAGGCATATGAAATCGGTCGTGATCAAGATAGCTTTGATAAGCAGTTCTTGCGCAATGTAAGTTCAGCTTGCAATGAGACAGAGCCGCACAAATGGGGCTCATTGAAGGGGAACCTGAGCCCAGAGGCGGTCAAGATGTTCAAAAATTCATTGCAATTGACTGACAGTATGTTTATAGTGGTTGACAAAGGAAGGGCTAAAAATGAAGGATGGGGTGTCAATGCCCGCAGACATTGCCGAAGCTACGAGCGCAAGATACCAAGACGCTTTTAGGCGGCTAACAGGCAAGACGATTGAAGAAACCCTTACAATCCTATCATAGGCGAAACAGAATGGCTGGCGCCTCCATTGAACGGGTTTAATTTGAGGATTGATGAGTAGCACCAGAGAAGTCTATGACTAGGTGAGACAGTGAAAGCTGATAGCCTGGTGGCTCAATGATATATTCATTGATCAGTCCGGGATTTTGAAAATCACTCCCCGTGACGGGATCTACTAGAGACTATGATTATTATACAGTGGGCTGCACCGATCCTCCACCAGCAAGCTCGATCGTCGATCCGTTCAGCCAGGCGCTATCAATCGCCGAAGAGTTGTAGTACAGCGAGAAGCCGTTGCTGTTGATGTTGGCCATGCTCGCATCGGCGTTTGTTAGGTTCTGTACCGTCGTATCGGCAGTCAAAGTCCAGTTGCTTGTCGCGTCCAGCGAGATGTCGAAGTTGGCGACGCCGTATCCGGAATAGGCAGATCCAACCCAGTTGCTATGCTCCGTGAGGCTGAAGCTAATGAGGCTGTGGTTGTATGCAACTAGATCACCCTGCAGCGATGACTCGGACACAACCGTGTATACCTCGGCGGGCTCGATGGCGCTGTTGACAGAGTAGTCGGCGTACGTGTCGAAGTCTTGCGTGATCTGCGAAGTGTTGGCTGAGATCATTACCCCGGACGTCGAGATAATGTCGGAGCTTGCGATCGTCACGTCGATGATGGTGTTGCCGAACCAAAGGCCCGGCATGGTCTCACCCGTGGCGTTGATCGAGGAATCCTTCAAGTGGAGCTGAGCGCCAGACGTTCGGGCGGACGAGCTGAAGATGGCGACACCGCCCAGCAGGCCAGCGGTGCCCTGCACGTTGGTCAGGTTGGCGATCTGGTTGCTATCCATGAAGACGACGGGTCCCTGCTCCGAGACGCCGACAACGTTGTCGGCGACGATTAGACCTAGAGTGTAAAAGACGGCAGAGCCGATACCTGCGACATGCGCAACAGAGTCAGAGATGTAGAGGTCGCCTGACGGTATGTCTCCCGAGAAGGCGGACGAGCGGTAGCCCCCACTGTACGTGTTGACGTTGCGCGCGTGAATAGTACCGTTGCCCGAGGCGTAGAGGCAATGGCTGACGGGCCCGCTGCTGTAGGCCCACAAATCGGTGACGTTGACGACCGTGTTGTCGCCGTAGCTGTAGACACCGGCGGCTCCGCTATGGACAGTGAGATTGACGTGGTCAAGCACCGCAGTCGAGGCGTTGGCGACATTGATGGCGGCGTTGAATCCCCAGAAGCTGGCCCAGTTGAGGTTGCTGGAGTAGCCGGTCTTGAGGATGTCCACGTGGGAGAGGGTCAGGTCACCTCCGTCGGACACGAGGACGACGCTCGTGTCATTCTCGCTGGCCGACAACGTGGTGTGGTTCCAAGACTTGGACTCTCCGGCAACATAGTACGAAGCTTGGACTATTGGATGTCAGAGGACGAATTGGAGGATGCTTCCGAACATGTTGTACTAACGGTCTTCTGGTTGGACAGCGGGCATGCCAACATTGTAATCTGGCACAATGGAGTTGTCGGCTGTGTAGTCTGCCGAGGAGATGACATCCGATGGGTCGTGAATAAGAACGGCCGCTTGCACACACCCGGCCAAGGCCGCCACGAGTTGCCTAGAGGTGAACATGGCGACAAGAGCTGGATCAGACGAACCCGGAAGGTCTGGACTTTAGTTCGGATGGCGTTTTCGAGTTTGGGTGAACAACACTGGTCGAACGTTCCACTCCAGCCATGGTCATCCATGTGTCTACCGGCCTCTTTTATGTTTCAAGAGGCATGACAATCTGGCAGATCGCCAAGATCTTCCCTAGACTGCTAAAATTCGACTGACGCGTCCCGTCTGGGGTTGCGGGGAACTGTGCGGAGGGGCAATAGCAGGGCGGCATGGCTTCTCGGAAATGAGATTGCGATGTTGCGATGATTGAGGCCTGTTTGTGCTTTGCGGATGTGCTCGTCGACGCGCTCGGAAGGAGGGCCGCAGTATTTTATGAGCCGGAAAAGGATTCACTTCGGCCCCACGACGGCGGAGTGGCTGGGCTGAATATGATGTGTAGGTAGGTAGTACCTACAGTAACTGGGGATGTAATTGTCTATGTAAGTCTTGGAGAAGGGGTAGCGATCCGTGCCGGGGGGGCAAGCCGCTCTTGGCGCGCCATTGAATACGGGGTAGCGTCAAGGGCCATGGGGTTCGGAGCGGGCAACTGGGGTAGCATCAAGCCAACATACCTACCTCCCTGGTACGTAATGAACTGCCACTAAGATTTGCCGCCAGTTCTCTGTCGCTATGAGACCTGCATCAGTAGGAAGGCCGGCATCAAAGCAGCTGAAGTGTCGTCTGGGCTGGGACTCATCAGGTATTGTCCCCGGTGACATCGCGTGTCTCGTGAAGCGCATCCTCCCACATCCATAGGTGGTAAAGTGTCTGCTGAGGATGGTCTGAAGCAAGGCGCACTGCGATGACGAAGTGCTTGAATCTTTGGCGTTCGTGCCGTTTTGATGATTCAAGCCCGGAGCCTTGTGCTGAGATACTGATACACCCAGGAGAGGCGGATCTCTGGAGTACTCTTTGCTTAGTCTGAATGATCTAGGAATTCGTCAATAACGAGATAATGTCTGGTCCGAGAATGTCTCTACATTGAGCAGTGTGTGCCCTCTCCAAAAGGCAGATTAGGGAAGCCCCCTCACAAGTTTCTAGGCTGGCATATTGTAGCCCTTCTCGTCATCTATGCCCTCGAGGCAATTCTTTCGTTAATACAAGTTCGAAGTCACAGATGGTAAGAGAAAAAATCTTGCTTCTTTGGCGTAGTCTCTTATATCGGTTAAGCTGTGGGAGCAGAACACGGCTTGCGACTAACGGTCACAGCCATGATCCTGATCATTATGGGCTTCTTAGACACCACACCATACTCCCACTTTGTAGAAAAAAGGCAATGTAGAATCATACTAGTTTGCTGATGTGTCTTGTCATAGGTATAGACATCTAGCTGGATAGTAGTTCCCTGTCGCGTGCACCTGTGTCAGTGTTCCTTTGAAAAGGCCTCTTTCATATACCTGGGCCAATCTTGCCGGATAACGAAGGAGGAAGCCAGTAATTTGTCTACATTGACTGCCAAAGTCATGAGTCAAAACTATACGATTTTATGCCTGATTTCATCTTCCCTCTTTTTTTTCATGGAGTCATCGTCATATTTCTTTTACTTGACGGATAACTACCGAGCCTTTTTGCTGTTGGCCTAGCTTTGTGCTTTAATAGTATGAGGTGATGGAAACATGATGGGCATGACGTGGCTAACATGGCATGGCCAAAGAGGGGATGATATGCATGATAACTGCCTAAGCGCATCCTTTTTGGACGAAGCAGCTATCCGTCCTTCCATGTAGTCATCTGAGTCGAACGCATATACACGGAATGTTTGTTACGTCATTACTTATGTATATAGGTAGCTCTTCCTCAGCTTTAGCCAATACTTTCCTCCTTCTAGCTTCATCTATTTACAGATATACATTGATTGCAGATTCGGCTTCATCAGATCCCTCTTTTGACTGCAGAGCCCTTTAATTTGTGTGCTACGGTCCGGGATAGGACTACCACAATGTTAGCATATCATGTTGGACGACAGAGACGCTCAGATCAAGACTTAAAATAGCCCGAGGCACTTCACGAGTACCTTGTCAAGCAAACTCCAGTTACAAGCAGCTACTCTGGCAGCTAAGAAGGCTTAGAAATATGGGATGGGAAATACATGAGTTCTGAGGTATACAAATCCACCCAGGGCTGCTAAATCATCAGGCGATCTCAGTCTCACACCTACTGCAATCGTGGAGTGAGGATCTCGCGCACTGTTAAGATTGTGTCTCTGGAAATTCAAAGTCCTGCAATATATAGCCATGATCAAGTGCTCTTTGAAAGATTTAGGGAAGAGTTAACGACACAAGAATATAATATGGGGGGGGGGGGCAACGTCTTAGTGCCCGAGAAGACCACGTTGCTGGGTGGCGCGATGCAAGTTGGCAACGACAAAACGGAAGCAGAGGAGATCCATAAACGCGTTCATGCACAGCAATAGCCCAGCTAATGCCACCGCCATTTTCTGGAGAACCTTTGTTGTTTTGATCGACCTCAAGTCCTAATCTCCTCATCCATGCATGATCCGTTCACAGTGCATGGCTTCTGAGCACCGACATGATTAACAAGCAATCAGGAAGAAGACAAATGACAAGATGGATCCTTTGAATGACGTTGCCAACCTGACCCAAGCCGAAAACTCGGCTGTTGCCCACCGCCGGAAGGTTTTCATTGATCGATACTGCGAACACCTTGGGCACACCCGCGATGAGGCTGAACTTCACCTGGAACACATGAAGGGCCCTGCCACTGATCTGCTCATCACCTCAGAACACGGCCATGACCTCTCAGAGGACTATTGCAGCTATGTCGTGGAGTGGCTGACCTGGTTTCTATACCTTGAAAACGAGGACCATCCCATGGACTATTATGTCATGGGCCTTCGACCAGAAGAGAAGGACGAGGATAGTACTCTCTGCGACTGGTGGGGGGACGGTCTAAACTATCACCAACATGTCCGGGCTACCTTGCAACAATGGAAGTGCGATGAAACGGGTGCGATTGCCGCGCGAGATAAGGTCTATAAAAAGCTTCGAGAAGAGGAGCACGACATCGAAGAGACGCATGGCGTCAAGGAGGACAAGCACACCCTCACGAAGCGATCTGTTGAAGAGCAAGATGATGCCACGGCGCAACATGGGAACCCAGAAACAAAGAGCAGAAAGCAGCTTATCTCTGCCAACACCGCGCCCACATTGAAAAGTGAGTATATTGGGAAGTCTTTTGGCCCCGTCCCGCCCGCTTTGGCTGATGCGCAATGGCTAACCCTCGACGCTGCAGTGGAGCAGAATGAGTTGGGCGAATCTATCTTTTCTTTAGTCAACTGCGCTCAGGATGAGGAGCACATGCTTATGTGTACTGGAGATCAGGGAGACCGATTCGTTAGTCTCACGCTCTATTTGGGAGAGAAGCAGACAATCGCCCGCGGCTCCGACATGCAGAACAAAGCCTAGCCAATCATGCTTGCTGTTAGTATATGTTTCTCAGTCAAGATGGGCACACCAACGACCAAAAACATGTGTAGCTAGGACTGCAGACACACGGAAGAAATGCACATTGTAAGGGAGCCGACTATCTTGCCGGGTGTTCATGCTGCGTCGTGAGTGAAAAATATGAGATACGGTTTTGCAGTTTGCCTTCCAAGACAGCTAATGCTATTGGGAGCTGGGGGCAGAGAACACATCATTGCAAGCCATTTGTCACGACGTACTCGCCGACCTACCTTCTGCCTACGTACACGTAGATCGGGAGGTAGCTATCCAGATGATGTAGAAAGATACCTGAGACCAAAGAAACCTAAAGTGTGTCGTTTGTAGTTCAGATCACAATGTCATTGGGTGGCCCGTGCGCAAATCCAGAGCTAGAGTCGTATGCAAGATAGCGCGCTTCAGCGAGGTGGGGCGCTGAGGGACACCCGCCCACGTTGCTGAGCAACGATCCCGGGCTGAGCAAACAATACAGCTCTACTCGTAATATGCGAGGACATCAGTGCCCTGCTTCTATTTGAACAGCTTCCATATCCAGGGATTCTCTACACAACATTCTCCTCATACATTGCCTTCCTCATCACAAATATTGCATCATGGCTGCCAGGACGCTAGAGGCTCGTTTTGAGCGCATGTCAGTAAATGATGAGAACGACTACCAAAAGTCCAAAGTAAGTCGGCAATGGTTGCATAGGTCCGTATTGAAGAGCAAGCTTGCTAACCGAGAGAATAGGTCATTGCGACGACGACACAGCTGTCCCAGAGCACCAGTAGACCAAATCTATACAAAGTTGCGCTGCAGGCTCAGAGTGCCAACACCGTTACAGCCGTCACACTTCCCTCCCAAGCTGCTCAGCGGAAAGGCACGCAGCCACCCTCTCCCACACGCAAGCCCCTGCCGTCCTCTGCACGCTCCTCTGATGAGCGTGCCGGCGCTGTAGTCGAACGCAAGTCCGTCATACTTGTCGAGCAACCCTCCATCCCAAAACAATTTCACCTCGGCATGTTCGAGATCGGACGACCTCTAGGGAAGGGAAAATTTGGGCGAGTTTACCTGGCTCGTGAGCGCACCAGCGGCTTTATCTGCGCGCTAAAGGTCTTGCACAAAAGTGAGCTGCAGCAAGGCCGCGTGGAGAAGCAGGTTCGCCGCGAGATCGAGATCCAAAGTAATCTGCGGCACCCCAATATCTTACAGATGTTCGGGCACTTCCACGACAGCAAGCGCGTGTTCCTGATCCTCGAATTCGCTGGCAAGGGCGAACTGTACAAGCATCTGCGCAAGGAGAACAGATTCCCGGAGTGGAAGGCCAGCCAATACATCGCCCAGATGGCGAGCGCGCTTAGGTACCTACATCGCAAGCACGTCATCCATCGGGACATCAAGCCGGAGAATATCCTGGTGGGCATTTATGGAGAAATAAAGATTTCGGATTTTGGCTGGAGTGTGCATGCACCTAACAGCCGGCGTCAAACATTGTGCGGCACGCTCGATTATCTCCCGCCTGAGATGATCAAGCCTGGTAGCTCGGACAACATGTACAACGAGAAGGTGGATCTATGGAGTCTAGGTGTATTGACGTATGAGTTTCTGGTGGGTGAAGCGCCGTTCGAAGACACACCAGTCATGACGCATAGAAGGATCGCAAGGGCCGATATGACGATTCCGTCGTTTGTCAGCTCAGAGGCCAGGGACCTCATCAAAAGAGTGAGTCTTCTCGCCCACCATCGCACCTTACGTGACGTACCTTACTAATATCTTAAAAGCTCCTTGTCTTAGATCCCGAGAAGAGGATACCTCTCGAACAGGTGCAAACTCACCCTTGGATCGTCAAGCATTGCTCGAAGGGCGAGCGAGCTGCGAACAGGGAAAAGTCCCATTAATGAAGTTTGAAGAAAATAATGAACCTGAAACCACATTTTATCGTACTGGGAGTTTTGAGCGGCGTTTGGCATCGGCATCGGCATTGACAGGTTACTGGTTTGGCATGGCAGGATGATCGGGAAGTCTGCAGCATGGTGACATCCCATGTATATATAAAGAAAGGTCTGAGTGCGAGGGCGTACATATTTAATTCAATGTCCACCATCGCTCCAATACACAGATGTGGCATTATTCTGCTATGATTCCTGCCATTACATTGACCTCGTTACTCATAGGTTGATCCTGTTATTACATACACTATTCAATGGACAGTCATACTTGAGAAGGGCATCATCTGTAGACCTCGTCGAAAGGTCGGGTATCTGAGAAACACGAGTCCCACACTTGATTCACTGCCTTGACTGCTTGCACGTCGTCTTTGCACCTTGGGCGTGCCATGACAGACTGTACTGCGCGTTTCCGGACGCAGTCTTGGAATTGCTGCGTGAGCGTCCAGTTCCCCCTCGTCATTGATTCGCGGGTCCATCTGCACTCGCCACTCAACATCGACGCTCTAATCTGTGCCATATATCAGCCATCCCACCTCTCACTATGGGCCGTCATTGGTGGGACGTGTGTACGTACCTCTGTGCAAGCTGCATGCTTCAAGTCTTTGTCCCCTCTCCAATCGACCTTCCATCGGAGCGAATCCCAGGCATGTACCATCTCATGGGATAAGGAGTCTTCCATATGGCTACGACTCTGAATCTCGTTGGCGCATATCAAAATGCCGTGGTCAGGCGAGAAGCCGCCGCTCTGGCGGTGCACGTTTCCATCCTCAGTCAAGCGTGCCGGACACCGCCGGCATTGAATGGTGTCCTTGTCCATCTTGCCATTGAGAGCTTCAATCTTTTCAGACAAGAAACGCACTGTCGGACTGTGTTGTAGTAGCCAGTCGCGGTACTTCTCGCATCGTTCGCAGTCGCGCTTCTCGTGTATGCGGTATCGTTGTTCGCGATAGTGGAAGGCGCCCTCGGGGGTGACAGAGCCGGTGAGAATCTTGAAGTAGTTTACCCACCATGCTGTCTTCGGGTCGAATCCAGTGCGTTGCGGGTCATTGGTCAGGATCTTGGGGAAGTTTTCAGGCGACGTGGAGGCTGCTGAGGAGGAGTGCGTGGGTGGTGTCGACTGTGATGGCATAGGCACGCCAGCGGTTGCTGGGGTGAACGAATCGGTCGGGTTCTCTGGCATGATGTCGAATTTATTCGCAATCAATGGATTCAACTACTGTGAGAGCAAGGTCCTGTCTACTCATTAAAATGCATTGCAACGAGTCTTCCGCTAGAGTAAATGGCACAATCCCGTCATCAGTGCATGGTTGCATGTGGAAGACCAGAAAGGAAGGCGGTGGATGAGACAGCATCACTTTTTAGTGGACCTCTCCGCTTCCTCTCAACCCCGTCCGATCTCGGCCTTTATCCAATGGGAATACTAGGTACCATGGCGCTTTTGATGGTGCTCCAGAATCCGTGAAAAGTTCATGATTGTGGAGTCGCATCATCCCGCTGTACGAAGAGCCAATGCGGAGAGCTTGCTATGGCAGGTTCCGGCGATACAACGCCTTGTATGTAACTTGGGAGCCTATGTACTTCTCATGGAACTTATGATGGAATGAGCCGAGCTGATATGTCCATGGACTAATGTTTCCTTGCGCTTTGCAGATATGAAGGGCCCGAAGTCCCTCACAATAGTTATAAAACTCGGTAAGTGGCATTGCTCAATTTTGCCTTTGACGTCGTTGTATGTATCGTACCGGGGCCTATCTCGGATCTCTGCCTGACGCCTGAACAGGGACGAGCTCCATCGTGGATGAGAAGACACATGAGCCACTTCTGTCCATCCTGAGTCTAATAGTCGAGACGGCTGTAAAGCTACGAAAAGATGGACACAAGGTCGTTATTGTCTCGTCTGGCGCCATCGGTGTCGGATTGAGGCGAATGGATGTTGACAAGAGACCAAAACACCTGTCCAAGCTACAGGCCTTGGCGGCTATTGGGCAATGCAGGCTCATGAGTCTTTGGGACAGTCTCTTCGCTCATCTGCAACAGCCCATCTCCCAGATATTGCTCACAAGAAATGATATTGCTGATGTAGGTAGGCGGCCAGCCGGACCTCATACTCACAAAGGAGAACTGACAAGTATGTTTCAAGCGGTCGAGGTATCTTAATGCGCAAAACACCATGGTAGAACTCCTCGATATGGGAGTAATACCAATCGTGAACGAGAACGACACACTGGCTGTTGCCGAAATTAAATTCGGTGACAACGACACACTGTCGGCCATCACCGCAGCTATGGTTCATGCCGACTTCCTGTTCCTTATGACAGATGTCGATTGTCTGTATGACAAGAACCCAAGGACAAACCCCGATGCCCGAGCTATAGAAGAAGTCGAAGACATCGGAGCCATCCAAGCCGACGTATCCAGCGCAGGTTCATCCCTCGGTACAGGTGGTATGGGCACGAAAATCGTAGCAGCCCGTCTCGCTACCTCCGCCGGTGTGACGACCGTTATCACCCGATCCTCGAGCCCAGGAAATATCCACAAGATCGTCCGCTACCTGCAAGCTGTCAAATCATCACCATCCCAAACTCAGACATCTATTGCGGCCCCGGCCCATGAAGATCAGTCAGAAGATTCTCTAGCAGGTTCTACAGCTTTCCTGTCTCTGTCCGCTTCCCAAACCCTCGAGAAGCCGCCCCTACACACACGCTTCCTCCCACTCTCTCAGCCTATCCGAGATCGATATTTCTGGCTTCTGCACGGCCTTGCGCCTCACGGGACCGTCTACATTGACAGTGGTGCCCATCATGCTCTCGCTGACAAAGCGGGTTTGCTTCCTGTCGGCGTCTTGGACGTCGAAGGCAGCTTTGCACAGCAGGAGGCTGTCCGTCTGTGTGTTGTGACGCGCCGGTCGGGTGGCGAGCCGGGCCTGGATGGAAAGCTATGGGATGGCGAACCGCTTGAGGTGGGCAGGGCCCTGGTAAACTACGCAGCTCCAGAGATCGCACGCATCAAGGGGTTCAGAAGTAGCCAAATCGAAAATCTGCTTGGGTACGCAGATAGCGAGTATGTGGCGCATAGAGAGAATATCAGCCTGTTTAGACGGGAAAGCAGGCCAGTGAGTCCCGCACCTGTGCCAGGGCCAGATGCTTAAATGCGAGTGGAGTAGGGTTCTCCTCAAGTACGGCGTTCACGATTTGGCGCATGCGGACGGCAAAAACATCATATTTCGAGTGAAGGGAGGCAGATTCTTGAACATTTAGACAAGTTTCGAGATTCCTGTCAGCTAGAGCAAAAGGTATTAATTCCTGAACGCCTTAAATGCATCTTATTTCAGCCCACCGAAACTCCAACTATTCAACTCGCGTCTTACGTGCTTCAAAATTTCACCTTTGTCGCGTGATCTTCAACATAAGTACCGAATGAAATCACCCAGCGAACAACGTGTCCTCGTCACGTAGATATTCTCCACAGTCGGCTTGTCTGAAGACCACGATACCCGTCGGATCAAGCCGTCTCGCATCACCCGTACTCCGTGCTGATACGCCGACTGGGTCTTGAATTAGCTGCCTAGCTAGCGGCCACAGGAGAGGGGGTCTTACATCCAAGAGGAGTGTCTGCCATGTCGTAAATCAGCACGCCTACATTTGCTGGCGTATCCTCCGTCCAACGTCCCACGTGCGCCTTCGATATATGAGAGCCATACAGGAATGGATTCACACCATTGGCTGATCTCTAGTAAGTGAGGTTACAGTGGAATGCAGCAGAATTCGACAAGTGACATACGTTTTATCCAGATTTTGTATCGAGCGTGTCTGCCACTCGTATTAGCTCAAGCCAAGTCTCGATCAAAGTGACGAGATGGGCACGCGTACGCAGAGAGTATCGGCAAGGCCGTAATATGGAGCCTGAATTTCCCACTCTTGGTGAACTTTCCCAGACAAATGCCTGTCGAGGCAAGAGCGTCTCGTTTTATGGATACGGCCAGATTGGCGATGCTTTTAAGGACGTAGTAGACACGGTCTTTGATCACGCGAAAGACATAGCTGTCGCCATCCTCGAGAGGGCGTATCAGGTCTCCTAGAGAGTTCGACGTATCTTCGGTCCGTCAGTGCTCAGGACGCAGATTAGACGGGAGGGAGCTAAGGAGGTCGGCATACAGTTTGCTAGCTTGGCAAAGACGACTTTCTGAATGACCTGATGTTAGCAATGAGATAAAAATTGAACGGAGACTTTTAGAGCGCACCGTCTCGGCTTCAGTCATGGGACGCATCTTGGTCGCTCGAAGGGGAAGAATTGACTGCACCAGCAAGGTATTATTTAGGATACATACAGCTTCGCAGACCGATGGTGGGGTGTCGTGGTGTTTTCCTCTGGACTTGGGGAAAAAAAGATCAGGAACCAACGATAAGATTAGTGCGATAAGATAGAGCACTCTGGGACGATTTGTGGTTGGGCGGTACGCTCAAATCAATGGGTCTTTCTCAGGCGCGAATACAGGGGTCTTGAGCTCTCCGAAATTTTACTTTGAGCCTCTGCACATCCGTCTTGTATCGCAGTTCTTGAAGAGATAGGTCGCGTGCATCACCTCAGTTACAAATATGTCTGCACGACCTACTAAGAAGCGGAGACTCACCCCTCCTCAGTCTGATGATGAACCTTCATCTCGCAGGTCTGGCGCCAAGATTCAAAAAGCTTTCTTCAAGAATGCGTCTTCTTGGGATCTCGAGAATGACTACGAGCACAAAGCTAGCAAGAAAGGGAAGAAACAGGAGACCTCCCAAAGACTTCCTGTCAAACTTTCTAGCGGGCAGGTTCGACAGGTCGCAGTTCCAGTCAACATTTTGAAAGATATCGAAAGCGACGAGGACTGGTTGGATGGTGCTGAGGCGGGATCTTCGGATGAGGAGGAAGAGGAGAAACCGCCCAAACCAGCACCAATCCCCGTAAAACGACAGATCATGGAAGCCAAGGAAGAGTTAGCTAAAATAGCTGCCGCCCTCAACGAAGACCCCGAAGAGAACATGGCGGCCTTCAAGTCACTCGCCAAGATTGGTCAGTCGGATATTCCAGCAATTCAGAAACTTACACTCTCTACCCAATTGGTGGTCTATAGAGATGTCATTCCTGGCTACCGAATACGACCCGTCTCAGAGGCTGCACCTGGAGAGAAGCTTTCCAAGGATGTTCGAAAACTGCGATCCTGGGAGAATTCGCTTATCTCTGGCTATGAGAATTATGTGAAGGACCTCACCCGGTATGCGAAAGCTGGCAGACACCAAGGAGTTGGCAAGGGGAACGACGTCGCGACAGTGGCGATTACCTGCGCCTGCACGCTTCTGACTTCGGTGCCTCACTTTAACTTCAGATCCGAATTGATTAAGATCTTGGTGGGAAAGCTGAGCACGAAACAGGTAGACTCGGATTATGAAAAATGCCTTGCAGCTCTCGAGACGCTCTTCAGAGAAGACGACGATGGGCAGCCAACGAAGGATGCAGTTTCATTGCTTTCAAAGATGATGAAAGCAAGGGAGTATCAGATAGACGAGAATGTGGTCAACTTATTCCTTCATCTTCGACTGCTATCGGAATTCTCGGGCAAAGCTTCGAAGGATGTTGTTGAACGCGCAGTCGGTGCCAACGGCAAGAAAATCAAGCAGAAAAAGGAATTCAGAACAAAGAAGGAGAGAAAGGCCATAAGAGAGCAGAAGGCATTGCAGAAGGATATGGACCAGACAGATGCGCTCGTCTCAAGAGAAGAACGGGATAGGATGCAGTCAGAAACCCTAAAGCTTGTCTTTGCCTCGTACTTCCGGATATTGAAGATGCGAGTTCCGCATTTAATGGGTGCAGTGTAAGCCGTATCTATCAGAACTTCATGCATCTCAACGGCTAACGATTATCAGTCTCGAGGGTTTAGCAAGATACGCGCATCTAATCAATCAGGTATGGCGATCTCATAATTGTATGGCAGCTATCCGACCTCGTGGCTAACATGGATGCAGGACTTTTTTGGCGATATACTGGAAGCACTCAAGGATCTCATTCGCGACAGTGATGTGCCAGACATTTCAGACGAAGTCGGAGAGGACGACGACAAGGACACACCCTCTCGCGACATCTCAAGAGAAGCACTGCTTTGCACCGTTACGGCTTTCGCACTTCTTGCTGGCCAGGATGCTCATAGCGCACGTGCAGATCTGCATCTGGACCTCTCATTCTTTACTACTCATCTCTTCCAAACATTATTCCCTCTTGGACTCGACCCAGATCTCGAACTGGGCGCCAGATCCCTTCATCTCCCGGATCCAGACGCACCGCAAAGCGGAGCCACGAAACCCCGTTCCAACAACAAGGTCAACCTCCAGACCACGACAGTCCTGCTCATCAGGTGCCTCACGGCCACGCTCCTTCCCCCGTGGAACATACGTTCAGTCCCAAATCTCCGCTTGCAGGCCTTTACCAAACAGCTCCTCAGCGCCTCCCTGCACATGCCCGAGAAATCCACCCAGGCGGCCCTAGCATTACTAGCAGATGTAGGTAGTACACATGGACGGAAGATCGCTTCGCTGTGGAACACAGAGGAGCGAAGAGGAGATGGCACATTCAACCCGCTTAGTGAGAGTGTAGAGGGCAGCCATCCTGCAGCTGCCACGGTTTGGGAAGGCGAGTTGCTCCGACGACACTACTGTCCCAAAGTCAGGCAAGGCGTAGGCATTTTGGAAAAGAGCTTGCAGGAGAAATGATCAACTTTAGAGAGACCACTGGCGAAAATTATAGACACAATATTCGTACGAATCTGTAATGACGGAGTTCTGGCTCCACCTCCATGCACCACCTTTAGCTGCCTATAACACTTATAGGAGAACATGCTTGTCCAGTCTTAGAGTCAAAGCTCTGGGCTTACCCTCGTAGTCTAAGCAGGCACGATCATTTGATCCCTACACTCAGCCCGGGGCAGCCACTGGGCATGGTCATCTATTAGTGGTAAGGTAGAAACAGTCCCTCTTATAAAGTACCTAAGTGTGGAGGTAAACCTCGGGTGCCCGAGGTAGGAGGGGTTTTTCTTTAATGAATAAATATGTGTGCCACGTCCGCAATAACGCTTAGAGAACCTGCCATCTTCTAAAGGTAGCTTCAGTTGTCAGGCAGGGGTCATCGACGGTGACAGTTCGTTTTTAAGTCGCTCGTTATCGAGGAAGGCACCCGTCACCCATGACACCAGGCGACTGCCCTGTTGCGCCGAGACTCATAACCTCATACTAAGTAAGCACCTAAGGCGCATTGAGAACAAGCATCACAGGGGCCGGCCTACAAAACCACATCGATGCTTGTTGTCCTTCAATCTTCAACCATCACCCATCCTCTACCCATCTTCTCTTTACCTTCAGGCAAGACCGGCAGCTGTCGTGCCGTGCCGCCTTGACTCTAGTTTCCTCCACTGGAAACCTATACTTGATCTAAACTTCGGCAAAGTGGCTCACCGCAACCTTCTTCCTCCGGTTTTCTGGGCATTTGGGTTTATCGGCATCATAAATTTAAGAGCAACAAACAATACAACTGCCCAGAATGGCTGGTCGTGGTGACTTGGCCCTAGCCAGAGAGATGGCGAGCTCAATGACCAGAGCAAGTGAGTCAAAGCCCAAAAGACGAAGAGCCCCGAATGGTGGCCGCCAACGTGCATCAAGAAGTTCTACCGAGCCACGATATACACCTCATGCTACCCTTGACACGACGAGGCGACAAGACAGTGTCGCTCAGCATTCAAGACCGCCCGCCCACACCCAGATACAAGATCACTTCGACATAGGCAACCTACGTAGGTCCTTCCCAAATCAAGCTCACGCAAGGCAAGTCAATGCTTGGGATGCAAGTCGTCTAGTCACCAACAACTCGCCCGATGCCGCTACTTTCTACAGAGTCAACCAAAGACCTACGGGAACCTTAAACACACAGGAAAATGCCACACAGGGCCAAGGTTATTCTAGCACTCCAGTAGCAGTGGAGAGCACCCAAAATTCCGAGCCGCAAATGACAACTACTGTACCTACCTTCCAGCATAATGATCAAAGCTCACATTCGCTTGCACCAAGTTTCATACAGCGACAAGAAAACCGCGAACCTACCCAGTTCCATCCTAGGACCAGTCTCGTGCAGGCTGAACCTGCTCGCCACCCACATCTAGAGCATAATCAATATGAACTGGCGAGACGCAAAGATGATGATCAGGAATCGGAAGACACCGTTATGGGAGGTACGAATGAGGTGGTCGCTCCAGTCAGATCGGCAGGGCGGCGTGGCCTGATGCATTCCCGCGTAAGAATTCCGTAATTCATTGCATACGTCTACGTGAGGTTCTTGGGTGTTCAGCTCCTTTTCTTTTTTTTTAGGACAGAGTGCTCCTGAAACATATCTGACTTCAAAAGACCCTACAACAATGATTTTTCTTTCTTTCTCGCAAATGGCGATTATTGACAGAGCCCCAGTGGAACCCGCAGCATATAACGGCTGAGCACGATGAGCACATTGACGATAACGCCAACGTAAGTAGAGTTTGGTATCTCACGCAAGCTGGAGTCATGTATCTGACGTGTAGTAAAATAGTTGCCTCGCGCCCAAACCCCTAGACCGCGCCTCCGAGCTGGCCCGAATGTTACCAGTGGCCCACTCCGCGGTCTTGGTCTTTGGGCTTCACGACATAATGATGAATGATCAGCCTTTGGAACAAATCATTGTCTATCTAAGGACTGAGTCTCATGATGTTGATTCCTCGGAAATCCGAAGCATTCGACGCATCAGCATCTGTCAGAGTATTTTCCCAGATCGCGCGAAAAGCATGGTTCTATGGAGTTACTACTCAGCTGAAAACACCCCTAATTTAGTGAAAGGCTTCGGATCGGTGGGTTTTGGCCATACTGTTACTGTCAAATACAACAATTACAGTGTGATAAGAGTTCAGCACACAGGTGCTCTTCGATTCTACAGTACAGCCAAGAATACAGAGCACGAGGCTTTAGGCCTTGCTTGCTATAGATAACTACCAAGTCCAGAAAAATTTATTCTTATGTAAAGCAAGCTCTTCAGGACCGATACTGAAGGATAATGAGTTTATGCTAGGTAAGAAGAACAGTGTTCAGTATTATTATATAGTCACAAAATTGCCCAGAAATCCGACGGGCCCCTTCACAATGCGCTGTATGCTCCAAATCAGTGATCTTGGATAAGCTCAAGGTAGGCGAACAAACCACCCTTCTGAGATTAGATGCAAATCATGATCTACAACGTGCTTATCGTTCTGGGTGTTTCAATCTGGGCCAAGAGTATCATAGCTGCATAATGGCAGCTTCACCGGGTCAGATTGTCTCGTTGCCGAACTTCTCACTCTTGTCTCCCGCGAGCAGCTTCGCATATAACTGACATGTCTATTTCTCGGGCAAAAGTCTATTTTGATGTACATTTATCTGACAGTAGACTGTCCAGAAAGATGTGAATGAAGGAGACGCAGCCCAACGTACACTCTTTAAGGGCATACAGGCGATGACAGGTTACCACGAAGGCAAATAAAAAGCTGCGCCTTTCCAGAGAAATACCCACTACATAAAGTTGCGGAGAGATACTTTGAAATATTGATAGGAATGCGGAGGCAATGGATGCTCTAGGCCGGACGAATTTGCCTTTCGTCTATACCATAGTCATCAAGGAATCTGTGAAGAACTCCGGGTATAGCTTTACAGGCATTCCCAAAAGTTCGATAACCTGCAATCCGCTACGTGCTACTAGTGTGTGGCAGTCAAAGACAAGTACCAGCATCCATGAATGCGTACAAGACAAGCTTAACTTATCGAAGTTATATTTCAAGTGAAACCAACCGTCAGAACATTGAGTAGCTTTGTCGGCTGCCTGGAATTGAAGAAGGGTATCACAGTACTTAAACCATAATGTTAAAAATTCCATTTCCTACCTTTTGCCGGGAAGATGGATCTATTAGCGATTTGGCTTGGGGCTAGAAGCTTCGTAGAAGCTTCAACGCATCATGCAATCACTGTTGTGCCGGAACCTGTGATATCTTAGATTTACCCTTTATTCTTGCCCGCTTGCCAATGGTGGTCTTGAGAGCATTGATTTTTGTCTCCTGGTATTCCGCGCTACTGGCCTCCTCCAGCCACGAGGCCCCGACGCGGGGAACACGTTCTCTTATGAAATCGACCAAAGGTTTAGAGTTCGGCGCATCTTCGTACAGACCGATACAGGAAGCTCGAGGGATTCCCGTTGCTTCTGCCAGACGGTCCTCACACGCCTTTGATAGCCCGACAAGCATTGTAGGGGTCTGTGAACGGGGATAATTGGCAGACACGGCTACCATTTGTGGGATGTGGCCATTGACGACGCTAAGGGTCTTGGACCTAGCAATGATAACGACTGAATATGGGCGTCCTGGAGACACATTTATCGCCTCTTCGTTCAAAGGCTTTGTTGTGTGGCTCTGAACGGTCGCCGCCTCCTTCTGCAAGCGTCGAGTGACCGCACTCAACCCGATATCAACATAGGATGACAGCTCAGGAGCAGGAGGTGGCGAAGAGGCTATAGCATTTTCCATATCTTGTAGCTTTCTCTTCTTCGCACGCTTTCCCTTGGATGGTGTTATATACTTCGAGCGGTAATGGCCCAAAGGCATAAGGAGACTGCAATTTGGTGTTACTTGTAAAGATCATCCTGAATGCTTTCAAGAGCGACGGGACCGGTATAAAACATACGTGCAGAGAAGCTCGAGGATTGTATCTTGATCCTCAGACGCTATTGATGGCCTGGCTGTTGCGTCAGGAGGAAATTGGGATAAGAGATAATGAGCTAGCATGTCTTTCTTACCATGTTGCAGCTGAGTACGGGGTGTCGAGCTGGAACACCAACTTTCTCTTCTGATCCATCTTGTTTTGAGAGACTTCTCGCACAGTCTACGTACAGGATAGGAAGGATTGTATAAGGCAAAAGGAGTGGAAGCTCGACGAGTTGAGGAACACTGGAATATGCACGTGTAGGCACAGTTTAGTATCTCAATGGTGCTTTACCACCATTAAGGGGCTTTTCGATTTTATCAAGATATCAGTCATATGGAGGTACTTTGAAGTGTGCTGCGGCCTGTCAACATAAACCACTGCCTCGATACCTTGAGAGGTGATGATGTTGGTATGATAATACTGGCGAGGGAAGGAAGTACATACGTACTGGGTGGTTTTGCTGTAGCGATGGAAAAAACAAACCAGAGTGGAGCGCACTTTACGCGAACGATTGAAACTCCGACTTAGCAATATGCAATACGGCCATAAAGAAAAGATTAGGTAGGTACATGCCGACTTACTTGCCCCACTCCTTCCAGCCCGCATGCTGCTCTGCTCTAGAGGCCATGTGCACGGCCTGGCTAGTCCAACCTAGCCCGTGGACTTGCAGAAATGTGTCTCTGGTAAATACCTGGCAACCCTGGTAGATACCTATGCCTGCATAGTATCTGGGCTCATCTCTTTAAAACCGACTCATGGATTTCCATGACCTGACGCAATTACGCATTTAATGTAACTGACTACAGTCCAAAAAATTAGGCATGATAGTTAACACGAGACTTTCTATGTCATTTCCGATGCTATAAGACGGGGAAAAGGAATATGGAGCTGACTTAATGCAACTACTTGATGCAGTTACTTTAATGGATGCATGAAAGCATCCAACTAACTAAATAGGTACCCATCTAGGTACCTCCTGATTGGTAAGGTATGCAGCTTACTTATCATGACGTCGCGACATGTACCTTACTCTCCATTAACACTATTTCGGGAGGTACCTGATCCTGGGCAGCATTCGAGACCATCGCGCCTTGCACCTTCAAGGTCCATCCCATCTTTTGAGCTGGGAAATGTGCCCAGGTGCACGTCAACTGAAAGGACAGCACGATATCTCTTTATTACAAAAGCGTCTTTCGAATTCGACTTGTACAGAGCTCCAAGTTCTCACTTCCATATACCTTAAGTAGGTATCTAGCTATATGTAGATGGGATTTTCTGAGGGACTGCTTGCCCTCAATTTCTAACTAGATAGGCCCAGGCAATGATTCACGAACGTATGAGTGCAAGCCCCATGAATACATTAGATGACTTTGGTAAGTACAAATGGGACGACAACCATGCCTGGAAACCCGATAGGTAAGAATCGATGTTGTTCTACTCTTTGTTGTTAGCTGGCAGCTGACAGAACACGGATGAGTATCTTGGTACGTAAAGCATCATTTTTCATTTCCAGATGCTAGGTATGTACTGATTCCACACCCAACAACAAAAAACATGATTCCTGGCGCTGGTGCAATTGGCTACACATTCTGCTTACAGGGTGCTCGGGCAAACCCAAGGCAACCTTAGACCTCACCTTAGATCTCGGGGTTGACCGCGATGTTTGATTCTATTGCGGGGCAAGATGAGAGATATGATGATTACTAGGTACCTAATCTGAGGTAATTGTGTACCATGTAGTTGATGTTTCCAGAAAAGTAAACTTGCATAGAAGCTCTCTACCTATAACTGTCCTTTGTACACAAACTATCGCTGACTGCAGTGTTTTGATTTGGATACATACGTTTGAGGCGCCTAGTAGAGGAGTACCCGGTGAAGGGTAAATATGGTTGGGCTGTTGACCTAGGACGCATTTACTCATGAATTAGAGCTATGTAGGTAGGTATCTTGAAGTCGAATGTTCGTAATAGAGCTGCTACTTGGGTGTCAGCTTTTTTATTCTTTTCCCTTTTGCTTTGGTAAGTGCCTTTCAAGATTGTCATACCCGTGTGGATAGCAAGTACATGCAATACCGCAGGCAATGGTTCATGAAGATGTGCATTGTAGTGATGGATATTTCTAGATTTTTTGCGTCGCCTACAGCTCATCTGGATCACTTTATTCCTTCAGCCCTGGGCGAGCATGCAATTTTCTGATCAGTGATTATTCTCCGATACTTAAGTCTGGCACCTACCTACTTCACTCCAGAGGTAATCACCTACCTACCAGGTACTCACCTAAATTCTCAGGTACCTGGTATCCGAACCTGCCTTACCTGCTGCATCTGAATGTGCCCCTGCAGCGTTCCCAGGGAGGCAAAAAGTTCACACCGGATAATTCACCATCCTTCAGCCCGATAGGTATCTCATATTCCCACATCCTGCTACTTTTACCTACAGTACCTAATTTCTCATCGGCAGCATTTTCTAGAGATATCTGCAACCGCAGAGCCTGGAACACAAGTACTTCAAGAGATTCCATTCCTTCCATACTACGATTCACCTCACAAAAGACCATCGGCCGCTGCACAACGCCATCCCTTAATCTCTGACGCGCAACCACAGCCCTGTTCAACGCAACCACTTACCTGACATTAACACAACTGTGCATGCTCGAGTCTTTGTACGTGGAATGCCGTACATGTTTCTCTCTCTCTCTCTCTCCCTATTGTTGGCCCTGATGTACAGAATCACTTGATATACATACTGCGGGCAGTAATGCTCAAATCGCCCTTGTTACTCTGGCTGCCTTGCATTCATTGCCTTTGTTCACCTCCAGCTTGCTTGCTTGGTTGGCTAGCCTGACCTTACACGCCTTGTCAAGTGGGCTGTCTCTGCATCTCCACCTACCCCCGTCCCCCACCACTAGCTGCACCCCTTGGGCCCTTGCACAGCTCTGCCAAGGAGCTTAAGCTCCAGACTTGTATCAACATCCATAACCTGCCTACCTTACAGCCTACCTACAGGCAACCTACCTAGCTGGTCCACCTCTACCTCTTGCCTGTACCCAACTTTCCTTTACCTCATCAGAAAAACCACACCACTAAATATACAGCTCCCGGACAACCAACCGTCGCGTCAAACGGCGTCATATTATCCAGAGCTTGCCGCGTCACATCTCAAACCCCTTCTTTTACGGCAACATACATCTGATCGAGTGCATCTGAACATTCCTTCTCCTCGCCTCGGTCCTATTCTCTACCCCTCTGTCTAATTCGCCTTGCTCTCCCCCATACCTCCCATCAGACCTACCCCACCTACCTACTTCAACCCACATGCTAATACTGAAGTCTGCCAGCCGCCGAGCTGCCTCGCGCGAGCGCTTCAGGCCTTGTTGTTTGGAGCTTCACGACATACTCTCGCAAACCCTTTTGTGCCAGCAGCCAGATGGACAACCAAGATCCGAACCCAACCGACCGTCGAGATCGTGCATTCTCCTCCGAGCCTAGCTCGACTCGCCCCAACCCATTCGACGACGGTGACGAATCCGCCAGGAAACGCCGCCGAACATCGCCCTCACCTTCTCGCAGCTCGTCCGTAGAGACACTTCCGCCTGTCAACGCCAACCTTCCCCCTCTTGCTAGCGATACCAACGCAATGAAGGTCGACTCACCAGAGCCTACTGCTCCGAGCACTCCAGCTCGCTCGCAAACTCCTGCAGAGCCCAAATCAAGCAAGGTCACGATTAACCTACGCAATGCAGAGAGTCGTGAGAGCACACCTGCCTCTCCAACCTCACCGACTCCTGCTCGAAGACGACTTGACGATGTAAAGGTCAGCGTAGAGGCATCAGACGTGGCGATGAGACAGACGTGTCAAAGTGAGGCCCCATCCTCGCCATCTGAGCTCGACGTCCTTGAGGAGGATCCTGCTGGAGTGCCGGAGATTTCGGTAGATGATATCGAATACGGTGTTCTCCAGAGAAACGCCATTGGCCTTGATACGCGAGCAGTGCTTTTTGAGAGCATCCTGCAGGATTTTCCCTATCGCACCGACTCTGAGGCCTTACAGGAGACTCTACATCGACTGGTCGGCTATTTTCGACAACGTAGGTCACAAGACATCCTTTTTGTAATAGAACAAGGGTCTGATAAATATCTAGAACCCCCAAATGCCGATGAGGCCCTCGGCGCTTTACATCAATGGTTACAGACTTATCTTGCGAATGCCCATCACGACTTTTATTCTGTAGTCGTCGAAGCCCATCGTGAGCATCGGTTCTTTTGGAACCATCTGCCCGAGCTGTTCAACATTATAGCAAACAGGTGCGTCAGAAAAAGAAGAAGAAGGGAGAGCAACTGTTTTCACATGTTCGTAAGCTAACAGATTGTTAAATCTAGGCAAACTTTGCCCAAGGGCAGAGAGACCCGAGATATTGTCACCCCCTTGTTCAACCTGTTTGCGAGAATGACTGCGTTCCTACTCTCCATAGACGTCATGACGTTATCAAATGTAGTGATCTCCGAAGGGGCCGATCTAGATTTAGTATCCCCCCCTTTTCTTCGAGTGTTGGGTTGTGCGACAACACCAAGGGATGAGCCTAACGGATACGGCGCAGAGAGTCAGTCACAGCTTGTTGAATCGCTACAAGTATTCCAGTCCATCAATCCCTCACTCCATAACCTTGGCCGCTTTGTAGAGCTTAATGCAAGCATCCTGCCGCGGTTTCCCAAGAAGTCGATGGACCATCTTGCTAGCAGCTGTGTACTATGGGAAGGCATTGCGCGAGAAAGCTACCAGGTTCAGACATTTCACGCCGGCGTCTCTCGGGCTATTCTTGAGCGGTGTCATTCAATACTGAACTTGGTCCACGACTGCTTCAACACGACTTCCAGAGCTTTGGAAGAGATGCTTGGCAAGTCCATCAACATTCTCCCAATAGACAGCGCCGTCATCATCATGCAGTATTTGTCAAACCTTCTCAGATGGAGTCTGCATGGGAAGCACAATGATGCTATCGAATTGCTTCAGAGGTACAGTCGAGAGCACTCTGAGTTGCCCGCCTTGTTCGTTCACGAGACGGTGGCTCTGGAATGGCGCTTTCGACTGTTCTGCAGATTGATCAGATCAGGCCAAATGCAACTCCGTGTGTTGGCTGTTTCTCAAATGTGTGACGACCTTGTCAACCAATGGAGAAGATACAACGATCGAATTGACGGTCCCCAGGAAAACAATGCCCATTGGTCGTTCCTTGAGTATTTGGCGAGTTACATCATGAGTACTGGTATTGTGGAGTATCTCCTAGGTCCCACATGCCATCCAGAGATTACGCAGTCGAGTTACAATATCGTTGGATTCCTTGGCGTCACCAAAACCTACAGGATTGAACACACTGACTATGTCTGGCAAACATTCACGTCAACCCAGGATCCCCGGGTCTCGGAGGCGTTGGCCAAGTTGATGGGCAAAGTCCTACCTCTTGTTGAATCACATCATCTGGTTCACCTCTTGGGCAAATTTCAACAAGTGTCGATCGATTCCTTCACCCCGGTCATGCGCGACTTTTTTGATTCTTTGACAGAACAGGCTCTGAGAAGTCAGTTACCGGTGGCGGCTTATGATATCTGCGTGCGGCTCATCCGAGAATCCTCGATTTATGGGGCGCAAGGCTCCATAGCATATCCCGAGATCCACCAGTTTGCCTCGAACAAATTCAAGAAGCTTTTGGGATTTGGACCTGGGCAAAATGGTCGCGGTCATATCCTTGATGTCTGCCTGGATGATATAAAAGTCAAGTCTCCCATGACACTTGGAAGCGTTTCTGTCGTGTCTACAATGGCAACTGGCCCATCGGGTGCACATGTCCTGAAGGGCTTGGTAGAAGAGCGTGATCTGACACGACTACTGGTCGATGAATTGGAATCTACTACCAAGGCAGCGCAGGCTGCCGGCCTGATTCCCATATACGCACACAACATCAGCGCGCCTCGCCGAAGGCTTATATTTTCCATCATCACGCAGCATGGTTCTACCCTTGGTCCCGATCTCGGCCGTCGTCTTTGGGATTTGCTGGTCGGCCGTGATGCACTTTGTCAAGAAGACCGATGGCTCGCCTGGGAAGACTTGAATCAGGCAATGAAGCAGACACGCTTCGACGATCCCTTCATCAGTGCATGCTTGCATGAATATCTTCCGCGCTTGCACCCATCCTGTTACTGCACTGGCGCACTTACTTTCGTTCGAGGGGCTCTCCTGCCTTGTGTCAACGATGTAAATGGTGTCATCCTTGATGACGAGGAAAGTGTGAAGACGGCCGGCTTAGAATTGTTATGGCACATGATACTAACGGCGCCGACACATACAATAGAGGATACCGCGATATTGACTCTCGTGAACGATATCTACGTTGATAGCAAGGCCATAATGTCGTATCCTCTTCAACGGGCCCGTAAAGTCCACTTTGCCCTTGTCCAACGTTGTCTGCAGCAACTGAAATCCGCGGCATCAAGGCTGAGAGGTTTCACAGATGGGAGTATGAGTGGTGACGACGAGCCGATGGTGATTGTAGCCACCGACGCCCAAGAAAGGGAGCAGGAGTTACAATTTACGCGCACTCTCAAGGTACTCATCACGCTGCTGCGGACGCTACAAACTAGATCCCACTTTGCAGCTCCCGACCTACGATCTCTGATGTTGCAGTCACCAAGTGCCATGGCTGGGGAATCGGCAAACATCAAGTATCAAGCGTTCGACGGTGATTTTCAGAGCGATGTAAATCCTCTGAACATAGGTCTCGACAACAGCGCAGCGTCTTTGCTCGCGAGCTTGAGGGAGGCTACCGGCTTCGAGAACTTCCGACTGTACTATCGTGGGCAGCCCTTGGTGCCTTCTGATACAGATATTTGCAGATCTGTTGATGAGTTGAATGTCAAGAATGGCCTCATTCTTGTTAAAAGAGAGCTAGAGCTCGCGTCGTCACCTGTTCGCATCAAACCCGGTGCATCTTCTCTGGATATCGAGATTCTTGGTCACTTCGAAGACTTGTGGGGCTATTTGAGCATGGAAGAAAGACTTGCACAAGAGGTGACTACTTCTTCCTTCTGACATTCCGACAGCTGCGATGTGACATGCTGACACCTTCTTTTTCTTATAGATATACCATTTCTTGGTCACTCTGCCTGCTGATGATTCCATCTTAGGGATGTTGGAGGATCCAAACACATCCCATCGAGACGCCTTCCCCTTAGGGCAGCCGTTCAAATCTCTATACACCATACACGCACTCCGCGAATATCTGAGCACTAGAAGACTCAGGAAAAGCGTCATGCAGCCTGTTTCGCAGGATACCAAGGATCGACAACAGACCGTCCAGGACCAGGACGATGCATTGGTGAAAGCTGTATCGCTCATAGTAGCTGCCATCTGCGACACCGAAGTTCTTGGACAGTGCCAAAGTGAGGACATTCGCCTCCTACTAAGTCACCAGCTTGTGGACAATTTCGCGCAGCTATTGAAAGGTAAAGAGCCGAAGTCAATGTTTTTTAACAAGTTCCCTCATTAACATAATGCAGAAACCATGGAACTGCCTGCAATCAGCCAATTTCTGACTCCGATTCTCCATGAACGCCTCTGGGCTATCCTATCCAGCGGCGCGACGGCCGAGACAAGCCCGATGAGCGTGGACCTTGTTCAACGCTGTTTTGAGGCTCTTTTGGAATGTTGCACTAAGAGCCAGGACTTTTGGACGATCTTCAAAAGCCAGCCAACAGTCCAAAATGTGGTCAAAACCCTTCTATTGACAGATGAGCGCCCCTTCGTCAGGAAGAATATTGCCAAGCTCATCAGCACAAAGAGTTTCTACAATAGCGGCCCCTCTGGTGTCCTGGCAACTGATTTTGCTGAGCTCTTCTGGCCTTTGGTTTCTCAGCTTCTTCCCCAAGCTGCAACTGCGCCAACACGATGTGAGGAGGTGTTTAATCTCTCTTTCCATCTGTTAAAAAAGCTCACAGAAGCCGACTCGAACGTCATTGACTTACCTGCATGCCTCAGCGAGTGTGGCAAGCTGTTATTGCGCCACATCCCAACAGAAGATATCTCGCATCCTGAGCATATCGACCTCGTCTCCTACGGGCTGATAAATATCCTGCAAGCTGGTTTGAAATATTTGAGCGCGAAACAACATAATACCCGTTTCCCTGCAAAGTTTGCAACTCTGTTGTTCTCAACCAAACTGTTCCCATCCGAAGACGAAAACGGGCCTCTGGTTCCGCGGGTCGTCCTCTATTCGACCTCTCGAAGCATGCTCTATGAAATAATGCTGCTTCTCACGAAAGATGACCCATCGCAATGGCTATCGCTATTGGATGCCCTCAGTAACCTCACCTCTTTCAGGGAGCTGGAGGATGGCGATGAGGAGTACATGTTCGAAGTACCACACGTATATGACCGAAGCACATCTGTGCGTTCGCCTTGCGGTTATGCCGGCTTGAGAAATCTATCGAACACTTGCTATCTGAACTCACTTTTCACGCAGCTGTTTATGAACATCGAGTTCCGTCGGTTCATGCTTCGAGTTCGTATCAGTGGTTCGAGGTCGCATGAATTGCTCGCAGAAACCAAGTCTCTTTTCGCCAATTTGCAGGATAGCAGGCGCCGTTTCATTGATCCATCGGCATGTGTCGCACAGATCATGACATATGACGAATTACCGATTGATATACATAACCAAATGGATGTAGATGAGTTTTATAGCCTCTTATTTGATCGTTGGGAAGCGCAGCTGTCATCTGAGTTGGACAAGAAGGCGTTACGCTCAATCTTTGGAGGTCAGCTGGTCCAACAAGTGAAATCACAGGAGTGCGAGCACATATCTGAGCGTATTGAGCCGTTCTCGGCTATACAATGCGATATCAAGGGCAAGAACAGCTTACATGAGAGTCTGCAAGCATATGTAGACGGTGAGATCATGGAAGGGGGTGAGCTTCGGAGATCACGTTTATATAATATTATTCGATTGTACTGACATATGGCAGATAACAAGTACAAATGCTCCGACTGCGACCGACACGTTGATGCTGTCAAAAGGTAATATGCATCGGACCCCAGATTCAGCATCTAGCATCATACTAATTATTTGTCAGAGCTTGCCTGAAGGATATACCAGATCATCTCATCTTCCACCTCAAGCGGTTCGATTTCAATCTGCGAACCCTCCAACGGAGTAAGATCAATGATTATTTCAGCTTTCCGGACACGATTGATATGCAGCCATATACCATCGAGCATCTCAGCGATCCCTTGGGGAATACTGAGTCAGACCTGTTCGAGTTGGTTGGCATTCTTGTACATTCCGGCACAGCAGAAACGGGACATTACTATTCTTTCATACGAGAAAGGCCCTCACCACATAGCGGCACTTCATGGATCGAATTCAATGACGAGGTAGTCCAGGGATGGGATCCGTCGCAGATGGAACATGCATGTTTTGGCGGCAGTGAGTTTCGACCAGCGTACGACGCCGGCGGTTCCTATGAAAAGGTTTACAGTGCATACATGCTCCTATATTCGAGATCCTCCTCTTTGAAAAAGGAGCAAGATCGTGTTAGAGGATCAGGAGACCTATACAGCTTCCGGGCCCCGCTCCCTTCTGGCCTTGAGTATCAAGTAAAGGGCGACAACTGGGCCATGGTACATCGACACTGTCTGTTTGACCCCACACACTTACCTTTTGTCGAAAGAGTTTTAGGTATAACTTGGGGCACGCAATGCTCTAAGGCTCACGCCGCTGAGACTTTGGCCATGAGGATCGCTCTCGGTCATTTGGATCAGGTTGCGTCGAGAACCAAAGAGACGCCAGATTTCTCACTTCTCAAAAACCTTGTACTCAAGGCCTGTCAACGCTGTGCGACTTGCTGTTTCACATTCTTCTCGTACTTTGACCGGCATCCAGAGACTTTGCGAATGCTGCTTGTCAGGAACCACGACCAATCCGTACGTCATCATACCGGCAAGGCGCTCATTTCCGTTCTTGCGAGCATTAAGCAGAATTACCCCGAGACATACGGTCTTTTAAATGTCGATCAGGGGACAATGCCGAAGCAGACTAATCTGGATCTTACAGTCCTGAAGAAGACTGTCAAGCTTTTTTCCCATATCTGGGACACAATTTACACCCGAATAGTTTGCTGGCCTGAATACTTCGGGACAATACTGGAATTCGCCAAGCTTGGCCGAGTGGAAGCCTCTGCACTTCTTGATCAGGACTACTTGCATCACCTACTTCTGGTCATATGTGCAGACCAGCAGCTCAGCGACGTACCTGTTCCATATCAGAAGTTGGCCAGTGTCCTGTCGAGGAGAATGGCCACTCGCCCGCCGAATTATGAAAATGTGATCGGACTAGTCGATGTTCTGCTGAGCTTTATGGAGATTGACGGGCATGACTGCTCCGAGAGCCCACGCGGTCGGCTAGCGGCAGCGCTTCGAGGCGATCTGGTCCACCTCACTGCCACCGAAATCAACGACTTACATAAGTTATGGGACAGGACGCTCGTGAACGTTTTCGTCGAGAAGCTCATACAAATAAACCAGAACCACGCAGCTACAGACTCAATCATCCAACGTCTCATGGGGTTTGGGTCGACTATGGATGACTCCATTTTTCAAACTCTTCGAACGGGCATTGCCGGCCAGCTGACTACACAGATAGTAACTCCATTTCTTTGCACGGCGTTATGTTATTGCCGGTTGAGCACCAATCAGGCGAACGTGCATCAACTTATCGCCCATGTCAGCAATCAGTGCAGGAACATCCAGAACGCTGAAGGGCGCTCATTCCTCGATTTCCTGGAGCATGTATATGAGACAGAGCGCAACACCGGCGAAGACGAAGAGATATTGCGGATTCAGTGTCTGAACGATATCCCCAATTGGGCACCAAGCTTGTTGGGGTCCCCCGACCATTCAATCAGCTTAGATTTGGAGAATTACTTACACGAGAAGATATTCAGGTACGGGCCATCGACCTCATCTGGCCGGAGCCATGGCGATTCACTCTGGGCAGACACGATGATATCTTGTGCCCGCCGGCTGGCAATCCAGTGTCTTTTGTACCTGCGTGAAACCTATGTCGCTCGTGCTGTCCAAGCGGTAAGAGATACCGTCGGCCCAATGGATCGGATCATCAAGAGATGCGATGTCTACTTCCACGACAGCGAAGACGAGGGTGATAGCCTCGACTCGCAATACCGAGCTCTACGTCACAGTAAGTCTCTCAACCAGCCTCCAGATGAGGTTCCCAGTTATATCATATTCACTTGCTAATCTGAATTATCAGCTGTTCTAGGGTCCATGGAACGATTGACAGTAGATGATCTTGAGGAAGACGGGTCTGGTATGTGGAGCGACTCTTCAACGGCCACCGTGGATCAGAGCTGACGCCATCCAAGATTGGGAGCAATCTGTCGAATCTTCGGACAGTTTGGCCGACCTGCAACCAGACCATGACGCAATGGACGGCGGCCGCTAATCAGCGTTCCTATCGGCCGCTTCTCATCGCTGAACGAAGACCTCCTTTGAGCGCCATCTTTTGAGTTGACAAAGCAGAAATTCGACCTGGAGCATCCCGAGGGTTGCGAGTTCGGATGAGCATGAGCACGAAACGACAGTTTATGAGTTATGATAAGCAGACCGGATCACAGACGGAAGCATCGGCGCGAGGCGTTCTACAGACGGGGTCGGACCCGATTCTCATTAGGCTTCATGCAATTATTTTGGTCTTGGAGCCGAACGACTGGTTGGGACATTAACAAATGTTAGGTTGGTTCTTGTGAGATTACATTGATCGTCATGAAATGGCTCATCGTTCTGGGCCTGGTCTGATTGTGGTGATCGCTATTCAAGTGCCAGGCGAAAAAGATAATTCAGTTTGACGCAGCACAATCCATGCCCCAGACAAAGATGCGAAAAAACATGATATTTTACGTGGGAATATCTCTAATAAACGAAGTTGTGGCCAGGTATGACGATCTCTTCCATCGCCAGACATGATGACTTGCCTCGGGCGATAGTGTGGCGAACAGAGTTATGTGGAACTAGACCATCTCGCCTTGCGTACGGCGCAAAGAGTGAGGGAAGGGTGACAGGTATGAACAGACGAGAGTGAGTGGTTGGTATGAAGGTATGGTCACGTAGCGCGTGAGAGCTTTCCTTGCTGCTTGGGTCTGTTCACAGTGAAGCACATGCCTGTAGAGGTAAAGGGGGAGAGAGTTGGAAGTGATTGCTTTTGAAGATGGCTAAAAATATCGTACCGCCTATAGCTTGGACTCGTGAGGCTTTCCGAGAATGGAGGGTCTCCTATGGTGAGGTGATGACGCTACAGTCGACTGCATAGGCGCTCGGGAAGAGGTCGAGGAAGTGTGAAGTTGAAATCACGTAGGGATACTAGGGAATGGATGGGGTCAGAGACATGGGAAAAGGTGACGAGCTCGCGTGGTAGGATATTAAAAAAAAAAAAAAAAAAAAAAAAAAAAAAGGACTCTCGGGAGTCTGGCGAACCGTGGGCTGGAGGTGATGGGGCTGCGTGATTGGTGAGAGGATTGCCTATTATCCAGGTAGGTAGAGAGGTCTACATGATTAGGTGGGTGATGAGATGCACGGGATTTGCGAGGGGGAGGGGCGGGAGAGCAAGGGGTGGATGAAGATAGGTGGAGGTTAGCTGAGGTGCAGACATTATTAGGTGAGGTGAGGTGAAGGTGAAGAGACGATGAGCACAAGGCGGGATGGTTGGGAATCTGGAGATGAGATCAGATGCATGCGCCCACACCCATGTTCATTGCCGGCCAGGCCTTGGCCTCTGAGCTGGCTGCTGGGTTCGGCAAGGGAAGAAAAGGCCATCCATGACGCAGCGAATGGCGAGGTATGATGGATTCTGGATCTACATTGCCTACCTACTTGGGTATCCCTTGTACTGGGTCGTAGCCGGGCACAGATGAGTATGGGCGGGAAGGATGAAGAAAGATGCTTTTGCGTCGTGGGGATAGATGCGCAATGGCCCGCCGCCATTGTACCACACAGAGAAGTGTCACATTTTGAATTGGTCAACAACTACCTTACGACGGACATATACTTGAATCAGTCCTCAAAAGTGAGGCTTGCTCAACTGAAAACGTCTTAGGCAGGAAAGACGGGTAGATGAGGGCTGAGGTCCGAAAATAGGTGGGTTACCTAGACATCGAAGCTGAAGCTCACCGTCTTTCGTATCCTGCCTACTACCACCATCACCACCACCACCGCCTCACGTATTGTAAAGGCTGGAAGTACATAGATATATTTCTTCTATCAATACGCGTGCATGCACATGCTGCAAGTGAGGTGGGCTGCGGTGTGTCGTGTGGCGTCTGATGCAGGTTGCTGGCTGCTCGTCATTTGCTCAGGTATTCCAATCAGGTTGCCGTCTCGAGATGCCATCTATTTTTGGGGGGGGGAGCGCAGCTTATGACCGGGCCAGACTAAGATGAGGTTTACATGGGAGGGGCTGGGTGAGAAGCTAACTAGGTACATAAGTAGGTATCTCTTATCGTGCGTCTCCCTTGCATACCCAGGTACAGTAAGTACCTTCTACACAAGATTCTCATCGTCGATAGATACATTTGCCAGCAGGCGGGCGGGAGAGATGGTGTCAATTGTCGTGACCTTCCAACCGGCTCGTAGCTTTGTGAGGATACCCCCCGAGCGAGTCCTTAAAGCGCATACGTGCTGCGGGCATCGCACTTCCATTACCTTGGATGTGTACATACATAAGTGTCTTGGGTACTTTGAGTTGATGCAGCTCGGCAGCTATTTTTGGGATCCGTGTAGCCGCCGACGCTCTGATGGTCCGCAATGCGGGGGACCCGACCATGGGCTGTGATTGGCTGCCAATTCGAGAAATGGAGAGATGGAGGTGCTGCTGATGCGCTGGGACGAGGCCCTCGGACGCATGCGGGCTGCCAGTTGGGCACACAACACACAACACACACAGCCAGCCAGGACCACCACAAATCATTCCAGGCCAGTTTGTTGTTGTCGTCGCTGTGTTATTGTTCCCTCGCCTCCTGCTACCTGCTGTCTTCTTTATCTGCCGTACCTAGGTATACGTATCCCACTACGGTACCTTCACATGGTAGGTAGGTAGATACGTTGTCAGGTACCTGGACAGGTACTGGTGCGGGCGCAGTTGATCACGAACCCTCCGACCCACGACACACCGGCATGACGGGAGTGCTACATACCGAGCACCGCTAGGTAAACGTCCTGCTCCGGTGTATCCCGGTTGCCCTCATCCCCCTCTGGTGAGGTGAGAAAAGCCTGTTTGGGTATGGCCAAGTACTATAGTATTTTTCTGCATGCGGCCTGCAACCTCACCCTCCCGAATCACATTACATATGTATGCTACATACTTACATAGTCGATCTGCCCACCCCCGTACCTCAGTACTAACTATACCTATACTACGCACTCACTAAGCATACAAGCCCCATGTCGTATACCCTGCCTAGGTATACTTAGAGTCATACATGCGCATCCACGGCCTCGGCTTGAACACCACCACAACAAAGCCTGTGGTTGGCTGTCCCCCATTCCGCGCCAAGTTTCAACCCTCCCAATATAGAAATTGAAAACTTCGAAACGGCATCCCCACGAACGCCTCCAGGGTGATTTGCTCATGACCTATGTAGTCTGCATGTTTCATGTTTCTCGTTTCAAGGTCGCCATGTGCTCTAGCCGCCCTGCTTTTTATAAACCCGTCTCGTCCCAAGCCGCACCTAATCTATCTCGTGCTGGTTTCGTCACTTACATCACGCACTTCCTATTTTGGACGTGTTTCAACATCACCCATCCGGCATCACTGCGAGGTATATCTAAGCTACCCTTCCGACCCTTCCACCGCATCACCCCCCCGACACCTTGCTATATCTATTCCAAGAACGAGCCAGTACCACGACAGCACCGGATTGCAAGACTTCCGGTCTCATTAATCAACAATATTCTATTCTTCTTAGCCCCCCGCCCCCCCAGTGGGAACTCTACCAGACTTGCGCCGCGTACACTGCCTCCATCACATGCACATTCATCGTCCTCTCTCTGCCCACGTTCTTTTTTGTCTCTGCTTAGTGATACCCTTTGACTTCATGATACCCTCGTCTCTATAGAACCTGGAGGCAGAGACGATCACATCATGTCATCGTTCAAACAGCGCATATCTTCGCCTCTGGAGGCGGGCCGCTCCATTCTCGACGCACACAACATCGCCCCCCACCTCACAGAAGCCCTGGACTACACATCGAGACGACTTGCCCGCAAGGCGCAGCACATAACCCTGATACTCGTCCGGAACGAGTCGCAGCTCCCCAGCATTCTTCCTCCACCGTGCGCCACACCAACCTCCCCGCCCGCGACGCCCGAGTACATGAACGGCTTCGCCTCCCCAACCCGTTTCACTTCGCCCATGGGAGGCTGGAGACAGCTGGTGCGTAGGGGAACCAGCAGCTCCCTCGCTTCCACGGCCTCGGCCTCCTCCTCATCCACAACCACGACGACATCTTCCGAGGCCGGCTCCAGCATGGCATCGCCCATGTTCTCGCCCCATCATGCCGAGCCACTCAATCTGGCGGCACTGGGGAGCCCGAGGCGATGGATCATGCCCCCGACGCCAGGGAGCCCCCCGCCGTTGACTCCCTACACGCCCATGACACCCCTGACACCATACACACCTGGCAGCATCGCGACGTCGACGGCGTCGACATCCTGTACATCCAATATGTCACCATCGCAGACGTACTCACCCACACAAGGCGCATTCGGTGTCCGCCTTGTCTACACCTCCCCGCTTTCACCCAAGGCAGACAAGGCACTCAGGGCGACGCTCGACAAAGCCCATCGCAAGTATGGCCCCACACTTCCGGCCGTCTCAACCGCCAGCGCCAGCGGGTTGAACGCCGACCTGGTCCGCCGCAGCATCCTACAGAACGAGGTCCTGTATTCAGCCGAGGGTCTCACCCTACTGGGACTGGACCGGCTGTACTGCTTCAAGGCAGCCCTGGCAGCGTACGCAAAGTCACTCGCCACATTACCGCCAACACCGCTTGGCTCACCGGGCCTGTCCAACCACCCAGTACTGGCTGCGAAAGCAGACAGCGACAGCACGAAGCTCGAAGATGCTGTCGATTCTCTCCGCCGCCTGGTGCTGAGCAATGGGGGCCGTCAGGTCCAAAAGAGTGACATATATCGAAGTTACGACTGGATGGGCGTGTTCCCCCGGGCGCTTGCCGATGTGGAGCGCATGTATCGGCGCGCGTACGGCGGGCTCGAGCGAAGAGGACCCTTCGTCGAGGTCTTGCCGGCGCGGCCGAGCCCGGGCGCCGTGAGAAGTTTCCGTGAAAGAGTGGTGGAGGTAGCGCAAGAAGGAGAATTCGAGTCTCGTGGCAAGATGGAGGCCGAAGAGGAGACCCAGCGAGTCGAACATACCGACGATGCAGAAGTCACGGACTTTGAGAGTGACAAGGAAGTGCAGGTTGAAGTCAAGGTCCGGGAAAGACGTGCCGGCATCATCAAGATCGGCTCTCCACCGCCGCGACGGACGCAGACGCCCCGGGCTCGTACACCGAGTCCAACCACCATGAGCCCTAGTCCTGCCACCATCATAGAGGCAAAGAAGCTAGAGATACGCGCGGACTCTCCTACCGTCACCACAACGATTATGCATGTCACGCCATCGAGCCCCATGCCAACTGTGCGTACCCCCAAGTCCGCGACGCCGAAAGCCCACACGCCCATCCTCAAGCTCGACACGAACATTGTGAAACCGCGCGTCGTGAAACCCATCCCAAACAAAGTACCGCCGCCCATCGTTCGTATGCCGGAACCCGCAGTCGTTACGTCGGACAAAACGGGTCCGGAGGGGCCCGAGACGAACGATATTGAGATTTGTATTTCGGCAATCGACCTAAGCCCCATAGACAGATACAGAGAAGAGGAGGAGGGTGACCGCACAGCCCGACCGGTGGCAGAAAGGCTATTTAGGTCTTCAGGCGTGTGGGGCTCACTTGCTGCCGCTGCCACTACCACGAACGATGATTATCAACATCTATACCATCAGAACCAGAACCAACATCAGAATCAGCCGCCGCAGAATGCGAGCGGCCTTCTGGGAGCGGGGCTCTCTCTTTCCATCGACGAGATGCTGTCGCCCATCTCGCCCATCGATGCGCGACTAAGCCAGCGCTTAGGGCCTACGACGCCCAACGGGTACGACGATATCAGTCCGATCACCCGGGGCGAGTGGGGATTCCTGTTTAAAGGGGATGGGTGGACGGGTGGTAGGACGGCTGCGGTAGAGACGTGGTGAAAAGTATATATCAACAAAAACAGTAGAATAATACCTGAATAAGATCTGGATATCTGTCCATTCTTTCAACATTTTAGGTTCCCGTCATCTGTGAATGTTCTGGCATTTTGAGTCTTACCTAATTGTCGCTGGCTTGATTATGTACCCCTGAACGCCGTGCGATTCCATGCCATGGAATACAAGTTGAAGTTTCATACAAATGCGCACAGCTCTATCGTTGATCTCCGTTAGCACCCTTTCCCGAACCATGTCATCATGCACACCTCGTGTATCGCAATCATCGCCACCCATACCGAGACCCAGCCTCCCGCTGGGCACCTTTGCCCTTGGCAAAGCTCTCTTCGAGGGCGTCGCGGTTGCCGTGGACCTGGTTGACAAGCTGGCGCAGACTGTGCTTGCCGGGAGCGATGGCGCGGACGGGGTTGTGGGCTTGAGCGTCGAGAGCGCCGCTGGAGCGTAGCGCCTCGTTGGAGGCGTACTCTGACTCCGTGTTGAAGGTGATAACGCGGGCACTCTGGTTCTGTGCCGAGCCTGGGCCTGCACGGCCGAAGAGCTCGCGGCGAGCCGAGGGAGGTAGAGCGAGCGAAGCGGCCAAGGTGTCCAGGGTGTCGTGGGTCGCGGGATGTCGGGAAGATGGGTGCGTTTGGTTATCCGGGTGGGAGAAGGCGGTGGCGTGTTCGGCGTCGTAGGCAGCGAAGGCGTCGACTGGATCGGGGTTGGTTAGAAGGGGCTCATAGGTGCCAGACGTGGGTGCAGACGCTGCAGGTTCGTCGGCAATGGAGGCGGTATCGTCTGCTATAGAGAAGAGGGACACTTTCTTTTTGTTGGGGGGTGGCTCGACCGTAACCTCGACGGTTTGGTTCGCTTGAACTGCAGGTGCTGACGATGCAGGAGCAGGCGCGACAGCGTTCTGCTTTGTTTTTATCGCATTTGGTGCAGAAGATTTCGCGGAGCTTTTCTTCACTGGCTTACGCGATACCGAGAGTGGCTTAAACATCATGGGCTTACCCACGAGCTTGACCTCGTCTGCCGGCTTCTGGCCGTCAGGTATCGAGGGCTCTTGAGCTTTTGGTGCGGGCAGATTCATGCTATTATTATTCGACGGCGGCCCATTCTCATCATTGTTGCTACCCTCGTCATCTCCTATGTCCCGACTGAATGCTGCGGCTGCACTTGTTCTGAGGTTCACGCCCGGCCGCGGCGCACTCTTCTCGCTGCCGCTGGCCGCCGTGGTCGCAGACTTTACGGCGTTCTTCGGCGGTGGAAGAAAGGAGTTGAACCCGCTGAACGCACCAGCACCTCTCGTTGTTCGCGCGCGCTTGGCCGGAGGCCCGTCTTCGTTCTTGAGACTGCCTGCATCGTCGGACGCCGTGCTCTGCGAAAAGCTGATGCGGATCTTGCCTGGATTTGATCGGTCGACAATCTTCTGGAAGGGTTTCTTGCCGCCGGCGGGTCCTGATGTAGGCGGCGCAGCTGGTAAAGGTGCGGGTTTCGCGATGGTCTCGCTATCAGACTCTGAGTCCGAATAATCAACGAGGCCCATGGTCAGAGCGTGTGTTGTGTGAAGCTAGGTAGAGTCTCGACTAAATTGCTGTCGCTTGAGATCTTCTCACAGCTTTCTAGTTGATGTCAGTGTGGCGGGGAATGTGGCTGGCTGCCCAGTACGGTCCATGACACCACTGCAGGTACCTGGGGCCTACTCTTGCCATGGGGTTTGTACTCTCGAAAAGTACATATACGCTACTTGCATGCAGAGCTCATCATGTCCCAGACTCCACTAATAGCTAACTTTAAGGAAGTATCCACCGCGTATCCCTCTTATCGACCTTGTCGGGAAAGCACCAAGTCCAAGCCCGCCTTCTGCTAAGTGCTGATACCCCATCGCAACTGCGCAACCTAGATCCCCATCGACAGTCATGCACGCGATGGTCTCAACTCTCCAGTAGCTGAGATGCTCTTTCGTAGTGTCAGAAGCCCATCGCCAAGTCTCGCGACCTCATAATCAAAGAGAACCTCATGACTTCTGTGCAAGCTTGAACATCTTTCTGAATGTAGAATGGGCAGTTCTTAGTATACGCCGGCTCGTTACCTCTCTTCTTCCAATCCTGTGTGTGCCCGGTTGCATAGACTTGCGTATACCGTCACCATGTCGCTGATCCAGGTGGAAGAGTATGTTATCATTTTATTGTGCTACAAGCCCAATCCACGACTGACTTTGTAACTTGCCCAGTTTGGTCACGTACCAATTGCGTACGAGTTATCTCAATGAGGTAGCCGATGGCGTCGGCGAGCGTCTCATAACCATCAATGACAGCTTCTTGAACACCGCACCGTTTAAAGCCGCTGGCTGGCGATCCAACCCTGCCCACATAAAGCGAACGCACTCGCCTCCGATACCAACTGCGATCGCTTCCGAATACTTCCAGGCTGCGCCTCGGTCAGCTGGTCTGACTCTTGAAGATGAAGTCGAGGAGGGGGGCATGTTGACCGGAGGAGGGGGGGATACTCTTGGGCCCGGAAGCGCTATAAAGCGCCGTCGTGATAGGCGAAGAGAGCAGATGGAGGAAGACGACAGCAGTGATTTGAGCGATGAAAGCGACGACGAAGCCGACCACAGAGCCGCCCAACAAATAAGATTTGCTAAAATGCCCGTCCGAAGCCGAGCAGGCTCATCGCCTAGTCAATCGTCCAACTTGCGCCAGACGACTACAGTGTCTTCACCGCGCCAAGCGCCGGGAGCCAGGCGTGGATCACAGTCTGCGCTGGAAACCGTGAAAGAGCGAGCTCGGCGAGATACAGTCACTAGCAGTGAGGTCTCGTCAGAGAACGAATTCGATGCTTCGGGGTTCCACAGGCACAAAGAGGCTGCGAGAGCCGTAACAAGAACCACAAGATCACATTCCAAGACCAGCAATGAACCTTCCCAGGGTATCAGGCGAGAAGATAGTGAACTATTGGCCGAAGAAGAGGAAGAGGATTCTGACTTGTCAGATACGTCTTCTGCGTTTGTCGCCAGTGTCGAATCTACATCAATGCTCGATACGGGAGAGAATCCTGCTGTTGGTGTCTCTCCGGGCCAGCAAGTCGTAGGAACTGTGCCGAAGCAATTGCTAAGACAATCGACGGTGCGAAAGCCCCCGAGAGCCCCTGAGCCGCAACTGCTTCACGCTCTTCCACCACCCCGTCCGATGAGCACCATCAGACCTTTGAGCGTAGTCCAGCCCCGCAGTCTACTATCAGAGGCATTCAAGGTCAAAAAGTCGAAGCCTGGTATGCCTTTTGACCAATTCGCATCACTCTCCGGCCAGGGAGAATCCGATCCTCTGAGAATACGCATATATGCCCCATTCTCCGAAGACTCAGAGACACCATTCGAAGTCCTCATCCGGCGACACATTCAGGAAGCAGACGGCAGCCTGCGAGCGGTCACTGTGGCTGAGTTGATTGGTCTTAGTCTCTGGAGATATCATGCCGAGAAACGGGAACCCCCTGTCCCAACCGATAAACTCAATGTAAATTGGTGGACATTGAGAATGGTAGAGGATGGCGAGGTTGACGACGACTTTGATCCCCTGGATCGCAAGAAACCAGTTAGCTCATTCACACAACAAACATCAAGCAACAGTAGGCCAGCTCGTTCGCGAGGTGGCTCTAAGACGCATGATAATTTCGGCCTGGTGCAGGCATCGGAAGAAGCTTTCGCGGACAATCAGATACAAACACCCCAGTTTGAGCAGCAGGAAGCGCCCGAGGACGTGGCTGAAGATGAGCCAACCCCAAAGAGTTTGATGCCTCAGCCAACAGAGGCTTTACAAGAATCCTCTCAACCCCGATCAAATCCAATTATCCATACAACGTACCGCAAGGATCCTGCGACGCTGGCCGATAAGCCTGCACCACCCGTTTCTGCGCCTACTACCAGAGGACAGCAGAAGTTATTAAGGGTTCATATATTCTCGTCAGACGTGGCACCTGGACAAATGGTCACCTTGGACGTGACGACAGACACATATCTCGCTGAAGTCCTTGATCTAGTCTGTCGCAAGAGAAACATAGACAAGAATACCCATGTACTAAAGCTTCCGAACTCTGGGGCTGTTGTCTTCGTCGACCGTGCGGTATCGTCGATTGGCAATGTGACCGATCTTGAGCTCCATCGTCGAAGATTTGCGACCGATGGTCCTTTGACGATCACTGGCTCACCGAGTACCTCATCCCCGAAACCCCATGTTTGGGATACTCAAGTACCGCAAAAGGGCAAGAAAAAGGTAATGACAACGCACCCTTTAGCGCAGGAGGCTATGAAGCAGGACGAGGCGGGTAGCGGAAACGTCACATACAAGAAATACACGGTGTGGCGCAAGCAACCGATGCGGCTGGTGGGCATGAACGAACGGATACTAGCCATCGATGGAGAGTATGTCTATATAATGCCGTCTTCCGGAGGTCGAGCGACACGCGAGGGTGGCAAGACAACTACAGTACATTTCAGCAACGTAATTGGTTGCAGCGTGTCGCGCCGGCACCCAACATACTTGAAGGTAATTACCTCCTTTCTTTTTTCCATGAAACTCACAGAAGGTCACTGACCTCCTTTTAGCTCATCGTGTTCAGAGATGCGGAGCAGAAGAGATATGACTTCGAGGCCAAGAGCACACATGAGGCGGCAGAGATTGTGCAAGAGCTGAAGAAGGGCATTACACCGTACAACAAGGATATTTAGGGACAGACCTGACCCGATGTTCATTTCAGGTACTGCTGAGGCGATGATTCTGATATATGGCGGCATGCGCGTCATAGGGGGTATATAGAATAAATCCTCCGACCCATAGACCTGTCCTACTTGTCTCATGCTAGAGATCACTGTCGCCCTAACGCTAGTGAAGCTTGACGTAGCGATTTCTGTTTCGGCACGGAATGACTTATGTCTCTCAGTCTGGTGTGAACACTCACGACTTATGAGCCAAAAGAGAGAGCGCAAGTAGACAAACAGCTAGAACCCATCACATGGATTACCTGGCCGTGAGACTGACGAGAACGTACTAGGTAGCGAGAGCTGTAAGGAGTATATCTTGCTGATATATTACTATTACGTAGGTATCTCTCAAGCCAACCTCCTGCTCGATCCGAATAAGTTATCCAAAAGTCTTGTACTTGCTACAGATCTCCGAACGGATCCCGAGGCACTGGAGACTTGCGTCGCGGCTCGTTCTGCCGTGTAATCCGGGTGTGGCCGGCCGCTCAAGTCATCACCCTCCCCGCCTCAGTTTTCTCACGGCGAAGGAGGATATCTTGGAGCATCTTATCCTGGCGCCCATGATGATAACAACCCTTGGCCCGCTGCGGCAAGGGGATCGTAGATACTTCTCTTCCTGGTATGTCGGCGCCTTGCGGCTTCGAGTTCATTCATGGCAGCAACGGTGTGTCCACGGCAAAGCCGCACAGCGTCCAAAGTAAACCATATCTACTACGATACGACGTCGGAATAGGGTCGAGGCTCGACAATTAGCGTTTGATAAACATTTGTCCAGCGTCAAAAGAGTCAGCGAAGCTATCGAGGTAGTACTTACAGCCTACCTGTCAGGTATCTCGCTGGGTAGGTGGCCAAAAGCAATAAAAAAAATGAAAACACTGCCGCGCATGTGATCGATGGCAGAGTCCACCTACGCAGCTGCAATGACTGCACCGTCGAGAAAGCAAGAAAAGAATGCAAGAACGCTGGACTTTTCCGCTTAGTGCTCTGTTGTACGAAATGCGATGTCAAGGCGTATTGCTAATCGAAAACAGCGCTGCAATCTCCTCCTTGCACGGAAAAACTCTGGCATAGACTGACTACCAGAGGCTCCATCGCGGCGTCGTTCCGCGCAACATAAGCACTAATACTGGCACGTAGCGCACCTCTTCTAAAAAACCAGACTGATCTTACGGTTTGCGCAGAGAAACATACCCTGAGGCGGGGATTCATACTGATAACTGGGGTATAGAATTTCCAATTCTTGCAAGAGATGACAAGAATAGTACTGGCTCGCTGATGGGCCCTTCACTAGATTATATCCTGGTATTCCTTTTCCTTATCCTACAGTCACATGGTACCAACGGTCTCGGTAATGACCGGAACAGTCCCATCATTAGGTAAGAATAAGCACTATGTCTCTTTTGCCGATCCACGTGACGCCGCGCGCTCAACGTCGCCATCCTTGAGTCCCGTCTTCTCGCTGTACTCGTGCGCGTTGAGCTGGTTCATCTCGTCCTCCTGGCTGTCATAGTGGTGGAAAGTGAACCAGAAGGCCGTACCGACAATGGCAGCCCCAACGGCAATTCCTGTGTACATCCACTGGATCTCGGGGTCTGTTGTGACGGGAACAAGAGCCTCGTTCAGGGCAGATCCGAAGGCATTTGTGAGAAGGTACATGGACTGCACGAATGACTTCATGGTCAGAGGAGCTTTCGTATAAGCGTATTCCAGACCGGTAACGGAGATGAAGATTTCAGCAACACCGACGAAGACATAGGCGGGGGTCTGCACGGCAATGTGAACATGGTTGGGCAGTGTCGACCCATCTTCGGCCGTACCGTCTGGGCAATTACCGGGAGACTTGTAGCAGGGACCTGCCGAGTAGATGAGGTGCTGCACGATGGCCGCATACGCCAGGCATAGCGCACCAAGCCAGAAGCCGATGGTGATACGCGCAATAGGTCTCAACTCAACCCCACGTTTACGCAGGAACGGGTAGACAATGCGGTCCAGAATAGGCAGGAAGATGATAATGCTGATCGGATCGAAGTTCTGCATCAGGTCGTTCGGCATCCCGTGGCCCTCCATCTGAGCAGCCTGCGACACGAAGTTGGAAGAGAACTGGCCGTAGCATACCCACCAGATGGGGTAAAAGGCAAAGACCTTGCAAGCACGCAGCGCACGCTTCAGCTCTTCCACGAAGTGATCGTCCCACGGGACAGCGGTGGTTTTACCATGCGCAGCGCGCCAGCTGGGTTTCGCGGCGTCCACGTTGCGGCCTGTAATCATCAAGCCCATGGCCTTGAAAGCATCGGTGATGACGGTTCCTTGAGGCGGGTGATCGATGTAGCTCTTTCGCATCACAATCAGAACGACGACACCAACGCTGAAAGCACAGAAACAGAGCAGATAGGCGGACCAGAAGCCGATGTACTTTTCCATGAACGGCGTAGCAAGCAGCGACAGGGCACCAACGTTGATACAGCCATAGAAAACCATGTAAATGCGCTGGTAGGTGATGGCAGGGTCGATGATGACGCGTTCCTGGGTGTCCAGGGTTTTGATGGCCATATGGCGACGTTGGTATTGATCAGCGATTAAGGGTGCAATGTTAGACTTGATACCACCTGTGCCGAATGCGATGACAATGATAGCAGTGATATAACCACCAAGAGAAGCGCCACTGTGAACGGCAGATGGCACGGCGGTTGTCCACAGGATGATCAGACCAATCCAGTAGACGAAGCAAAAGACGACGATGGTCTTGTATTTGCCAAGGTACTGGTCGGCGATGACGGCACCGAGGATAGGAGTTACATAGCAGCCGAATTGAAAGAAGACGTTAAGACCGGTCGCAGCCTGGTGTCCCATACCAAGACCATCAGCGCCGTCGGCGCCGTCGGTCGCATTGCTGATGTAGTTTTGGAAAAGACCCGAAGCACCACTAAAGCATCGAGTATTAGCGGCTCATCTGTAGAAAGATGGGCGGGTGCGTAGGCTGGCCATGATTGAAGATGTATACTTACTAGTAGGTGAATCGCTCACACAGCTCGACAATGGCGATGGTGAAGGCAGACCAGGGCAGACTATCGCCAATGCGTCGTAGGGTCTGCTTCTCATGCTCATTGGGCTCGTCGTCGTCGGCAGTGATGGCTTGGCTAGGCTTATCTTGTGGGCCATTCTCCGGGACGGGGGTCACGGTATCGCCCAGGTCGAGGCTCTTGGTGGGCTGAGGCAAGGGCGCGCCAGTGATATCGACGCTTTTCTTGCGCTCAGTGCGTTCACTGATGTAGCGATTGAGCTCGGCGGCCCCATCCTCGTGGTTGAGCGCCATTGTGAGTGATGGCGACAGTGGAAGACCACCTGGTCAAGCACAAGCAGAGAAGGGCGAGGAATGGGCGGGGATGTCAGTCGAGGGAGACTGGACTGGGCTGGGCGGAACAGAAAGGTGAAATGTCGCACAATTGTCGAGGGTGAGGAATGGAGGGACGGGGGCATCTATAAAGCCAAGGCTGGGCGAGAGAAATCAAGCAATGGAAGCCAAGCAACGGCGTGGTGGGATGAGATGCGCCGAGAAGGGTGCGATCCCGACAGGATTACCCTCCACGAACTCGGATGAGGGTACCTGCTATGTATGTACTGTGCTGGATGTAATGGAAGGTAGGGCAGGATACATACTGACTGCCTGCAGAGGGACTCCTTCCTTCTCCATGCGGACGGACACTGGACAGGCAAACGACGAGTTCGATTCGCTCGATGGGCTGATCGGCTGATCCGCCTCATCTCGCTCCAGCACGCACCCAGCAAGACCATCAATAATACCTACTTACTTACTCACCTACCTGAGGTAGTATTGGCATCGCTGCACCAGCAATGCGCAGGCCGTATACGTCGGGGCTGGTTCGAAAAGATCCGGGCTCTAGTGGCAGCAGATCTCGGCGAGGCACAGCACATTATGGTAGGTGCAGCGAGTCATCGGAGGCGAACGACAGGGCAGAAGGAGGCCCAGACGGTCGGGCTCATCAGTCGACCTCCTTCTCAAGATGGTAGGTCCTAGGAAGTATGTACCTAACATTTGGAGGAGGTGAGTCCATACTTACCTAGGTCAAGTAAGTAGGTACCGTCGTATTCCATCCATTAGGTAGGGCAGGTACGGCATGTAGTAAGGTATAGCCCTGCCTCAAACTCGGCTCAGAAGTGTAGCAGAGGTCTGCAGAGGTGTAGCACTCAACTCACTGTATGTAGTAGCTCTCTTTCCGGCTGGATTGGTCGGGTTGGGCGGGTTGGTCGGCGCCCCCCCGGCCGCAACGTTTCAATGAGATGCACCACACGAGTTGAGTTGCCTGATCGAGAGAAGCCTCTTTTGTCTTGGCTTCTTGGGCCAACGGTACTCGTTTGCCTCTACCACTAACCACACTAACTACTGTTAGTATGCAAGTAGTGATGGCCTAACAAAATCTGCGGAGAGATCCCTGGAGCAGACATGCTGATATGTTAGGTACACACATACATAGGTAATGATTGCTGTGCCACTTGTGTCCATGCTCCCCCATATCAACCCGCCCAATCACGTCGGCTGTATAGTAAGTGCCACCCATGATACGATGATCTCTGCGCTGAGCCTGCAGAGATAGTCGATCAGCTCGCGTCGTGATTGGATGCAGATTGTCAGGTCAGACAAGAAAGGATGCCAATCGCTGAACGTAAATTGTCATCATACTACCTAGCATAGTATGTATGATGGATGTATGGCTCTGTCGCCTGCCCGTGACTCTGCTCGTGCTGATGGATGCTAACCGATTCCGTGCCATCCTCCGGCTACTCTCTCTCCACCTTCTCGGAGGCAATCCCCAAACTGGCAGCCAGTGCGACGGCGAAGTCTCGGCTCAGTCCCGAGAATTGTTCTCTGCATCCAGCTAATGTGCCTAGCAGAACAAGCATACTTTAATGGTGACTACCTAGTACTAGGACATGGTGTTAGCCCATGCACGCCTGCAAACTCTTTTTGCCTCCTTCACTTACAGATCCCTCCCCCTATCCTCGGCTGAACCAAAACTACGAACCATTCAGGGCTTCCAGGGTCTGCAGAGCGCTTTGCTGCGGCAATGGACTTTTGGAACGAACGAACAACCTCCGAGGTGATCAGGTCATGGCCACGTGCGAGGGATTCAGTCACCTTCTGCTTGGAGCTGAGGGTGAGCCTCATTATTGTATTTCCATATGCTGTTGGGTGCTGGCAGTCTGGCAAGTTGCCCGTTCGGCTAACCTCCCTATTGGCTGTTCCCCATGTCAGGCTCGGTCGGAGCCTGAATATCAAATCTTTCGTCCTCCTTCGGTTCTTCACTTCTGTCCTCTCTGTTGGTGATCATGGTGCATACCTAAGTACCTAACCTAGACTTGCACCGAGTTCTACGAGAGCCTAGGATAGAAGGTCGTCACCCTAGACTTTCCGAGATTGGCCAGGTGCTTACCCGAACAGTCTCCTCCTCACTATCTGGCGTCTACACCAAGGTACGGTAATGTGATAGACGGGCGGACGCAGGCGCATGGCGGTGAACGCATTGTACTGCAGTGATGATCATACCAAACTTCAGACGGCTGAAGCTGGTAATGCCGCGTGATTCTGAATAAGTAGGTAGGCAGGCACTTCCATACGAGTGCCTTTGCGTTCCAAGTAAGGGAGCGACGAGTGTCATTCCACACCACTTGACCCAGCAAACACAGCGCCTGGCAACCATATAGTTGACCAGATCACTTCCCAATCAGCGCGACGCCGGCAATTGGGCACCGCGGATGCTCATCACCCTCCTTGGTCGCCTCTCAGCAAGCAGCAGCAGCGAAAAGACAGAGGCAATCTAGAAATAGAGCATCACTCTCATCTGTCGAGGATAGCCCGTCGCGAAGAGAATACGCGTATGGGCTTGCGCATCTCGTGATAATGTCGCGATGTTACTCGCGGACAGTAGAATGGCCGCGATCTGGGTTTGCGTCAAAAACCCGGGGGCTGTGGACTTGATATAATGGATGAGGATGACAGAGCAGGCGGCGAGGCCGATCGTGCCGCCCAGTACTCGGATCCGGGTGACCGAGGCCATGGCAGCAGCTGCGAAGCGTCAGTCGTCAGAGAAGTCATGTGTTTGTCACGACACGGGCCTGACACACGGATGTCTTTCTCGCCAACAACCATTGGTACCATCATGAGGATAGTGCTGAGGTTGAAACCGAAACCCGATCCCATGATGATCTGATACCCGTACTGCACGGATGGGACCTCAAGGTCGTATGAGTCGAGAGAGCTGAACAGCCCGACACCAATAGTTTGCAGACATCCTCCCAGTAGAGTCAATCGTGGATGCAGCAGGAAAGGACACCTTGCATGCAAGGGTGCGGCGCGACAGCCAGGATCTGCCGTCTAATTTATCTTCACCACGGTTATCGACGCTGTTCTCCAGAGTCTGAGGCAGCGGATAAGCCATATATGTACTATCTGCGATAGGTGAATCGCTTTCCCGTGGCAACAGAGGTGGCCTGCCTGTTCTTAGCAAGCAGTGTTTAAGTACTAAATAATGCTGACACTTTTTTTGTGTAGAACCTCAGGTAGATTCGAAGCAAAAGGTTTGAGCAAAACGACCAGGAAAAGAGCTGGCAAGGGATCGAGTAACAGTGACTATCATCAGAGACAGTTGAAATGTATCGGTAGCAGGCTGGAGGTGTGGGGATTCACTAGACGAGGTTCAATCTGACGAATACCTACGTTTCTGGGATTTCCCTGTTATAAACAATCATCGTAGGAGTGACCCTTGTTTAATAACCGATATACTGTCAGTTCAAGGGTATATACCATCCCAATGGAACTCGTCAGAAGAAACACATACTGTGTGTGTGAAGTGAGTTTGCAAAATCGTGTTCTCATGGCATATACTTAGCACGACCAGTCCACATTTCTTAAGGATGAGATCACTTTCGAGCGCAGAATCGAGTCTCACTCTTGTAACTACATGCATTGCTTGGTTCTTCGTGATACTACGAGTTTCGACCATGTGTTTCGCGAGGTTGCGATTCTATAACCAGAGCACATCCCCAAGACAAGCATGATTCCTGTAAACCGGGCTTGGGGAGCAAATGATGTAAGACAGGTGCCATTGGCATGATGTTCGGGAAAATGAGACAAGGATACTTGATATAAGATTGAATTTCAAACGAAAGAAGACCTCAGTGAAGTACTGGTCAACATATAAGTGGATTGGATACTTAATATAAACGCAAGTGTTATGATACAGGATACGAATCCTGCGAGAACTTTACACTGGGACAGAATAGATGGTGTATGTCTCCCCAACTCACGATCTATCTGTGATGTTCATGTCAATCGTAATTAACTAGCCATGCACCTAAAGCCACCGGAGATTTCGATGCAGCATCGAATGGAGGCGATATTACTTGACTTTGTTATTGAGACAGCTGTAAAGTTCGAAGGAGCATCTATCTACTAAATACTCTCGTCCATTCTGGTCCAAATACCTTTGAGCTCAGACAGGATTTCAATCCCAAGAGCGTTAAACGTCCCCCGCCTTACTTACCAATCTATTCGGCGCCTTGAAACGATGCAATTAAGTCATACTCCATCTAACCCCTTTAATGATCCTAGGCTATGCAAAGTCCGTAGTCCGTGGTAATGCAGTAATTATTGAGAGGTGTGCCAAACAGTGGTACGAGAAATAAAGTATGCCACGGAAGGAGCCAAAATTGGTCTCACATATTTACCGGCATCCTCAGTGTCCATGCTGTTGCTCTTCAAGCTCGCGTACGTACTTGACGAATCTCTTTTTGTGAGTCTGAGTAAGTTAGTGAAATAGTCCCAAAAGGGGAACGATTAGGGTACTTACCATGCCCACGTAGCGTCCATTCTTAAGAACGCAGATATAACGCAGACCAAGCTTGGCGAAACACTCGTAAACCAAATCCATTGGGGATTTGATGTCCAAAGCAACTGGTGCCGGGTCGATGAACCGCGTCAAATCGGTCGGGTCTTCATTGCTTTGAAGATCATCGTCGTCGATACTCGGGATGTCGGCCATGAGGCAGGTATCCGTGCTTTCATCCTCTAGATTATCTAGCGCATACTCTAAGTCCGGAGCGGGAATGAGTCCAACAAGAACGTCATCCCGCACGATCGGTAAACCGCCATCTAATTCACCAGACCTGTGAAGGACCTCCAGCTTGGCCCGAAGGTTGGCAGCCGGTACGAGAGGAGAGCTGGTGATATCAATGATTCGTTCGCGCCGTACACGAGGAACGATATCAGCTAATTCGCCTGTGAATATAGGCTTGTTCTTATTGTCGAGATAAGGATACGAATTCATGTTGGTGAGAAGATCATAGATGCTCAGAGGCTCCAAGGCATCTGCCGTCCATTTGGCGACTAGAATGGCAAGAGAGAAGGGCAGGACGTAATCCAAGCTTCCCGTCAGCTCAAACAAGATGACGGCGAGCGTGACAGACAACCGTGTGACTCCGCACATGGTCGAGCCGGCCGCTATCAACGCGTAGACACCAGGTTGAACGCATGTCGACTCCTGAAGCAGGGGGCATATACCCCAAATACCTAAGTGTGGAAAGCGAAGAACAATCCACTGTACTAGGTGGCCAATGATTCTGCCCATGAGACCACCGACAACCATAGAGGGCACATAGATACCCGCAGGAACTTTGATGCCGAAGGTGATGGTGGTCAGAAATCCTTTGATGACGAAAGCTGCAAGAAGCATGCTGATGATGCCGGGAATCTCGTCGATGTTATCTGCGCATAGTCCCAACTCGTCATCTCTTGTATCGTCGTCGCAAGGTGCAGCTAGATTCAATAAGAGCTTTGCCACTGGAAGTTTAGTAAGAGTATTCCAGTACCCAATGAGCCCAGTAGCCAGGGCCACCAGGACAACTTCGACCAGGGGGTATTTCTTTATTGCAGGTATCTTTCGAAAACTCAATGCCCAACGTCGCGATGCTTTGATGAAGAAAGCGCCGGCAGCGCCGCCCAAGATGCCCACCAATATAAAACCGACAAGTTCGAACCATTCCCAATCAATCTTATAACGAACCTCGAACATGACAATCTTGTGTGTTCCGTAGGGGTTGAGAAATTTTAGGGATAGGGCGGCCACAATACAGCAGAAAAAAGTGCGGAAGAGTGTCTTGGCCGGAAAGAAATAAGCTACTTCTTCCAACCCGAAAAGAACGCCTCCCAGAGGTGCTCCAAAGGCAACGACAACGCCAGCTGCAGCTGCGGCCGAAAGAACCTCACGTCGTTTGGCATCGTTGCGATCGTACTTGGCGAAAAGACGACAGCAGATGTTCCCGATGCAAGTCGCAATGTGTACATAAGGTCCTTCTTTTCCAAGACTGAGACCAGATGCGACACTCACGATCAAGCCAGCCGATTTGATTATAAGCGTTTTCAGACCCAGAAATCCGTGAAGTACGAAACCACTCAGAATGACGCGAACTTCGGCCACTCCACTGCCGGCTGCTGAATAATAGACCATGGGGGGTGGAAGATTATCCTCTTGAAGAGCCTGCCTTGGACTTATAGCCCCATCTTCATCATTCTCCTCCTCTGGTTGTTGGGAGTACTCGGCAGCAAGATTCTCGTCCAGCGTCGACATCCGATAGGCCGAAGGAACGACCGTCTTTGTCGTAAGAGTCAGGAGACACGCAATGACAGAGAGGAGCACGACAGCAATGAGGTATACACCAAACTCGGTCCATTTCTCTCCAAAAGGGTAGCCGCCGAGGACTTCAGACCATGACCGCCAGTCGGTACACGGTCCGTGGGGACAGCATCGCTGAGACGAAATTGTTAGCTCACAGCATTCATCAAACTTGGGTTGGTATGGAGGGGCCAACCTTCTCTCTAAGGTACCATCCCTTTGCGCAATAGCCATCCTTGAAATCGAATATAGTGGTTTCTGCCACATCTACACAATAGGCAAGTACGGCTACGAGAAAACCAACTACGGCACTCAAGATCCAGCCCTGAGCGCCATCAAATAAAACGATAAGGCGTCCCCACCAGTCCTTACGGTTTCGAAGCCGCCTCACTCGATATGCGTCGCCGATACTGTCGTGCACCCAGTCTGTCGATGTAAACTGATCGTACCATATACGTTCGTCAGCGTGTATGGAGTACTTGGATTCGGTCATGGATTCCTGGCGATCCGCGATAGCCTGTATCAGCCGCTGCCCCCAGGACTCGTGTCTGCTGTGATGCCTGCTGGTTCCATAGTATGCGCTGCCTACAGAAATGCAGAATCGATTAGTACATAGAGGCGAGGAAAACGGGTACGGTGATAGATGAGCGGACAAACCTCCAAAACTGTGATTCCGGGACAGACGACCAGGGGTATCCAGCGGACTCTGTATACGTATGCGGGAGCGTGAGGGCCGCAACAGGGCCGTATTCTCGTCTGGAGGTTCAGACATGGATGGCCGTCGATGTCGTCTGGAACGCGGTCGTCTGTCGGTGGGGGTTGGAGGGACGGAGAGATGAGCATCGTGGTCTTGCTGGCCGGCGTCGTGTGCAAGATGATCGGCCATTATGAAGGTTGGACAAGGGATGTCAGGCGATTGGTCGCTAGACTTTAGTACAGCTGCAGCACATACGCAGACATGAATGTCGGGTATGGTAGAGAGCGGTCTCGTGAGGTGGGTAGCATGGGCTTAGTAGCTGCTTCGCGGCAAGGTTCCGGCGTCTGCCTCGAGCGATGCTGTGCTACGCGAGAGTCGAGACGATGCTACGTGAGATAAGAGTTGTTTGGGCGAAGGGCGACAGGAGGCGTGGCGAGGTTGTACAAGCGGGCACGTAGGTGAACAGTAGGTCAGTAGGTAGGTAGGTAGGAAGATAGGTAAGTAGGTAGGCGTTACGTGGTAGCGAGCAGAGAAAGCTCCCAGATAACAGAAATCCTGTAATCCGGTGGCCTACCTAGGAGAGTCAGGCGTATCCGGCGTGTCAGGGTGTCAGGATGATTTGAAGATCACAGCTCGACTCATCGCAAAAGGAAGGGACGGGCGAGTCAGCTCCTGGCAGGCAAGTGAAATGAAACAAAACAAGGGAAATCTCCAGCTTGCAGAGAATGAGGGAGATGATAGCCTTAGAAAGCCTTGGCTGGCCGGCTGGTCAGGCGGGGTCTCGGCGGCGTACGGGGAGTATGGAGTACGTGCCCCCCCAGATCCTCCGACGATGGAGGATGTTGGTGGTCTCGAGACCCTCCTCTGCGCTTGGAATGACTCTATCCGGCGGAGAATGCGGTGAGGGAGCAGTGAGCAGCAAGTACGAGTACTCTCACGACAATCAGCTGTGCCAGACCACCAGTGAATGGGAGGGCACACTCTGGAATCTGGGGCAGATTGAGGGGCCACATGCAAATCCGCGACGATTATTAGATCATCGTGCTTGAAGTTGCGGAACGAAAACTCAGGGTATCTACTAGGAGGTAGGTGCAGCAGCTACTACTACTAGGCTACATACCCGTCAACGTTGCAATGAGGTGCTGTGGTTGAGGACCCTGAGGACTTCCACCTGCCCGAGTCGAGTCATGTACAGCAGCAGATACCTATATCTACCTAATGAGTAGGCGATATGCAATGCGATAGTAAGTACCTGAAATGTATGGGAGCTCAGAACCTCACACCAGGTGACACCCTCAAGCCCCCGTAAGCTGCTCTGAGAACCCTGCAAGCCTGCTCAAACCTGCCTAAACACCCAAAACACGTGCACCTAACAAGTAAGTACCCAGGAAGAGACGCCAAACCTGACCCAGCCACTTCTACTAGCGTGGAGGAGCAGACGAGGTCTAAGATATGTGATGTCCTACAAGGCTGGAATATTCGTCCTGCATCCCACTATCACGGTCGCCATACATGTCTCTTATACGAACTTATTACTGATCTACCAGTTGCATCCCTACTTACGTAGGCACATGCATGTGGATAGAGCCACCATCTCATCTCATCCCTTATCTCATGCAACGGCCACATTAGACGCCACAGCCGCCGTGAGCCTCCGATACGTACTTCCTAGGCATGTGCCTTCTGTCACTACTCCCTGCAGCCGCCAACAACTGCCATATCGCGTGCCCGTCACCCCTTACTATCACGACGATTATCGCCTGTCAATTTGCTGCTGCTGCTTCACTACCCGAGTACTCGATTGCTATCCGTGCTTTCTCTCACCGCTTCAGTCGAGAGTAAGTCCTCAAACATGGCCTGATTTGGGATCCAATCATGACATCGCATAAGGAGGGGAAGGCGTCTTCGGTGCCTAAGTTCTCCTCCTTCAAACCCAATACAAATCCCGAGATACCCATTGCCAAGGTGGGGACTGGTGATGAGTTAGGACGTGCCGGACATGATAACCATCGGACCGCCAAAGAGAGCCACTTGCCTGCGCGCCATCGCCGCCACCCATCAAAACGTGCTCAGCCAAATCAATCGACATCCCAGCCTCGAGTGTCACACAGCCCGGACCGTCGCGACCTTACTGCCACTGCATTGTATCTCGTCGATAAGCGTGGTGATTCGCTAATCAAGCGATATGGCACAAATGACCGTCGCGATGTTCCTGCTTACAGACGCATCGGTGCTGGCCGCATCCTCGGCGTAAATGGCTTCATGAGGGTTGAAAAGTCGGGTAACCGTGAAGAATTTATCTTGGGCAATTCATTGCCTAAACCCCACTTGCTCAGCCTTGACAGGAAAGCTCTGTCGGCAAAGGGTGTACGTCTGAAGTCGCAGGCTCTGAGGCTTCGGCGAGACGAGTTACGGACAGACTCTGAGTCCCCAGATTTTTTACCTTTCAAAGATCCCAAGAAACGGAAACGAGATGACGTTTCTTCCGAGGATTCAAACGACGAGAATCCTGTTCACAAATCCATTTACGGGAAGAGTAAGAAGCACGAACACTCTGACAGCGATGACTCGGTGGATGAGATAAGTCAGGATTTAGACCCATTGGGTTCCAGAACCATTGAGTTGTCCAGACTTGCTAGAGAACACCCAGATGATCTGAAAATTTGGTCCGACTTGGTCGACCATCAGGATAGGTTGCTTGAAAGACTGTGTGGTGGCCGTGGCCCGACCGCGGCAGAAATCAAAAGTTTTGCCGATATCAAGCTTTCAATACTCGAACAAGCCATCTCACATGCTAAAGATCCAACGCAAAGTGAGGCCCTTCACCTGCGGATCATCCGAGAGGGCGTTCACATCTGGGAACCCAGAGCTGCCGAGAAGCGTTGGCAAGATATTTTGAGCAAGTATCCTAGAAGCTTTGAGATATGGCGCGCGTATCTGAATTATCGCCAAACTACATTATCGTCTTTGCAATATGATGAGGTCAAACAGCTTCACATTGATCGTCTGAAACATCTGGCTAGAGATATAACAGAGTCGCCTTCGACATTGGATCTCGTTCCCCACTGTGAGCAAATGATATACGTATTTCTGAGGTTGACGAGATTCATTTCTGATTCTGGATTCGCGGAACTCGCAACGGCAGCGTGGCAAGCTGCGCTTGAACTTAACTTCGCGCGGCCTCCCATACTCTCCCCTCAGGGTGAGCATAAGGAACTTTCTTCCAGCTTTCACGATTTCTGGGAAAGTGAGGTTCCACGACTAGGGGAAGAAACAGCTCAAGGGTGGGCAGCCTTTGAAAGTGAAGACGATGCCCAAGAACCACCGGAGCCGAAAGCTTCGGAAGCGCCTACCAAGCCATGTACGCGAGACGGATACAAGGCATGGTCAATAGCTGAACAGGAAAGGGATGCAAGTGCCGCAATCCCAGCTCGCACTCTGGATGACGGAGCTGAAGATGACCCTTTCCGTGTCATCATGTATGCTGACCTCGAGGATCTCTTGCTCTTTCTCCCCTCGATTATTATTTCCGAAGTCCAGTATCAATTAGTTGATGCTTTCTTAATATTCTGCGGCATGCCACCTGCTTTCGCTTCCAGAAATATCGTCGATGCGATGCAACGCGATGGATTCCTCGGTCGTAGCACCGCAGGCATGATCTCGGAACAACTCTCCAAGGATGATGAGCCTTTCCTTACTATGAACAGTCGATCCCAGAGATCTCCCGAGTTTTCCCACAGTTTTCAGACCATGAGCATGTCGATGGAGACCTTAATTCCCTCTACTCGCTGGTTCAAGTATCTGCGAAAATGCCGGGATGACCTTCCGATCGACCAACAAAACTGGATTCTGACCGCGCTTAAGCAGCTCACTCGTACCTTTGGAGTTAAGAAGCTGAGTACATATTATTTAGCCTGCGAAACCTTGAATAATCCAGGAACCGAGAAGAAGAGTGCTAAAGCACTCCTCAAACAGGATCCTTCAAACATTGATCTCTATCTAGGATATGCGATACTTGAATGGGAACGAAGTGATCAGGTGGCTGCTCGGAATGTCTTATCGGCAGCACTGACTCTTCCTGGTATTTCGAGGCACGACAGGCATCGTCTGATTATCTCAGCTACTTGGATTGAGCTTGCTAGCGGCGACCTCATGGAAGGCACTCTACAGCTATGTTCACTAGGGCAAGATGAGATTCGAGCTCAGACCTTAGCAGAGCCTACTGGTGTATCTGCCTCCTTGCCTCAGGTACTGAAAGTACAACAGTCACTGGCATCTACTCGCGACTATCTCCTCTCGACAGGTGATTTAGCGAACGCGATCGTATATGCGGAAGGTTTGGCCTTACTCATGTACTTGACCCAGCGGCAAGGTGATAAGCCAAGCTCTAGGAGTCAAGGGGACATAGAGTCGGCAATGACAAGCATTTCAGAATGCTCTGCAGAACTTGCGTCACATGGACATGCCAAGAGCACAGAGCATGAGAAGTTACTGCAATCTGCGGCTCGCTTACTGTACTATCATGCAAGTCATGGGTAAGCATCACTCAAAAAGAAGCGTACCTAAATACTTACTAACGTGATGACAGCCCGTTCCAACCCGCTTTTCTGCGTGAGCAATTGGCGAGATACATCAAGTTCTTTCCACAGAATACAATCTTTCTGAGTCTCTTCGCCTGGCGGGAAGAGCGCCTCAGTATCAACGATCGAGTCCGGTCACTCCTCGACTTGGCCGTTTTGAATCAGCCAGATGCCCGGCTTAGCAGTTTTACATTCGCGATCCAACATGAAATGGACACTGGCAACGCGCACTCTACGCGCGCAGCATTTGAGCACGCCCTCGCTGGCACCAACACTGGTGCTCGTGACGAGTGTAAGCACAATCCAGATCTCTGGATCTCTTACATCCGCTTTTGCTACAGCAGGAAAGAGCTGAGAGCCAAGGCGAAGGACGTATTTTATCGCGCAATACAGGCTTGTCCATGGTCGAAAGACGTTTTTATGGAGGCATTTGGCACCCTAGGACGGGATATGGATTCTTCAGAGCTGCGATCCGTCTACAGGACCATGTGTGAGAAGGGCTTCAGAATCCATGTTGAGATGGAAGATTTTGTAGAAGGCTGGCGGAAAGAGATGAAAGGAAATCGAAAGGATAGGGTGATCAATAAGAGCAGGGCCTAAAGAGATGAGGGAGGTTATGAGGCATAGCGATGAAGTTCTTGCAGGGGACCCGATTCTATTTGCCCATGGTATGGCAGAGAAAACTTTTGGAAGACTTCAGTAACATTGGTCGATCTCCGATACCTTTCTGAAGGGTTGCAGTGAACCACAGCGCTGCCTCCGAGGATCGCGGCCATTCTAGGGTTGATACCCAGCCCGATTTCAGGAGAAGAACGAGTGATATCTTGTAAAGACAATGATTCATAGCTCTGAAGGCATTAACCATCAATCTTAATTCTCAAAATAACCATTTGGCAAACAACAGTGCTGCAGGCATCGGATACACTATTACAATCGTGTTTCTATTTCCGAGTTGGTAAGCAAAGTCTCATCTCACACTGGTGGTAGCAGTTTGTGATAGGCGTAGTGCAGGCGATGACAGCCCAGACTCGATAGTCAATAGCTCCAGGCCTGAGTCAAGTGATCCAGGAGAAATATTTCTGACATTTTCGGCAAGTCCCAGAGCCACTCGGGTACTCCTGAATCGAAAAACGTATTTGGGAATAGATGGCTACCTTGGTGACTCGCCAACGGCATGCTGTCCCAATGAAGCCTGTTAGTCTGGCTGGGAAAGAGGAGGCCATCTTTGTGGATCACGGCAGACTTCCCAATTCCCAGGTAATGCTGGACTCAGGGGAGAGAGACTCATCTTTCATCTCTATTCAAGTCAAGGTCTCGGCTTTTGTCGCTATAACCACACCACAACACTCTGCGGCGCTGCATGCCACAACATCACTTGCAAGATGTCACGTGACGTGTAAGATCTTGTTGTTCACTGGTGAATACAACGAGAGTACGTGGCGTCATGAGTCCTTGAGATTATGGATTGAGTAACCTCCAAATGCAGCTATATACAATGAGCCCAGCTAGCCGGGGACTATATACAATGGTGGACTAGCTGAAGCCCCTGTGCCTTGACACATGATCCCATGCCCTAGAAAAAGAAGGTTAAAATAAAGCTAGAAATGCAGAAGAATGTCTGATGGAATGAAAGTCAGCCCGCCGGCGATGCAATGCAACTTGATCAAAGGACGAAATGAAGACCAGCCGGCCCAACCAGATACGACAACGACCGATCCTTCCTGTAGACGCCGGCTATCCCACCGAGTTTCCATGGATGAGACTATAGCAATGGATTCCGTGATTCTGCCCATCGTATGAACAAGTAGAAAACGAGGACCGTGTCAATCTTCCTTCAACAGGGGCCTAGGCCAGCAGTTACTTATGAAGCAACTTTTGCTTGAGCGAGCTCATCCAGCCCTTCAGCTTCTCCAGGAAGCTCTGCGACGCCTTCTTCTTGTTCTTCCCCTTGCCTTTCCCGTCGTCAACCTCCTTCCGCCCACTCGGCACAGCGTCCTTCTGCCCGCCTTGCGACGTCGTCGTCGGCCCGCCGACCGTCACCGTCAGCAGCTGCGGGTTCGCGTCGTAGACCGTGCCGGCCTGGTCCGGCTCCGTGCTGTCGCTCGGGTTCACGTCGTCGTACGGGAACGCGTAGCCGCGGCCGTCCAGGTTCGCGGCGTGGCAGACGCGCGCGTAGTGGTTCGTCGCGTCCGCCTGGTAGTACGTCGCCACCTTCTCGCCGTCGGGCTGGTCCGCGTCGACCAGCAGCGTCGAGCGGTTGAGGGCGGCGGCCAGCCGCGCCCCGATGGCGCCCATCTCGTCCGCCGTCGCCGCCGGGTACGACCCGAAGGGCCCGGTGCTGCAGGAGAAGACGTCGCCGGCCGCGGGCTGCGCGAAGGTGCCGACGCCGGCGAAGGTGAGCAGGTTGTTGTCGGCGGCGACGCGCCCCGTCACGGTGCCCCACGACGCCTGCGTGTTCACCGTCAGGTCCTCGCTGGCGTACTTGGTCCAGACCTGGTCCACGTACGACTGATAGTAGTTGTCGAAGAGGCTGCTGTCCCCGACGCGGCCCGAGTTGGGGCTCAGGGCGCGGAGGTTCTTGCCGTCGCTGCCGGTGACGACGAGCTTGGCCCAGTCGCCGCCCTGCGTCTTCAGCGCGGAGCACACGCTGTCCAGGCCGTTGGCCGGCAGGCCCTGCACGGTCTGCGTGGTGCCGGACGTGTTGAGGAGCGAGAGGGCGATGGGCAGCGCTACGAAATCGACGTAGCTGATGTTGACAAACAGCTGGGCTGAGTTGTAGGTGAACTCGCAGAAACCCCAGTTGAGGTTGTAGTTGGCGTCGGCTGTGTTGGTGACGCTGGGCTCGACGATGGCTGGGCCGGGGTTGAGCAGGAATGTGAGCTTGCCATCGACGCAGAACCAGATGCGACCACCAGCGATCTGAGGGATCGTGATCGTCGTCGTAGCTCCTTTGGCGCCGAGGGAGATGGCGCAGTCGGCAGTGAGGGCCGACTGGGTTGCAGACGGTGACTCCGGATAGTACACCGTCTTCCCATCGGACTGAATAAACAACGGCACGTTGTTCTTGTTCAAGTCGAGACCTGTAACGTATGCATAGGAATTGGCCGAGCCTGTGTTATTCACCAAGGCAATGTTGGTAGTTGCGTTCGTCATTATCGCCTTGACTCGCTGAGACGGTCAGCACGACTGGAGCTCCTATCGTTGGAAGCGAAGAAGAGTTTCGCAGAGCAAGTTCAAACTGTCAGGGTATAGCAAGAGACGAACGTTATGGTACGAATCAGGGTGAAGTTACTGGTATAGGAGCAGGATATGAAGACATCCGAGAGTTCCATGCCAGGTGGAAGACACCGGTGTAAGCCTCCAATATATATCTCGTACACAACAAAGAAAATACCGGCGAAGTGCGACTAGGTCAACAGTCAAAACCTGGTTGGGTGTGGTAGGAGCATGTGCTCGTGTCTGGCATCGCCTAGTGGCTATATGACAACTTGTGACCTTGGTAGATCAGCTACCTAAGTATGGATTTGCGTGGCTGCTAGGTCACAGAATACAGACGTTACCTATGCATAGATGGTGTGGTTTATCTTGGTAACATGAGCATCTCCCAGTATGCCAGTACTCATCAGTCATGATGAGAACGCGACTTATTTTTGGGGGGTAGTTATTGCCTCAGTATCGAGGGACAAACATGATGTGATCCCTGTTCATGCGCCCTACTACATAACAGGTAAGGAGGTAGAAGTATCCATCCACCCAGACAACGGGTACCTGACATGGATCCATGACAAGCCTCATGCGCGACGAGAGCGGCATTCGAACCTGCTCTTGTCTGGCTGTCATTCATCAGTCTGGGCTAGAACCCCCATTCGAAGCATACGGCAGACCGCGCAGTGCTGGGAGTTGGCGGTACTCCACAGGCCAGGATAGTTATGCTACATTACATAGATATGTATGTATGTAGGGTAGGGTATGCCAAGACAGACTGGCATGTTACGAGATGAGTCCAATTGCAATACCGTCCCGTCACTGACGGCCAGGAGGATGCTGCGTCCTGAGTGTGCCATTCCGAGCCAGGGACCGCAAATCACGGGTCCATCGTCCATAGCATGTGCCGGACAGAACCTGGTAGAGAGGTGAGTGAAGGAAGTATGTAGAAGGAGAGATGACGTCTGAGTACTGGTGAAAGCGCGTTTGGCAGGCCATCCAATTTCACCGAGTTTCATGCGGCCCCGATCTGCGAGGTGGAGCTAGCCGGCGGCGTCTTGTTGGTCTTGGTCTTGGTCCTGGTCCTGGTCTAGTCATGTCTCAGTACTGCTGGTCTTCTCTGCCTTGCCATTGTCCACCGTCAATAGGAGCAAAGGAGCATAGGCTGGGGAGGTGAGGCCATGGGTCGTACGTTCTTGTGAGCTGACATGAGGAATCACGCATGTTGGCCTATCGCAGCCCAGAATGCACATTTGTGTCGATGGCCACGCGGGCTGTTGTCTCGGGCATGAGGGGCTTAGAAGCCATCGTCTTGCGTGTCCAGGGAAGAAGCACTTACTGGACGTTTTTACTTTCAAGTGATGGGTTCAATGTGCGATGTTAGAAATGATACCTAGTATGTACTGAGAATACCTGTGGCCACATTCGGATCCGAATTCGTATACCAACAGACCGGCGCATGATGGCGTTGAGCGGCTGTCCCTTGCAAGCTGCCGACACGAACACTGTATAATCATACCGCGCCGACACGATAGAGGCGGTGATGCGACATGATCCATGGGCCCGGGACAAGCACGTTGTTGACGGCATACTACCTACCACAGTCGTTCGCGATGGCGGCTACGACTCTGCTCACGAACGCCCTCGGGCTTTCCACAACCAGGCCGATAGCTTCTGCCGTGTCGATGGCAGGATGTCTCTTGGAGTGTCTTGTGTCCAGACCTTTCCCCCAAGTCTTCCCCACGATGTTCAGCCATTGCGCTCGAGTCCCCCTCCACCACCTTCTGGCAATTCAGCCGGGCTCTGGCCGGACGAGCAGCCCGTCCCCCCCATGCTTCCCCAACTCGCAGCAAGTCACATTCCTCCCCATCCCAGAAGGAAACCCGCCTGGCTGCCAACACTGAGGAGACACGCGGACAGACGGATTGGGCAGGTGACGGATGCGGCGTGCGCTTTGATTCGTTGCGGCTTTGGCATCTGCTGAAGCGACTCGAGCAAAAACATGGCCGCGCGTATGCATGTACTGTGTAGGTAGTCAGGCTATGATCCATCGGGCATGCGCAGCGCATTCCTTACGTATACCGGTAACGAGCCCAACATGATTTCGAGAGGGTGTGACAGCCCTTCGGTTCTGATGGTCGTCCGGCGGTCGGGGTCGGAACGCCGGGGATGAGACGATGCTGTAACTACTTATTATGTTGTCGTCGGCCACGCTGCGCCTCGGACTGACTGTGTGACCAGCGCTGACCCGGATCGGCGCAGAGTTAGGACGCCGTTCCAACCCACCCCATGCATGTCTACTCTGGCGGGCACGTCACGAGCCGTACCAGCAACACCCGAATTTGAGTTGGTACATGTCAGCTTGAGGCTGGCGTGGAATAGCGCCATCCGTAGTCCAACGCTTGCCTCGATCTCGGTCTTGTTCACAAGTAGAAAGACCGAATCACATCTGATAGATCGCAATGTGTACGCCGCTGTGGTCATGTAAGTGATAGGATACCTCCAAACCTGGCCGTGATAGACTCGTGATGCCATTGCATCTTGAGGACTTTCCCCCAAAATAAGAAAAGAAGCTCTACTTTGCGATCGAGATCTCCAATAAGCAGAGGAAGGCATGGATACTCGGACCAGCGCTCGTTTGCAAAACAACAAGTCATATTCTCCACAGTCCTCTAAGTGACTTCACCCCAAAAGAAATTCACCGACTACTACCTACAACATGGAGAGCAGGTCTCATGCCAGGTCTAGACATCGACTCGGCATAGTGTTGGCCAGGATTTCCACGCATTTGCCCACAGTGTATATAGATAGCCCAAGCCTTATGATGATGATCCGCACGTCCAAGCACCAGCTGCACTAACTGTCGTCAATATGAACGGCAGACAAACTCTCAGATTTCCAGCGCCGCTCTTGTCTCCCCCATCCGTATCTGTCGTCTGGTTTGGGTTCGAGTTATTTCCGTCCGTAAAGAAAAACGTCGCGTTGTTCTCTGGCACCGCACACACCGCGTCCTCAGCCGCCGGATTCCCGCACCTCCTCGCATGATCCCCCATCCTCGACGCCAGCGACGAGTTATAGTAGGCCTTGACATAGCTCACCGTCGTGACGGCATCTTCTTTCGGAGGGCCCCGCGACCACCCGGGATTCCCATTGCTCCAGTGAGATAGCAGTAGATGACCTGGTGAGCTGGGCACGCCCGTCCCGACCATCTCGGCGAGTACCGCGCCGTCGGCGTAAAAGACCACGCGGTCCCGCACAAAGTCGAATCGGTACTCGTGGAAGGCGGTCGTCGGGTCAAAGGGCAGGTTCACGCGCCGGAAACTCGGTGTTCCCGAGGCATCGTAGCCTGCGGCGCTCGAGGCCGCGGACTGGAGAACGAGATTGACGGGGAAGGTACCGTTGGTACGGTTGAACTCGGCGGACAGAAACTCGACGTCGATTTCTTGGGTATCGTTTTGGTACTGCGGCAGGCAGTCAGTCTTTCTGAATTTTTGCCATGCCCCCCGTCTCCCGCCAGACATAATTCTCAGGTCCGAGCCTCAGGCTGCCGTGACAAATATGATGAAAATAGATGCCTGATCGAAAGTAAAGAATAATCTTACCCAGAAGAAAGCACTACACGTCCCCTCAACGTCCGTGACTTTGATACCAGCACGGTACGTGCCGTAGAAATAATCAAGACCTGTTGTCGCGATTTCTGCATTGCTCACCATGCCACCCGCAATCTCACTATTCCCCTTCACCATCAGCTGTAAGCCAGCCCCTGGCCCCCTGACGCCATCGCCATCAAACACCGCCCGGTCCGCGATGGTGTTCGCAAAGACGTCGTCTACCGTGAAAAGCTCGCCGTAGGGGCCACGCGCAGCTTCTGCTGTCCGGTTATCCTCCTGCGCCGCCCAGCCCTGCTCGCCGCCGAGGACGTTGACATGGACCAAGTCGCTCTCGAATAGGTCCGTGAAGACGTACCGAGTACGCTCGGTGCCAGTGTGGACGCTGTAGCCGCACTCGCATGCCGCAAGGGTCGAGCGGGCGAAAAGCAAAGGCCAGGGGCTCAACAAGCATCGGCGCATCTCTATGGTGTCGTTTCTGTCTGCGGGAAAAGACGTGTGTGCTCAGCCACCGGCGGCACCAATCATGGGACTACGAGACGACCAAAACTAGAAGAAGGCGACTGGTCGTGAACGAGAGCGACGGCAGTACCGTCAGATAAAACAACGAAGAAAGTGACGGATCATCTGGCGAGAGCCGAGTCAAATGGGACGGCAAGTCAAGCGAGTGTAAATGATGCATCGCAACACCGCAAACGAACCAGAGATACGATCACAAAAGAATGTACGGTTAGGTACGTATTAACGCGGAGCACAACACCACTCCTGCACCCAGCCACAAAACAGATCTCGAGAATGACATCGCTCCGCGAACCGTTTAAAAATGACAGCCAATACGTACCTAACATAAACAACCACTACCCTTACATGCCTCGCTGTCGTCCACGAGCCCAACAGATGCAAGGAGTTGCTCGGAACTAGGAGCACCCCCGGAACCCGACTTACCCCCGTCCACCAGGCATGCCAGGAACCGAGACGCAGGCGCATTCAAACAGGGGACATTCGGCCGTTCCGTTGGGTTCTACAGAGCAAGTTCAGTCTTAGACACTCTGGCTACTATCAGCACCTCCCTCTCCGATGTATGGGGCGCTTTCGTGCTACCCGAATACCGTTGGGCAACGGGCGCGCGCAGTCAGCGATAGGGAACATGCTTCTCATCCCAATTGCCTTTCATCCTCTGATGATCTCGTGTTCCTGTATTAGGAAGGAGAATGCCCGGAGAGTGAGAGCGACCTAATCCTGCTAGTGGGTTGAGGCAGTACTTGTGATAAAGGTACGGGTAACCGAGTTATGCAGTAATGGTGCGAATGTCGAGCTGGGCTGGGCGTCGGTGGCACATTATCACTCAGGTGTGGAATGCAACAACAAACATTTCTTAGGCGGGCATTCTACACCGGGGTTGCAGGCAGCTAGAAGGATCGCACTTGATTTGTATAGCATGTTTGAGGAAATAAGCACTCGAGATGGGTTGCGTTGATGAGAAGTGATGTATTCAATAGTAAGAGCGCGGAGAGTCTCTACACGTTCGTAAGGAAAAACGTTACTCCTTACCGAACTATAAAGGCAGAAAATGATATCAATCTGATCGCGCGTCACGTCCACTGGCTGGCGAGGCTCATTTGCCTGGCTAGCTTTCCATTTTCCGGTCCCCAAAAGGGCCTGCTCTAATTACATGAAAGACGGTAGAGTCAAGGAAAATAGACAAGCGATAACTGTGACTCGAAACGCGACAACGCAAATCAAGAAACCAATATGTAGAACAAGGTATCTGGAGAAACAAATCCGCAAACTTAACAACATTAAAACAAGAATACGAGTGCCGTAGCTAATAGGACAGAGGGGAAAAGAAGTTCCGCAAATGGACCAGCCAACCCTGCATCACACATTAGGTTGCGCGTACCGTGCGCCAAATGATTCCCTTCCACCAGGTCACGGAGAGCCCAAGTTTGCCAGTCCAGTCCCCCCCGATTACCAGTGACCCTCGATGCAGACGTTGGATGCAAACGCAACCCGCAAGACCACGTACTCCGGAAATCAGTTCCCTTTCGCCCAAGCCAGAACCGAAGTAGGAGACGCATCGCAGATTGACGAGGTATATGCTAAGGAAAATCGCACCGCCCTGAGTTTCAAGGAAATACAAAAGAAAAGTCGTGACTTCGTATAACTGTTAATACACACTCTCCTCGTCAGCCCCCTGTGATATCATAGAGGGCGTGGAGACATTGGATGACGCCTCGACGTCGTCCACGTAGCCGATAAGGGCTTGAGAGTGAAGGCGGAAAGATTCTCCCATGAGTCGGGTGATGCTGACACACATGTTAGTACTTGACTTATCGTGAGCATAAGAGCCACTTACCCCCATACGACAACCTCATCCAACATTGAGCCCCAAAGGTGGGCAACAGTAGCACTGAGTTGCTGCGAGTTCAAGGTGCCTTCCGACTCCTTCTCAAAAAGCGCGCGTACTTTATGATACATGGCCATCTCCTCCTCAGTAGCAGCTTCCTCGTCATGTTCCAGACGGTAAAGCCATAGAGTGAGGGTGATCATGAGGTCCAGACCGCACAACGGGTGCTCGATGCTCCAATTTGTAGGAGACGTACGGGCTACCCATCGTACACCTTGGCGCACGGCAGTTTCAATGCAGTTGTAACACTCTTGGATAACCTTGATCATCTCGCTCGAGCGTTTAACTCTGTCGCGAGCAGTGGACATAGCCGCAGCAACTTCGTAATGATCGTGATAACGCAAGGCCTCTTGAACGGCTTTCAGATCCACTTCAAGCCGGATACGGGCATTGCGGAACAGCGCCTTAGCATTGAAGATCAGAGGGTGTCCCTTGTGTGGCGCACTCAACGGCACCGCGTCAGCTTCGGGCTCACACAGATCTAGAGATTTCTCCCATGTCTCGAGAGCCAGACGAAGCTTGTACTCGGTGACGACATCTTGCAAGGCCTCGGGGCTCCGCTTGTGATACCAGACCTCCAAGAATAAGGCATTGATCATAACACGCGTTGCAAATGCGCTATACTTCAACACTTCTCCTTGGAAAAGGTTGTCGTGAGCGACCATGAACGTGATGCCAGGCGACGCTTTCAACTGCTCTTGCCAGGTGCTTTCATCTGTGACCTTCGAGTTCCAGAGCCCTTCAGAAGAAGGGAGTTGCAGATCCTCGAATTCATTAAAGCTAATGGCAGGCGTGTGATTGTAGGTCAACGTGAGGAGGCCAAAGAAGATGTAGACTGCGTAGTATGTACGGCGGCAACCTTCGTCCTCTACCCATTCGGCTCTTGTGGGGAGCGCATCCTCGCGAGCATCTTGGCGCAGTTTCAGTTCATAACGGTTACCGGCAACCATGTTCGCAAGGAGACTCTTGATGGAACAAGCCCACTCAAGACCCTTAGGATCACCACTCCAGCTGGCAAAGATCATGTTGAGGAGTGAGCTTTGCATTGTCCAGAGAGGGCATTTGCGGGAGCTGAAATTCTCCTTGTTTTGCAGAAATTGGTTCACAAGTACCTTGGACCCGATGTGGAGCATGTAGGCTTGGTCTTGATCAAATGCATACAATGCGCCAATGGACAGAACGCCGAGCAGAAGTGCAGGAGACACCTGGGATACATTGAAGGAAGAGGGATGCAAGAACGGCAAGTGGTGATGGAACAGGCCGAAGTACGTAGCCAGATAACGGTTCAACGAGCCAATGCCAGGAAGACGGAACCCTTCCGGGATTGCGCGTTCAGTGTCATGAGCTCGAATGTTATCTACAATCATGTCGCGTTCTGCGTCACCAAGAACCTGGGGAGCCTTAAAGCCAGCAGAGGCCTGGCGCCGGTCAGCGTTGAAAGAGGGTCTTCGGGATATTTCGGTTACTTTGGAAATGGAGGTGCCAGGTATTGGAAGGGGGACTGATCGGGTCGCGGACTGCAGTGCAGGTACGAGACCATCTTGACTGGGACCGGAGGCGGAAGTCATTGGGCTGGGATGGGCCTGGACGGTACTCACATTGGCAAAGGATTGCTGGGATTCAAAAGAACCTGAGGTGGATGCAACAGAATGCGATTTTGTCTCGAGAACCGACTGTGGCATGAAAGCATCCCAAGGGACACCATGAGGAAGCGGTACTGTACCATTGGAAGGGTACGAGACCGCAGGTTCCATCATAGCTTGACCACTAGGAGTGAATGCCATGGACGGGCTGGGGACATAGGGGCTTGTCGCGTTATCACCATCGCGCATAGCAGCTGTAGCTTTGTGGTGAAGGTCAGCGACTAACATCGCAGCGTGTTCGACATCGAAACCATCACCGCTAGACTCGATCTGCTCGCTGAGGGTCGTTGTGTCGATGGCCATGGAAGATTTGGAAGGGCCACCAATGGCTCGAGTCTTGGGGCCACCACCAGCGCGGCGCTTTCCATCACTGTGTAGAGGAACTCCGCCATCCTTTGCATGCACGGTACGGTCGTGACGAAGGAGAAGGTCTCGTCGTACGAACGTACTCCGACACTTCATGCACTTGAAAGGGCGCTCTTTCGTGTCTGTTTGCATAAGTCAGCGACAGTAGTTTACGTGGGACGAAGCGTGATGGTGTTGAGGGGCAACGCCTGGATGTGCACAGATTGAGGTGTTGCGAGGAGGGGTCAGAAGAGGGGGGAGACAGGGAGAGGGATTGCATGTTGGAGGCAGTTAAGAAACATGAGCCACGTACGGGACCGCTCGTGTCTGCTTCGGTGTTCACTCCTGCTGAATGCCCTGTTGCAAAACTGGCACTTGTATTTCCGCTCTGGTTGCGCGAGAGATGTCTTTCGGGACGCCGGAGTCGTCGCATCGGAAGTGGGCAGAACAGCCGCACTTGCGCCGGGCATTTTGGATTGTGTTGTCGCGTTGGACCGGTTCGTGGGGTTGAGCTGGTACGGTGGTGGACGGTGGACGATGGACGCGATCAATCAATCGACAATGACGGCTTCACTTAAACTACGACGACGGTCGACTCTCCGAAAGATGTGCTTGCTGTTGACCTTTCGCAGGCTGATAGTTGAAATCACCTAGCTCCTCTGCTCGCGCGCGCGCTTCTCCCGTGGGATTTAAAGTGTGTCTTGTTGACTCGACTGGATGTGGTTGGTCATTGGTATAGGTATGGGGATCATGGGATGCTGTCTGTTGAATGGTTGTGAGGCCTGAGCCACAGGGATTAGTCTCGATACTCCTAACGGTATCCGAGAACGGTGCAGTCGTCCTTATAAGAGGGCGATGCAGGTCGGGCGCAAGATGCGATGGTGGATGGTTCGAAGAGGGGTTGTGGGAGATGATTGTTGATGGACAGAAAAATGCAGAGAGCTGGAAATAAAAAAGGAGGGGGAAAGGACTCGGAAAGGGATGGGGGAGGGACGGAAATCAAAGATAGAGGGTGAGCTGGGGGCATTGGCAGGCTCTCGGTGCGTGTGAGGAGTCTAGTGAGTGGGCTGCACAGCGGGCAAGCTGGCCTGTTGGGTTCCATGCGATGTGCTGTGCTTATGGTGCTAAGGGGGTAGGGGTCAGGGGAGGGGGGGATGGACTTGCGCGAAGGGCGAGGGGCAAACGTGTGAGGTATACCTTCCAAGCGATACAGTGCTGTACAGTGCAGTCAGTCAATGGGTGAATGACCTTGCGGGCTCTGGCGGGTCGTTGTATCGACGTTGGTGGAACAGGTGGGTTGGTGTGGCTTTCCTAGACACAGCTGCTTCTTACACCTTGAGACAGCCAGCGACAGGAAAATTACCTGACTTACCTCCCAGATTTCATATCGAGAGAGAAAGGCAACGAAGGCAGTATCTCACAGCTAATGGCTTGTGATTCCGGGTTCTAAGCGCATTCAAGCTGCAGTTTTAGGACTTTCTAGCGAAAGAGAAATAGAAATCGAGAACCATAGGAATGTCGTACTGTGCGTGTGGTCCAAGGTGGTTTGGTTAGTACCTGATTAAAAGCACTTGGATAGGTGGCAGCTTGAAGTCCGTTGCAAGGTAAATTGTCTTGGGCACTGTGCCAAAGTCCGAGGAGGAGCCATGAATCTGGGAAAATCCGAAGCCTCCAGGTGTTTAGAGCGGGAGGGCTTCTGGCGTATGATCAAATTACGATGTAAGAGACAGTAGAAGCGACAGTAAATGTACTGTACTGGGCTTGCAACACGTAGAAGTGAAGTGGCTAGGGTAGGAAGCTTGGCAATAAAACATCACAGTCTATCTACTGTGCTGACGGGTGGCCTCAAAGCTGCTAGGTAAGTACAAGTGTGCGCTGTAGGCTGCCTACCACACTTCTATAGGTACTACCAACTAGGAGGTGGGATGGTGCTCAAATTACCGGATAGCAGTCAAAGCTAGGAAGGCTCCTTAGCATTGGGATTCGTGCTACTAAACAGCGGGCTTTAGCGGATGGACAGCTTTTGGTGGGGTCCGACTTGTAGTGGGTTCAACTCCTTCTGATCGCGCCCACACGAAGGAGGTTCCCAAAGTATCTCTGCCTCTGGCTACATGTCCCTTGGGTATCCCCAGTCCTCTGCTTCAACGTGTACTCGCAATGCCCCCTCTCCCTCCAGCCCCTCCTAAGCTTGAACCTCCAGGCGGTCAAGGAGTTGTTCTAGAAGCGAAAACAAAAAGGAGTTTTATGCAAGCACGGCCAGCATCGTGTGTCTACACCGCTATTACTGTGCTTCTACTTTCTCGCTGCTGAAAGCCAGACGAGAAGTGGGCGCTGCAAAGAGCTCCAATACCTGTCGCAGGAGCACTTCAAGCTTGGTGTTCTTTGTGGAGAGCAGCTCAAAGCCCCAAGACGAACTAGGTACATTCTTGGTGTTCTATTAGGTAGGTCAGGTAGGTCGGGTAAGTACCTTTACTTTGGACGATGGGCAATGACGATGCACCATTGGTGAGGTTCGAGGTTCACACTTGCGGGAGGCGGGGCTGATAATAGGATGCGGTGGTCAGGTAGTGCATCAATTGTGCAGCTTGTCCGCGCGGGGATGACGGGTCACGGCTCAGTCCAGCTCGATCTCCATTCCCACTCCTTTAGTCAACTCAAGCAAGTCATTGATAAGTCCTGATGTCAAGTAAGACCGGACCTGCACAAGTGGTCAAGCCACAGAACTGGGCCTAAGGCAAGGAAGACTCAACCCCCTTCATTAGACTCGGTTCATAGGGTCGGGGTATGGATGACCGAATATAAAGACTTTTCGAAAGAACCCCTCGTTTGATAAGGCAGAAAGAACGCTTTGCGTTCATTACCCTGAGGGGTGCTGTTGATTAGAATAGTGAATCCCTTCCTCATCAGACGTTCTTCTGTCGTATTGGGAATGGCGTGACACGTCGATTGGTGACCAGTGACCCGTGTCTGGGTTAAAAGAAACGAAAAGGCAGTGGCACTTCCCAGTTGCGGTTTAGCGATGGTATTTTGGGCAGATTAAGAGAGATTGATGTGGATATCGCAAGGTCATCCGAGGCCCCTCCTTTTTGTCCAGTTGGCCGGTAGACCTGAGCTTCTGTCGAGCACAGGAGGCAAACCATTCCATTCCCAGCTCCTGCCCAGCCAGCCTAGCCCAGCCCCTCCATTTTGATCAAGACCGCGCTATCGCCAGTGATCCTCTCGGAGCAGTCGGCAGCATCATGCCGGAGGTTCCTTGTACTAGTAGGTGGGGTAAGTGAGCAAGCACTGGGTCTTAGTTGCAGCACACATCCCTCCTACCCACATGAAGTAGGTATGGATACCTAAGGTACCTACATACCTCCTCTGAGTGCCATGGTACACGTACATCCCTTAGCAAGAAGCCCAGGTTTAGAGGTGTACATAGTGAGTAAGTGCCACCCGTTGTTCATTCTACTCAGCGGGCATCTTTTTTCATCATGAGCTGTCTGATCCAATGATGGATGTTTTAGATGGGATCGTCTTATTGCTTCCTCCTTTTCGCTTTATATTTCTTCTGGTGTAAAGGGGGAATTGAAAATTGGTTGACTTGCGGCTCCCATCCATAAACTCTCTACGCGCGAAATGACCCCTTCTAAGGGCCGTATGTACACTCATAAGCAGAGCTGTACTGACGTTATCTTGTTGCTCATATACCAGAAAACTGACATGTGGTCTCTGAGTTATACCTGTTATATTCGTCAGTCGTAGACATATTTATCGTGTGTGCTTTCCTCAGAAGGTTCCGAATTGAGCCCAAGCGAGGACTTGTGTTTTCTATTTGCCTAAAAATGTTGGCCGCAGCTCAACATCTATCCTAAATAGAGCCAATCGGTTTAAGTGACTGTAAGTGGTACTTCATAGTAGACAAATGCATACATAACAGTTGAGTGACTGTTCACACATGCATCATGCAACATGTTGGGGTTCCCTGTAGTCCAATGGTGGAGTGAGGCGTTTACGTCCGTCAACAAAACTGTGTCTAATCCGAGGTGGTGGTAGTCACGCGCCTCAAGGCACCTATCCAAATTCCAAGCAGGACGTTCATATGACATGAAATTGGGGGAAAGATGGTAACCCCACTCGACGGGTGAGAATCCAAGTTGCTCCCTCCCGTCCCCTCCTTGCAGGTGTCTGGTGTCTGGTGTGGTGAGGGGAGTATATAGAGATATGGCTGCGGCAGCTGTTGTCATCGGTATTACCGTCACGGCCCTGGCTATATGAGGTTCCTGTCTGTTCCTTATCGTGCTCAAGTGTCTGCTTTCATGATCTCGCTAACAACCAAGAATCCGATACTCATCGACTTTCTCCAATCCAGCTCCATAAACAACGCGCCCAACTAGGTAATACTTGTCCGGAGTCGACAGCGACACTGGCGCACGAAGAGGAGGACCACAAACTATTGGGAGTGAGGGGTTCAAGTTAAACGCGGGGCAAGCGGGCAAGCCAGGTGCAAGGAAGTGGCAGTCAAAGATTATTTACATATGTATGTACTTGCTTCCATACATACCTGACCTACCTAATTTACCTACCTGAGGTAGATCCCCGCGGAGTACATGAACCATCGTCAGATGAGGGGTTGGATCTGTCGCAAGTCGCAAACGGGAACGGCTGTAAGATCCTATGAATTCTACTTCAAATAAAGTATACTTTGGCTAATCCTGATCAAAATGTAATTTAGTGAGATAAATGTCACGAACACTACCTGTGCATGGTCGCGACAGGCCTTTATTCAATTCATAGAGCAGTACTAGTAAATAGTGTGGAGAATCAGTGACAGTAAGGATCTGTACTTCTTAACTAGGTAGACTTGAGGTGATCGTAATCCGACTTGGAGAGCGTGACATAATTCAGAACGAAGGAAGGACGCGTACATTTCGGTGCGTGTAGGATAGCTTCGCGTACCGCAGTGTGATCACTAGTTGTAGCGCACGCGGCAGAGGAGGGCAAAGCATAACGGCGGGCTCAAATCCTACAAACGTGCATTGTCGTCCGTGTTTCCCGTGAAATGATTGAAAAAAAATTCTGCTTTTCGTCCAAGGATCCTATTTTCGGGTGCAACCGCGTCAGATCCCAAACCGCAAACGAGTCCCGTGCTTGGTACCTACATTACCACTTTGGCAGAGGCTGGCCGACAACCAGGTATGTAGATATGCTTCAACTTCACCCTGCTTTGTTCACGCGACTAGCCAAGACGACAGAAACGACGCGATGGCGCTCAGTTCACTGGATACCTAAGTACATGCCCCTCTAGAGGAGACAGGCTAGGGACTATTTCCACTACGGAAGACATATCCGGTTTCCTAGAGCCACTTTACACACCGTAAAGTGGAATGGGCCACGCGCTCCTCTCTACATATCGCGGAAGACCTCCTGGTGTGTTGAAAACGAACCTCTTAAATACTGCCATGACTGTCTGCAGCACACCTGCGGTCTGATAGCCCCATCGCAAACCACCCGATTGTGCCAAAACATATCGAAAGAGTCATGTGACTGCGTCGCGTAAGAGAGTTGTTTTATTGTCACCCTCTTGAACTTCAACATGATCCAGGCTTGAAACTGTGTTTCATGAGAAAAGAAAGCCTCAAGACCAGTCCGCGCTTGACTCCCAGCTCGCTTGATCTTACATACAGAGTCGGCATGAGTCTATGAGACATAGGAGAAAGAACCCATAATGAACTCATCTGCCCATACCCAATACCCAGCCAGCGTCCAGGAGAGCAGGTGGGCCAATTTATCTCCACCATAGTGGTAGCAGTGACCCGGGATTCGAGGTTTTAGATACCTTGCCCGCCAGGACCCGCTCTCAAGGCAGCCCATTCCATCCTGCCGGACTCTGGCAATCAATCGTCTGTCTGTCTGGAATGCAGCTCACGGACAGGATCCAGATGGAATCGACCGACTCTATTTTCATACCTGAGAGCCTCGCATTACATCTGCAGCATGAAAGGGGCACAGCTATTGCGGGCCATCGGCGCATGCAACAGACCTCGTATGCTTGATGGATTCAGAAACTCATGAAGACGTTCATGACCTAGGCGCACTCTGTGATTAAGCGTACAACTACAATACCATATGTGGACAAGGAAGCCCACAAGAAAATTGGGAATGGTCGCAGACCTAGACTACGACGTCCCAGGAGTCAGACGGGGGACTCTTCCGGAAGGGCGGTCCACGCGCGCTAGAACATCTCGTCGAAAGGGTTATGCCAATTTCGACAGAAATATCCGCTCGGGCCTGTCATTTATTTTCTCTGGAGTCCCGCTTGACGCAAATTTCAGCTTGCCCTGTCGTCCTATCGTCACTCTCGGATCAGCCGTGCCCACGACAAAGAGGGGACGGCGACCTGAGAGCATGATTCGGGTGTCGTTCTATGTATGCAAGAGGAAATGTCCTTAGCGGCCGGTGTTTGTTCAGCCCGCAGCTAACTCGCGTAAGCGGCATGTTTTTATGTTTTTGGCATTGGCGTTCCAGCCGCCTGGAGCAGACGAACGTACCTGATTGATTGACAGATTTGCAACGCCAGGTTGCCGGGAACCTGGATTTTCATCCCCTGACGATCGCTGTATGTACTTTGATACATAGAGGGGTCGCGCTGTCCCGTACCTCCATCGAGCCACCATCTTCCATTTGCCACGCGACGACGCGAACGTGCAGGTGTCATGGCAGTCAGTGGCTGTGGTTGTTCGACGACGACATGTCAGAACTCTAGCATGCTATCAGCAAGGGGACCGACCTCTGCATAGAAAAAAGACAGGGGCAGCCAAATGCTGCTGTGGTGGATTTTAGTCGAGTGGACTGCTGGCGGTGAAGGGACATGCATACCTATCGACTCGTTTCCGATCGTATTCGGTGTACCGCTTGGGTACGCCTGGCTTAATTCTCGGTGAAGACACGATTGCCTCGCTTGCCCTCCTTGTCTTGTTCCCTCCAAGCCGCTCCATCATCGGCACATGTCCGATGATACCATGCACCTCACCGCTGGTCCCGGAGGTGTGAAAGGGAAGGATGTCCGCTCACTGTACAATCTATGATTGACGGCAAGTAATGTCAGCCGAGTCGGACGCAGCTGACCATTAACTTCGGCGTCTCTGTCGAGCCAGATGTAGTATCATGTGATATTGGCCGTCAACCTCGATGCTGCGCAGGTTTGATGGCATGTTGCCCCATCGACGTGCTCGACGGGACAAACTATGCTGATGCTTCTGGCAAAGTCTGGTACAACACCAGGGCACTCCCATCTCACGTTTCCGTTAAGGGGCCTATTTCTCGCGAGATTGAAGAGGAGCATACTCCATGACATCCCTTGTTTACGGGACTCCAGCGCACAAGCATCATGACTATGTCTTCCGATAGCTCGTTGTACGTCCCTTGGGTGGAGAGTATCTCAGATACGGTGTTGGAAGATATGGCGTTCTTCAGGATGATGGCTTAGGAATTACTCGTTACATCTTGGGCACATTATGGACATGTCCAGGGTTCCTCAACCTACATTTTTCGTCAAGCGACCCGAGACAATTTCTCTGCTCTGGTCCAATTCTTCCCTCGGTGGAGTAGAACGTGTGTGCTACGGATTGCGTCTTGGTCCATTATGAGTGCGTACGCCGCCAGTATATGCGTCGCCTTGCCTCCAAAGGAGGAGGAGGAGGAGGAGGAGGAGGATGATGATGATGATGATGATGATGATGAGCAAAATACCATGGTTTCAGAATTTCGAACTGCTCAAGACGCATGCAAGAGGACTACTCCCGTGGCTTGCTACAACCCAATTACGGACAAAGTTCTGTTCCCTAGTGACCTCTGCCGTGGCGGACAACTTGTTGTTATACACAGTCCAATCCAGCTCCTGTGATTGCTCGTCGGCCTTCATCACGAGTTCTGTCCTTCTCATGGTTGCGGGATGGCAGCAGGGGGAACTGAGTGGGAGAAGGTCCAGCCCAACTGCGCCAACGAAAGAATGACCAGCGAGCGTGTATCTCCTTCTCGGTTTGTCGCATATTCTTAGAGGTTGTAGCTCCTTTCCCCGTCCGACGATCAGGTGATTTCTTGAATCATATGCCAGGCCTCTCATATCAGAACAAATCGCCCCGCATGTGATGTCGGACGAAGAAACGAGCCTTCACGACAAATCTTAGATTTCCTGTTTGCATACGTGTCTTGGGGATTCAATGAGTGAGTGGTACGGGTGATATGCGTTTTGGCGCGTGGGGGTATCGGCGCTGGATGCAGCAGCTCGGAAACTGCCCCAAGCAAGAATACCACGTTGGGTGTACTTATGTAGAGTCCTTTTGATGTTGCCGAATGCAGTGCTTTCTTATCTCGTCCTTATCACTCGTGGCATTCTGTATAGACCTCCCACGCGACGGGCATCATCAGCGAATAGACATTATAAGGCTCTCAAATGGGAAGGTCAAGATATGGTGATAGTAGCGCGGTATGCGACACAATGGGAATCACATACAGATAGGGCTGTCAGGCAACCTCACCCGAGACCTCGTTTGTATAGGCCATTGTCTCAATGAGAGTTTTGGTTTGCTAAAGTAACTGACATCGCCAACCTGATTATCACGAGCGCGGCATCCAAACATCGAAGAAATACTGTGGTTGTGACTACAAAGCATACTTGGCGGCAGGGAAGGCCTCAAGACAACCAAACATTGAAATAACAACTATGTAACTACATCAGCTGGTGCAATCGAAGGCACACCGTTGTATACATAGGTGCACAACCCAGCCCACCCCGATGTTACGGTTGCATCACTCTTTAGTGAATCTGTTCTTGGCTACAACGACGTACATATATATGTATCTAGAAGATTTCTTCATTGAGCTGGCTTCATGCGCCGGACCCATACCGGTGAGGACATTGCCAAACGCAGCATCGTATTATACCGATACGGACCAATACATACTACTTTACGAATAGTCACATCTCCGGCGGTAGGGGCATCATGTGCTTCTCGCTAAAGCCCATGTGCTCCTACTGGACAGTGCCAAGCAGCCATGGGAGGGATGCCCGTATGCCGCGGCCGAACCGTACCGTACAGTCCAGACACATACATAGTAGAGTCGGAACCAGAATGATCTTGCTGGTTGGTAGGGTTCAGGCGGGAGCTTTTCGTGACAAGGGTCTTTTCGAGCCCCTCGGAGTCGTCAGACAATGACGCTCCAGACAGGCGAGCGAAAAGGAAACTAATGAAATATCACACACATTCGTTCAGTCTTGTGTTTGCAAAATAATATGGTGCTGTGAGCTCCGAAATGTTCTGGAACGTCGGCTCATTTCATCCCTGTTAACCGTTATACCCCCTTGGCAGAAATAGTTCCTGAACAGCTACCAGACATGGAGCCATGGGTACAGTTCTGTGGATCGTACTCATCTGTGAACTTGCTGGCTGCGACTAGTCTAACAGAACACACAGAGTGTACTGCAGTTTAGAGACGCTTGTATTATAGCCGACCGGCAATATAGAATTGAACAATCTGCTTCTTCAATCCCTGGCTTTATAAATTTGATGTTATCAGGGAGAGCGAGGCATTAGATAACGTAAATTTGAGCTGGCCCTGTCTATCATCCGCGATCCTAACCCACATCCCAGCTCATATTGATGGAAACGGTCTAGTTCGTGCGCTCAAGCGTTGTATGTTTGTGGCTCGTGTGGTTTTAGATGCTTCTCACCTTGTTCCATGCAGCTTCGAAATATCCCGGACCGAGGGAGTTGAAGGACGAGGCGAACAACGATCGGTCCGCCACGACGTTGGCCAACGGTACAGAATGGCGAGGATGAGACTAGAAACAAAACCATCGGAAGGTCATACAACCAGAAGGCTCCTACAGAGACTGACCAGATGGCCTTTCCTCCTACGTGATTCTGAACCACGAAGTCTCCCCTCATGCGTGGGTTCATACCTACTTAGTTTGGCTGTGGAAATGTCCGTATCTATTTACATATCCGCGAGAGCAAGGCTTTCCCACTTGACAAGTGATGCGCGGGCAATGCAGGTGCTTCTCTAAGTGCTTTGTCTACCGACGTGTTCACCGAGTGCCACATTCTCGTATCCCTGCACTGTGCTCTGTTCGGTGTGCCAAGCGACCCAAGCGACGAAAAAGTCCATGTGGGCATTTGCTAGCGTAGGCGAGCGAACTCGTAGCCTGCATGCATGAATGTTGTACGAGCAGATACTGTACTTCATACTCTGCTCATACCAAATACAGGGTTGGCTCAACGCGCTGTCTTGATTACCACTCCATCGGTTCATCTTCGTGGCGGCAATTCTGGCTACCTAGGAGATGAGACTATGTAACATAACTACCGAGTGGGATACTAGGTACCTAAGGTACGAAGCTATATAATGTGGTTCGTGTGCCTGCGGGACTATTGGCGACATGGCGACGACTAACAATGCTCAGTCGCAATGCGGAAGCTACCGAGCAACACTCGGTACGTGCATACTTAGGTATGTATGGCGTAGGCTATCCACGAGAGACACGGCAGAACAAAACGGTGAAAAAGGAAGCGTACCGACCTAAGGGTATGCATGACAGCTACTAGCCCATTGGCCTGAGGTTGTAAGCATAACTTGTGACCTGAAGCAAAGACAACATGATCGATCTGGGTCTGACAAATCATTATCGCCCTCCAAACTGCCTTCCATGCGATGTTCGGGAAAGCAATACCATGATACAATGTTTCGCTACCCCGAGAGGTAACAGTGTGACGTTCAATAGAAGAAGAGACTAGAAACCCTTCCAATACAATACATGGGAGTTACCCCTCGCGTGACGCTGTTACTCCTACAGTGTAGCTCTTTAGAACTATGGTTGGCGGACCGTCCATCGGCTTTGAGTGCCTCTTGCCAGACGCTGTTGATATGTCGGTAATGCCTGGATTGCGACCCTGAGCTCAGGCACTGCCGTGTAATATATCATCCCAGAAGATTTGCGGTTGGTACGGTAGGTAAGGTAGGTAGACATGGATGAGATATCTCTCAGTGAGCCTATGCTCATGGCGCACAGTGTCTATTGAATGACCGGGGATACCGCTTCGTTCAAGCAATATTTCACCTCCCTACCTAAGTACGGGGCGCGGTGGTAAACGAGCGGTCGGCAAGGCGAGTAGTTATAAATGACTGGTGCAATACAGTCCAATGATTTCCGCTGTTCCTTGTACTCGTCTCCCGATAGTTTTCCTCGGTACGAACAACGAGATGGAATATCGCAAAAACCGATCGTCAGGGAATTTTCGTTTCCGATGAATACCTTAGGTGAGATCATGCGGTTACTAAGCTTATTGTTTAGACCAACCGAAGAGACCAAAGAGGTATACGCCATTGGGGTATGCGTAAGAGCTGCGACATTCTTGCATTCTGCAGGGCCTTGACCTGATGCCTCCTTCAAGATACCCCGCTTGAAATATGAGGAGGTAGGTTCCTGTACCTATGGCATGTCGCGATGCCAGAAGGATTTGCACTGTAGTGTACCGTCATCCAGATAGTCATTCGCGACAGATTACTCAAAATACAACAATTGACTTGTACTACTACAATGCCCGAGATTGTGGGAAACCTCCAGGAGGGCGTTCATTTGAGATTTGAAGTCCGAGGCTTGCAATGTTGAACCAAGAGCCAGCCGAGAATAGGGCCACAGGCTGGAAGAGGGGTTGCCGGTCGCACGGACAGTCTGCATGATGTACATTTACCAGGTCGATACCTGCACGCCTCGTCTTCACCATTGTAATTACTCTCTGCCTGGCTTGCCGCTTGCTCACCCGAATTATAACTGTGCCCAGCATCTTACATATGTGTATATGCGCATACCCAACGGTGATGGTAGTAGATCAGGTAGCGAGGACCAGATCCAAGAGACCAAGGTCTACCCACCCAAGGATAGAGGACCACAGATCACCGCTTCCATACACCGTTGATGACGAGTTCGAGAAATCCGATACGGGTATGTGAGGTAGGAAGTAAAGCCCAAAGCCCCTTGATCACATACGTAGGTAGGTACGTACATACATCCAGAACATGTAGATACAGGGGACATTCTGGTCACATAGGTCACGAATAAGGATCCCAAGATGTGTCTTGGCGCTTCTGGTAATTGCAGTGGGAGACAGGCTGATGCAGGTAGCGGGGATATGCCACTTGGCCCTTTTTCAGCCTGCATTTCTCTTATGTACTTCCTTTGCCAGCGGCGGAAGCCAAGCCAAGCCAGGCCCTGAACGACTTTACCTCTAAGTACTTACTTACCTATCTACTCCTCGCCCGCCGCATAAGGTTGTGGACGACGGGGGACTGCTTGACTGACCCAGCCAGCCCTCCTTTCTACCCACCCCAGTCAGCGTTCCTTACCTCACTTTCTTACCCGCCTCAGTGGGCGATTCTTCAACCATTCACAACCTCGACACCGACTCTTTGACTGAGTCGAAACCTCTAGCGCCCGAGTCCAACAGGCGATACAGGACACCAGAAAGAACCACTTGACTGCCCTCAGCGAACCCGAGTCATAGACAACCTCGACAGAAAGAACATTGCTTGCATTCTTGCCTTATGCGTGGGCTGCCCCAAATCCCACTCAGCTTTGCACGACACGACCCTTTCCGCCCTTCGCAGTCTGCTACCCTCCTTTTTATCCACCTCTCCGGCCGCAAATACGTTGGCCCTTCGTCTACTGCCCGCTTGTCTTGCGACACTTTGCCTCGTCTTCTGTTGGACACCTTCGCATAGTTATTTGCGAGGACCGCCCGCCTACCAACTGTCGCTGCTTGACCAGGCTCGCCCATCTTCGCTTCCCCTTCTCGGTCCATATTTGATTGTGTAATAAATTGGCTGGATTTGATTATGACTTGACACCATCCTGCCCACCTCTGTTCTGCCACAACCGAAGCATTCAACATCACGATGCTCATGACACAGTCTCCAGTACCCGCACTGGTCACTGCACAGACAAATAGCAAATACAATTCGCGCAATCGATCCCGCTCCAACACCTACGACACAATCCCTGATTCCGCGATTGAGCTCTCCAACTCGTCGTCTTCGTTGGACCACCCGAGCGGTGGCCGCGACTATCAAAGTTATAGCTACAACATGAACAGCCTCATTGGCAACACGCCGCCCAACAACCTGTATGTGCGCGCCCTGTACGACTACGAGGCCGACGACCGAACGAGTCTCAGTTTCCACGAAGGTGATGTCATTCAGGTCATAACACAGTTGGAAAGCGGTTGGTGGGATGGCGTTATCAATGGAGTTCGTGGCTGGTTCCCCAGTAATTATTGCCAGATCATCTCTGGTCCTGACGAGCTTCCCGAAATGGTTCAAAACGGCGATGTTGATCATGCAGAGGACGAGCTTGAGGATCAGGGTATGTATGAGGAAGAATACGACGATGGCGACGAGTCGGACCAGGACGATTTCAACGTCGCTTCGGTAGGTTTTGAAGACACAAACTCGGTCAGAAAGTCCGGCGCAGACTTTTGGATACCGCAAGCAACCTCAGATGGCAGGTTGTTCTACTACAACACCATGACTGGGGAGAGCAGCATGGAACTGCCCCTTGAGTCACCCACAACGATCAATGAGAGTGGTCCGCGCGACCGCATGAACGTAAATATGCCAGAGAAGACGAGACCACCGCCAGAAATGATGGCACGAGGATTCGTTGAAGATGAAGGTGAGGAGTCAGAGGCGACTTCTGCGTCAGAAATCGACATGGTAAGTACTATGAGACGGCTTGCTTGCTCACGGTGACACATCCTATCACTTGTACTGATTCACTCATTTCAGCCATTGCGACAGCGCCGGGGCCTCCCTAGGGATAATATCGGAGTCTCTCCCTCCCCTTCCATGGATTCTATCAACGGCATATCGCATGGAACGAGGTCGAGAAGTGATGCAACCTTCATCAGCACAAATGTCCCAATGTCCGCTGGCTTAGGTCCGACCCCAATGTTGGCGTCTGCTACGTCCTTCACTGGTACAGGCTTCAACCTCCCACAGGCTGCGACGATCCCCCGCTCTTTCTTCGATGATGGCAGCACACGACCCTTAACATGGAATGTTCTGGTCGCGAACATGAAGAGGGCTGTCGACAGGTATCGCGATGCTATTAGCCACAGCAATCGATCTGAATATGTTAGTCGCGCCGAAGACATTTCCGACCATTTGAGACTGCTCCTTGCAGCTGGCTCTGGTACAACAGACAACCACTCTGGCCAGCCTTCCATCATTTCCACAAACAAGGCCCTATACCCCCATTTCCGCGACATGATGTCCAAGTTCTCCAAGCTGGTCATATCCTCACATATCGCAGCCGCTGACTGGCCGAATGCGGAATCCGTACAGAAGTGTATGCAAGAAGCTGACGGGGTCCTCCTGGGTGTCTTCAGCTTTGTGGAAGTCGCACGGCAACAAAGAGGAGAAGAGATTCCGCGTCTATTCCCCGGGTTTGTTATTGGAAGCACGACTGGTGGTAGCTGGCAGAACAATGGACTAGGCCCACGCGATCCTATTATGTCCAATTTCCTTGACGATGACGAGGGTGCCACTGAACCGACTGCCATTCTTGATGGAAAGTTGCTTGAGAGGCTAGATGAATACAAGAGGATGCTGGTCTCCAGCATCAGGGAACTCGAAAAGAGCCTTGGCATGACCGACAAGATCGCAACTCCCTACAAGCACGAGATTGTTGGCAACAATGTCTGCACAGCCGGGGGCAAGGTTCTTGATATGTTCAAGCCTTGGATCTCCATGATCGAGTCCGTCGATTTATCATCTCTGGGAAATAGCTTCCAGACGCCCCAACTAGCTGATTTCAGCACTAACAAGCAAAGTCTCTATGACAACGTCTCTGACCTATTGCTTGGTTGCCAGGCTGTTGCCGGACCCTTGGGAGATGAATGGGCCGAGGTGCGTGGTGAGTCGTTGGAGAACAGGCTCGAATACGTCAGGCAATGCGCAAGAACTTTGGAAACCAACTCTTCACACATTGGTTTCTCACTGCAGCTACTGTCGGAGCAAGTGCAAATCAACCTTCAGCAGCAGGACATGCGCGCACGCGACGACAGCTACACCCGGGAAAGGCGAGGCGAATCGATATCGTATGCTCCGACTCACCTGCGCTCTGAATCTCGGGGGCTCGGCGGGTTCGCAGCTCGACCGCCTCTCACGGGGTCTGTGTCTTATAGCGAAGGGGACTCCACACCACATAATTTCAGGAAGGGCGACTTATCAAAAGTTAGGAAGATTTTGGGAGACGACCCTACGCCTCAAGGGGCTATCCAACAAGTCGAAGAAACACCAATGTTCTTGCGCCTCGACTTGGAGCAAGATCTTTCCTGGGATCTGAAGACCTCGCCACCGGCCGTTAAGGGTGGCTCGTTGCTGGCTCTAGTTGAACAACTCACGCGACATGACAAGTTGGACTCCAACTTCAATAACACGTTCCTTTTGACCTACAGGTCTTTTACCACGGCGCAGGAGCTATTTAAGCTTCTTGTCAACAGATTCAGCATTCAGCCTCCCGAAGGACTGAACAACTCGGACTATGACATGTGGAGAGAACGCAAGCAAAAGCCAGTTCGATTTCGAGTGGTCAATATTCTCAAAAGTTGGTTCGATAACTTCTGGATGGAAGAGTCCAGCGATGAATCCAAGCAGCTGATTCGTGACGTCTATGCATTTGCCAGAGATACGGTCAAATCCACTGAAACTCCAGGCGCTGGGCCACTCATTACCGTCCTAGACCAGCGGCTTAAAGGACAAGAGACTACTTCGAAGCGATTTATTCCAACATTCGCCAACAATGTACCAGCTCCCATCATGCCAAAGAATATGAAGAAACTCAAGTTCCTCGACATTGACGTCACCGAATTCGCCCGTCAGTTGACAATCATCGAATCCAAGCTGTATGGCAAGATCAAGGCTACAGAATGTCTCAACAAAACATGGCAAAAGAAAATCGCGGAGGGAGAGCCTGAACCAGCCCCTAATGTCAAGTCCCTTATCCTGCATTCAAATCAGATGACGAACTGGGTTGCCGAAATGATATTGGCACAAATGGATGTGAAGAAGAGAGTCGTTGTCATCAAACATTTTGTTTCCGTGGCAGATGTAAGTATTCACCTGCCGTCTATATCTCCTGGATTGTCCACCAACTGACTGACCCTTCTAGAAATGCCGTGGACTGAATAATTTCTCTACTTTGACGTCCATTATTTCTGCGCTCGGTACCGCTCCCATCGCTCGCCTCAAGCGCACCTGGGACCAGGTTCCAGCTCGTACTCAGAATACACTGGAGACAATGCGACGGTTGATGGCTAGCACAAAGAATTTCGCTGAATACCGCGAAGCTCTTCACGGCTCAAACCCTCCGTGTATTCCATTTTTCGGTAAATTTTTCCGGCAGTCAATATCTCATTAAACTGAAGATTCACTGACTCTCGCACCTTCCCTAGGCGTGTATTTGACCGATTTGACCTTCATAGAGGATGGCATTCCGTCAATCATGAAGAAAACGAACATGATCAACTTTGCAAAACGTGCAAAGACAGCTGAAGTGATTCGCGACATTCAGCAGTATCAGAATGCTCCGTACAGTTTGCAGCCCGTTCCAGAGCTTCAAGATTACATTTTGAGTAACATGCAAGCTGCTGGAGACGTGCATGAGATGTATGACAAGAGCTTGGTGGTAGAACCACGTGAACGCGAAGATGAGAAGATCGTTCGGTAAGTTGTTCTATATGCCCTACTACTACCCTGAACATCATGCATCTGCTTCATGGGTGTTATTGCGTCTCTTCTTAGCAGCATACGTACTTACAAATTTTCGCTAGGGTTTTGGCAGAGTCTGGTTTCCTATAGGATACGTCAGCTCCCCCCAAATGATCGTTTGACGCCCTCGCCTTGCTCAACTTACCGACTTCATCCAACGTGGCATTTCACGTGAAGCACGCTATCACCACCCGTCACAAGACGGAATTGCATAGACCTTTCGTATCTGAGTTCGGTCCGGCTGATGCAGCATGTTAGTGTTCCACGTCGTTCTAGCAGGGGACAATCATCATGAACTTCTAGTATGCCAGTTCCGGTGAAGTACTACGAAACTCTCCAGTAATGGTCGACCCAGATATCCGAACCACGCGGCAGGAAATGCAGATTATTGTCACCTACCTGTTCAGAAGGTGCAGCAATCAGCTCGAGTCAACGGCCGCGCTCGGTGGCGATTCGCGTAATAGTGAGAGAGCACAACAAGGCATTTGGGTTCATTGGGGCCCCGAGAGTACTATCATGTGGTCTCTGGCTGATGAATTGGGGGTGTGAAGTACCGGGTCGTTCGCGCACGGCGTACCGCGGCGTCAAGATTGGCTACAACACACGATGAGGCTTTGATCCGGGAAGTGTGCATTTTGATTACGGCATTGGATTCATGGCATAGCTGCCCTAGTATGCGATGCCAATGGCCAAAGCACAGCCATCTACATCCATTCGTGATTGGGAGGCTCGGGCTTATAAGCACCGGATCAGCTGGTGGAAAAATGGCGGTACTAAACCACCGGACCAGTTTATTTGGCGCTAGGTAGGGTCCTTAGGATGTCCTATCAAGGATGTGACAGAACCGGCGTCCCGTTCTGGCGGCTAGAACAAGAACTGGTGATGGGCTTCTAGATTCGACAGATCTGCGAATGAAATAACAACAAGTAATTCTACTATTATCTTCTATTAAGCTTGTGCTAGGATCAGCCCCCCAAATACGTTGAAGAATACCTGGGTTTCTCTAGTTGTATGAAATCTTGCGTCTACAATTCGAAAGGACCGTGGCTCATCTGGTGGCCTTCAGTGAGGTAGTCTCAATATTCAATGATAACACAACAAACTCGATCCCAAAGCCCAAGCCCTGAATGTAGCAATAGAATCAATGACGAGCCATTTATCACGACTCGTCATGGCTGTGCGTCTACGCGAACAAGCAAACCCCATACGGCAGTGCGCGTCGTCGAAGGTCCTTACAGCATATACGACGATCTTTTGGCATGCGGGCTGCTTGCTCAGACGCTTCCTCTGGACAACTCGGGTAAGCAGTCCAGGGTGACTTCGTGGCTCCCAGGCCCTGCGCCCCGGGATCGCAAACGCGTGGGCACGGCTGGGGTTTCTCGCATGGCGGGTTAGACGAAGGGGGCAGGACACACACATGGCTCCAGATGCATGGCGGGCCATGGATGGGCCTGATCTCACGCATTGCCATTGACGGGGGAGATGGTCGTATCTGTGACTTGATCGCGGGCGCAGGATGTGAGGCATGATCGATCTCAGCAGGGCGGCGGCGCAGGCCTCGAGCAGGCGGGCAGACGGGAGAAGATAGGCTATTCTGTCTCTCGCAGCTTGTAAGAGGATGGCGAGAAGACGCACATGAGAGCAACGAGGTAGTCGCGAAGGAAGGTAGCTAGATGCACCAAGTCAGGATGACGATCCCGGACCTGGAGACTACAGTAAGTTCCTAGCATGACGGATCTGAGGCCCTGCTGCTCGTGGAAGGATGGACAATAAGCATCGAGTGGTTGGGTGAGATCCAGGGAATGGGGAAGCAGAATGTAAGCATAAAGCATGGTGTTGAGAGGATTCGGGCCGCATCAGCGGAAGGATCCCATGAGGTGCATGAGCGATGAACTGTTGGCAAGGTTGTATGTAGTAGTTCGTGGGGGGGGTGGTGTGCAGGAGCGATTGCTGACCTCGTCTCTGTGCGCGCCCATCGAAAGGTTGGGTAGTTAGTTATGTCGGTATGCTTGGTCTGGTTTGGCCTGGATGTTGCTATGGCAGAGCCGTGGGAGATGGAAGAGATGGCCTCAGGAGAACTTCTCACCTAGGTACCTACCTCTCAACCTACATCCTAATGCACTTCGTAGGTATCTACAGATGGACATCCTGCCCCGTTACTGGCAGCGGCCATGCCTGAGCTGACTTAGGTACACGGCATAGGTCCTGCAATGGATGTGATCAAGGCTTTTGCCGCCGTGGTCCCCGTTTCTTCTTGAGAGCCATCCAGAGTAATGGGGACGTTCTCTTCATCGAGTTCCAGGAACCTCGTTTGTTTCCTTCTAGTCGCGTTCTAGCTGCATACCCTAATCCGCTGATCAGTGAGATCGCCCACAGATCCATTCCATACTTGAGGTAAGTATGTAGCTGCGTCGTGCCTAAGACCCTGCGGGTCCCTGCTACTGCAGCTCATGGCATACCTGCCTAATGCACATACTTATTAACCTTAGTAGGGTGTCCGTATTGTGACTGCCATGGTCGATCCAGGTTCTTCCGAAAAGGAGGCCACAGTCTCCGTCCGCGTGCTGACCAGGCCAGGCACATACATACCTAGGTCCTTAGAGGTAGATAGGGAGTATGGATGGGAAAGTCGGCCATCCCTTTCAGCTCGTGCTGCTGTGAGACGTCAGTCAGGCTGGACCTGAGGGATGTGATCGTCTCGACCTAGATAGGCTCCATCGCCCCCTCAGCTCACACCAACTGGCCCTACGAAAACCCCATATGTACCTATTTACAATACCTAGGGCGGGTCTGGGGGGGGCTTCCTCCTATGGATGCGAGGCGGTATTGCATACGACCAGTGTGTCATGGGGATGGACGGGATTACTTTTTGGCAAAGTACATAGCTAGTCGCATGTGTATGCTCTTTACTTCTTCACCTTTTCATCCCATCTTGTCTTGTTTCATGTTGGAGCGCCAGCCGATCCAGTGTCGATCCTGCTCTGAACGCCCGAAGGTGGCCTGTCTTGCATTGTCTGCCGCGCTGAGCCGAGAAGGGTAGGCGTGTGTGGTGGCCTGCTGTAACTTCCGCAGTCTCTACCTCATCCTACCTATTCGGACTCGGCTCGGGTCTGCACTACACAGGAGGTAGTGGTATGCAGGAGCAGACGGGGCGGGATCCATGGGAAACGACTCAAGCATCCGAGGAGTTGTTACCAACCGGCGTCATTCTCAAATGTTACCGGCCTAGTACGGCTTATCTGCATAAACACTCCTTCGGATACTGTGCGCACGGTGCAGGTTAAAAGCCATCAAGAACAGGTCATTTCCAGTATGTGTGATGGCGTCGAGTCCTGGATTCAGAAGATCACCTACCTACCTCAAGTTACCAATGTAGGTGCAGACAGCTTGTTCTGTCAACACTTTTCCTATCAGCAGGCTATCATCAAGCTCTAGCAGCTCTCCACACCCTTCCCTCCCTGCCCGTCTTTCCTACGGGGCAATGTCCCCCCTTTGACGCTGTGTCACTCGGTCCTTTCACCCCGTAACGCGTCATGGGCAAAATTCTCTACGGGGCGGCAGTTACTGCCACCGCCAAGCGTGGGTTGCTGCTGCAGGCCGTACTATGCCACCGTCATGTCCTGTCCTATCCTATGCTGGCGGGCGTATGCGCGCGTATGTGCGTGCATGTGCGTGTATGTGCGCGAGGGCGAGACATGCATGATGCCACGCTTTACGGCCGCACACCACTTACAGCTGGCCGCGACCTCCACATGGTCCCGGACGCGCTGACGGCCCGGCGTGCGAGGGAGGCGAGGCTTACCCTGACAATGGAGGCACGGCATGAGGTGGGAGACCGGCGCGGTGTGCGCACCTGCAGAGCTACGCTTGGGTACTGAGCATTCCTCAGTATTGTGTCCATGAGTTGAAGCACGGCAGACCTCATCCCCATCCATTAGAGGGCCGGTAGTACATACGTACCTACTTAGTGTAGGTAGGCACCTGGGAAGGTAGGTATGCATGTCTCGTATCACGATCTCAAGTTCCAAGGTACCACTATGACACTTTGCAACGAGCAGCCTTAAGATGGATCACAGGACTCGGTTGGCGTGCGTGCTCCGTAGAGCTGCCGCGATGCAAGGTTATCTTGCGATCACATACCGCGCGCCAGCTCCTGCATAGGGACGCCCCTGGTCCAGACTTGATTCGAAGGCGCCTGTTCGAGTCGCCAGTTACCGAGTGTTCCCAGCCAATATAGTCGGAAGTGGAAGCAGCCTGCCCCTCCTCCGGCTTGTACGTAAGTGCAGGCACCTAGGTAAAAGTCGCCGTCTATGCATACCAAAGCCTCGGGGACTTCGACGTTGACACCATGAAACCTTACGCACTATGTTCCAAGTGAATTCGCATGATAAGTATGTAGCGAGTAACGCATAGATGTAGCCTGCATGTCTTTGCCGGCCTGGATATATACAAAAGACCGGTAGGTACGTACCTATCACTAAGTGGTAATGTAGGAAATAGTTACGGCACGTGTGATACGGCTGCTTTACAATGTAGACAAGCCTGAGTAGGAAAGGATTTGTCCAGGAAAAATGAAGCAGCAAAAGTAGATACTTATGGGATATTACACGAGACTAATACAAGAATAGATAACTTGGCGTGCCTCATAGCTCATAACAAGAAAGTCCAGACACTCATCCTAACACCAGCTTTGAAAGTCTCCCAATTTCAAACAAAAATGGCATCATGAGAGGACATCTGCCAAGGCCTAGTTCTTGTGCAACTTGTCCTTGATCTTATCCTTAAGGCTCTTCTTCTCTTTAGTGTCAGGACTATGCTCCTTCTCGCCTCCATCAGATGGCTGGTGCGAGTCCTTGGCCGCTTCATTGGGGTGCATGCCTTTTTGTTCCATGAGACCTGTAGTGATGATCAGTTTGATATATCCACGTGATACGACAATGGGCAAGGCCACTTACGGTCAGCTTCCCTGCCAGCGCCGGGCTTGGTGGCATCGAAGTCTCCGCCGTCCGCCTGTAGACCACTTGTCTTCACATACATCTCCCCGGTACCCTCACCCTTGCTCTTGGCGTTGGGGCCATCCTCATCCTCTTCCTCGGCCTTCTTGTCGTCGCCACCGGGTAGGGGCTTTGCCTCTCGTTGGCCCGCATCGCCGCCGTGTTCCTTTGCCACGGCATCGAGGGGCTTCGGCCCAGCCCCCTCTAATTTCTGGCTTTCGTTGACACCTTCCTCGGTGTTGTTGACGTCCGTGGGCGCCGACTTGGGGTTTGTCTGCGGGTCCTCTGGGTCACGTACGTCGTTCTGGCCCTTGGTGGTATCGGCCGGGACATCCCGCTTCTTCATTTCTGTGGACGGATTATCGGGGGTGTCAGCGCTCTGGGCCGCTGTGCCGGTGGTCTTGGCGAACTCGGCAGACGAGGTGTCCGTTGTGCCTTTTTGGGCGGAGGGCTCTGTTAGAACGATACTTAGCATCCGGTTTCAACTTATTTGTGGGTGGCTCTTCAAATGATTAGACATACCCATATTGCCAGCATCGTAGGGTTCTCCGCGGGCAGTGTTGCCAGTGGCACCAGAGATGGGCTCTTGGCCGGCGGTCTCATTGGTTTTGTTCTCACCCCAAACGGCCTTGGCGGCGGCCTGTGCCATATTGTTGACGGTCTCCATGGTGATTACAGCGATGCGATTCAAGGATTATTATCTTGAGTAACCTGTTGCTTGTGCACTACAGGTCTTGGATGGTGGTCTCTGAGGTGTGTGTGTGCGTGAGTTTAAGGGAAAACAAGCAAAAGCCAAGGACACCGGGCTGGTCTGGATGTTGATATATGCAGCTGGTGTCACACTACGAGAGGAGAAGCGGGTGGGCTGGTAAGGGAGTGACGTCTTCCCTTTTGCTACTCCTACCAAGCATTAGGCAGAGAGGTAGGTACATGGTCAATGGCGTACCCGAGCTACTAACCTACCCGAGCACCAAGGGACGGGGCTATCTGCATACTTACAGGCAATATACGTAGTGTCTGTATGGTGTGCTTACAATAGAGGGGTAGTACCCGAAGATGCGGCAAGGCAGACGAAGAAGGACTCCAGCCACGGGCTCTGCACGGGGCGAGTCAATCGACTACCTAAGCAGGTAAACAATCAACAGCGCAGATTGGCCAGCTACAGTTGCAATCCCTTTTCTTCCAAGGAAACGTGGCTTGACGCAATGCTTCTTTGATACGGGCCCGGCGGTTCGTTACCGTCAACATGGAACTTGAAATCGTCCTCCAAGCTACGACACACGTGAGTACCCTGAGTACCCCTACGTAGTACCTTGAGAAGTAAGCATCAGAGCCACAATGAGGATAGGTCGGATCACGATCTCCCTCCACCTTGCAGGCGCGCACTACTCGCGTAGTCGCCATGCCTTGGCAGTTAGCGGCAGGGCAATCTTGAATGGCTTCAGCTCGTGAGCTGGCGTCGTTCCCAGAAGACAGGTCGAGTGCCCAGATCTGGCCCAGATGAGAGGTGACCCTTGTGGGCTGGTGGGGGTGACAGCCGCGATGACGTCGGCGGGGTAGAAGCGGCATCGACGTCACCTTCCATATCTACCTACTTGGTAGGTACCTTACGTACCTAACCTACCACTAGGTAACCTTTGGTAATACTGTGGAGGCTATCAACGTATTGAGTCTCCAACATCTACCTATCTCCTGACATGCCAGAATACACCTAAGAACATATCTCTACAATAGGTGTCTAGTAGGCCTGCATACGACCTGTTCGCAGGGTGCTATATGTGAGGCATTCTTAGAAGTGCATACCTACTTGGGAGTCCTTCGGGTGTAACGGCTACGGAACATCTCGGCTCACGGCAACGAATCCGTTACCTACACTTCTCTACATCTGGAGAGGTTGGACATTTGACGACGTGCAGTTCTGATGACGCATCCGTGACATCCCTTGCAGCACGTTACCAGACAGGTATCACTTTAGTCTACTCATTCATAACCCCTGGCTTAAGGCTCTTTCCTCTCTCAGCCCTCTCCCCAGGTAGCTACGGTTAACCCAACGTTTTATCAGATATGTGACCATACCCAGAACAACAAGACATGAGACAGGCCTTTCTCTTTGTTACATAAAACCACTGCCCGGGCAGACTGTATGACAAGTAATGTGAATGATATGATGTTGCACTTGGGTTTCGAGAGAAGGCAGTCCGGTGTTTGCATAGCGCTCCCCCGTCTGCCTTCAACCAATGCTCAGGGGAAAACCTGAGCGTGGGGGGAACAATCACGTCGCCTGCACCCACGAGAAAGGTCTATACACACACGGGAGGACCTGATGGGAAGATGTAACACAAATAGTTTGACTTATCTGTGTTTACAATATTCATTGGGTAGTTTCCACGAACTCCGCCCCGCGAAGCCGAATCAGAGGCGGTCCGCCTCTCAAAACGTAGCTTTGGTATACGGTGGCTTCTGGACCTATTTAGCGACCGTGTTGCGAAGCTGAAGATGCAATTCCAAAGAGATGTTCAGGTGCCAAAGGAAATGACCGCTGAATCGACCGTATTCCGGCGAAGACGGTCAATTTGGCGTCGTCTCCTAGAAGCACAGAGTATCTCACGAACAAGGAGAGTCTATCCCAAATCTGCTTTTCCTCCGAAAACAGCCCTGGCTGGTCTTACTTATTCTTGTTTAATTAGTGAATAATAATACGAAGGGATGGTTCTGGGGTGCCAGTTCTGAAGTTGATGTAATGTGCGCCGTTAGAGTGAGTGCGCTGTTTCAATGTAGTTACGAGGGGTTTGCATAGGATATCTTGAGCTTACCACGAGATGTCCAGATAATGATCGACAGCCCGCAGAATTCTGCTCAAATGCTCACAGCTTCCTAGAGTCATACGTAAGATGGCGGTGATACTTGACGACTCAAAGTCTGATAGGGCTATCCTCGAATGGCCAATGATGAACGGTACCCAAGCGGCCTTGGACAATTGGTACGTGTAGGTTTGAAGACTTTCTTAAGAAGACCGTTGACTCTCGTGTATTCTACTCACGCCGGTGCTATGCGTATCAGGGTGACAATCAATAAAGGGACAAGCCGAAGAGCTGCCTGTATGTTTCGATATGGGCAATAGCACTAGGCCTCGAGATGACTGTTAGTTATATTGATCTCCTGTTGGTAGAAAATAAGATAAGATCAAGAAGAAGCCACAAAACCAACAAGCCCACGTTCCAATGCTTTGCGAGCCCTCTACTGATAAGAAGAGAGTTTCAGGGAAGAAACTCCACGCGCAATCTCTTCCACAACCTTTTTCATGATCTCGTCTAAATCCTCAGGTTCTAGTCCGAATTTCTTGCAGTCAACGACATTATCGTTGTAGTTCCCACCATTACCCTCCCTGAACACAGCTGCAGCCAGTTCCCCACTACGCTCCAGGTTCATCGCATCGGTGCCGAATTCGCACGGGATGATATATGGAAAGCCTGACGTAGCCGCGGCTCTGACCAGTGGGCGCCTTTGTGGTATGGGCCTTGACGCTGAGTGTCATGGCCAGGACATCCTGGCCTTTCAGGGTACTGGCGCCGGAGTCCTCATCATCGTAATTGCCTACGTGTGTTGTTACTGAAAATGGAAACGTTGTCTGAGATTCTGGTCGTGTGTGCGCGCTTGTTCAGTGTCCCTTTGCGATGAGCGCGGATAGAACATGAGCGTCGGCGTTGCCGGTGACACCCACAAGGCAGGCTTTACGAAGTCGGTTAGGGGTTGACATGATTGCAGTGAGAGGCGAGATAATGTCAATATCACTGTATGTGGCTCAATCGCCGCAGGAAGAAGCGCTTGATACAATGTCAGTTGTGCTGTGGTTGCCTGTGGGTGGCACTTTTGCTCCTGGTAGCTATGGAGTTCTTCTGACCTACCTTATCTCTACTTGGGTATGTACATGGGCACATGGAATAATGTTTTGTGTATCTGTCAAGTAATGTCAAGCATCGTTCGCTCTCTCAGTCAACACCTTAGGCACCAAAAACAAAAGCACTCAAGGAGAATACACCAGGGACTGTGTCCTATGTTACGAACACTGGGGAAGGTCACTTATTGGGCTTGGGTATCTGCATTATATATTAACACCCCTCGTCATATCCCTAGCTTCCTAGCTTCTGTGGAAAGCAGTTGTCATCTGGTTTCGTAAATTAAAACCCATCGTCACACACCAGTCCAGGCTGGGAGCATATTTCAGAGGCAAACCGTCGCTGCTTTGCCCATTTCTCTCTCGTCGTGCAGCAGTTGAAAAGGACGTGGTACAAAAGTAATGCGAAACAAAGAATTAATCCCAACCGTGATCAACGCCGCCGTGCCTGTCCTTCTATCATGTACAGTATATGTTCAATACGCCATTTAGAAAAACTCGTATATTCAATCCAGTTGAAACCTCATGGGGCGTCGACCATTGGTTGCTCATTCTCTTTTTCGTTTTTAGGATGGGCTTTCCAATCAGCCTTTGAGTCAAGCTTCTGGTCGGCATTCCCTGCTGTCTTGTCAGGTGTGTCGGGTATGGCTTTGGGCTTGTCCAGTGCAAAACCAATGTTGGCGCGGTCATCGTCGATGACTCTTCCATACCTGTATCATATGAGCAAAGACACTTTCTTCTCAAGGGATTGGAAACTCACTCTAGTAGCAATCTGAAGAACCACACCTCCATATCTTCATGTCTTAGTACTTTCTCGGCCCACTCGGCCTGCCGCGTCGCCAGCTTCTCCGCCTCCTTCTTGCCTAGCCCTTCGTCCCCGAAAAACCGCACTGATTCAAGCCATTCATCGCCTTGGATGCTTAATGGGATATAGTGCGCCCACGGCTTGAGCCACTCTTGATGCCACTCGCGGAAGACGGCCCACTTATAAACCAGCGACTTGCTACGTAGAAAGGCGTAAAACCGGCCGCTGAATGCATTCCCGTCGATGTCCAGCAAGTACTTGTACTTCCATGCGTCCTGCTGCTCCGCGTGGCCCTTGATCGTAAAGAATTCCTCCTGCGCCTTGCAATCGCCAGGATCACACTGCCCCACGCCGCTGAAGTAGACATCCATCAAATCTTTGAAGTCGCCCCGCGGTACCATCTTGACATCCCAATTTTCATCGCCCTGGGCCCCCGAGTTGACGAGGATCTTGGCACTATCCGCGGCATTGATCTTCTGGACGAAACGTTGCCGGTGCTGTCGGCGCCAACCCCCATTCCGGGAGAACCCGCCCGTCGTAGACCCGCGCCAGTAGAGCCTGTCTTCCTTCTTCGACCATGACACGTCCTTGGCTGCGTCGTAGCTGACCTTCTCGTACCAATACCAAGGACTTGGATACAGTATATCCGAATAACTCGAAATTTTGGACTGACTGAAGATCGGGAAGAGGTCGTGTACGATATTGAACGCGTTCGGGCGGTCGAAGAAGCCAAAGGTCGATGACAGAGAAGGCGAATAGCAGATATCGGTCGAAGCTGTCACATTATAGATGAAGCCGAGATCACTGAGTCCATACTTGGAAACATCGTCCTTCTTCTCGTCTTCCTCGAGGCCCCGAGCAGGACTCTCCGGTGGACAGGACATACGCGAGTGTGTCCATGTTGGCTGGTGCGCAAATACATTGAACCGCGTCAGCTTGCTCTCATCGAACCTCGTTCCATCGTTCAAACCTCTGGGCTTGTGCGTGAACTCGTTTCTAGGTGAGGGCTGCAGGTTCGCCGCAGGCATGTTGACCTCCTTCGCTCGTTGCACCAATCTACTCAGGTCATCGTGTGGCACCACTACTCTGCTCTCGTCGTGCAGATTGAAGCACAGATCCATATCTGGTAGCCATTTCAAAAACTTCCCCATCATGCCAGCGGTCGCTTCTCGCTGCCATTCTCCTCCACCTTGTATGTGTGTGATCTTACCATTGCGAATCTGTATCCCCAACAGTGCGTTGTCGAAACCCAGCGCCTCCTTCGCGCGCGCGCGTATCGTGGCTGGTTTCAGGCCCCAAAACGGTGTCATACTCTCGTGAATCATGTCAAACTCATCGACTAATTGCACGCCTTTTGCGCGCGCAAATTCAAACCACTTGTTGAAGTTGGGCGGTGGCGGAATGCCGTACCGCCGCCTGTATTCCTTGATTGCTTCTTCGAGATTTTTGCTCTGCCGATTCTTCGTTGCTTCAATCTCGGATTCGGCCTCGCTTATGAGATGCCACATCGGATGGGTGCCGGCGGGCGCAGGTTTCGGCTTCGGATCGAAGGGCGAAGACGATGGCTCATCCGGTGCCTGATAGAGCTCGTCGGGTTTGGGGACATTTTGGCCGGCGTGCGAAGTGAAACCAGACTGTATATCCGAGAGGTTTGTGCCAGAAGGTCCCAGTCGGAACAGGCTACCTAGGCAGATGAGGACGAAGAGGACGCCTCCTATGAGGACAAGTTGCCGCGGTCTCATGGCGTGGGATCGCGACAAGCTTTGCCGCAAAAGGATCTCGGCGTTGTGTCTTCAGTTAAGACCTTCGAACGCTCGTATCGTATGCACGGTCCTAGGCGGAACATCGGGCCTCCTGCATTGATGTGAAGAGCAGGAAGTGAGGTTTATCCGTAACTGAGTGTCGGGTCAATTGAGTCGGGATCAGCTTCTCAAGGATACTTACTCAAATGCAGCGATCAGGAGTTTCTATCCAGACCTTCATAATCCAGATTTCAAGGTTCGCTATGCCGAACCCTGCCTAGTTCCCGCCCAGGAGTCCAATCATGTGCTAAAATCGGGAGTAAGGGGCAGCGGGCCCATAAATCACTACGCGTCGCTTCGATAAGTCGAGGTACATGTGCCCCTTATCACGACACGTGGATGGCCAGGTACCTTGAGTAATACATGCACCCCAAAGGTATCTCCAACTCTTACTATAATTTGACTTTTACTGAGTACCTACCTAGGTATGCACCCAAGGGCTCTCGGTACACAATGCAGCACCTTGGCGCTCTTGAACACCTACCATCTGCCTCTTCGATTCGATATGTGAAGTTGAACAGGACTTAAATGGAGCCAGCTCAGCCATCAAGCAGGGATCCAAGACGACTATGATTTAAACATATCACTGCATTGCTTTTCACTTGGCAGACTGTAGTAAATAAGCGACAATGGCCAAGACTCATGTAGCATTTCGGGGTATCATGGTTTATTTGGCCGAAAGTACAAGCAATTGCTTGTCACATATCCGTTTTCCCTCCCAACGCCCGAAAATGCTCAGTCCGTCCAGTCATTCCTTCTTTTCTTGGCTTTAGGTGGCTCGCTCGGTTAGTAGAAGAAACCGATGATCTTGCCAGCAACGTGCTTGCGGCGAGCCTCCTCGTGGTCCATGATACCAGCAGAGGTGGTCAGGATGATGTAGCCGAATTGACGCGAGGGCAGCAGCTTGACAACCCACTTCTCGAGCTGAGACAGGCGGACGTTGTAGCGCGGGTTGATGACACCGGTCTTGTTGAGACGTCCGTTCAGCTGGACAACAATCTTGCCGGAGCGGTGGTCGTCAACTTCCTCGTACTCTCCAATGCTGATATTGTTGTTAGTTGCGGTAAAGCAATTCTATGCATTGTCGTCACTTACTACCCTATGAGCTGGTTAGCATAATGTAGCGAAAGACTAAACGTAAGACTTCATGTATAATTGATCAGAGAAACGTGTAAGATTCCTTCGCCCGCAAAATAAATCACGTCGATCTATCGGCAACTTAAAAGACGCCAGTCGTAGGTTGATTGAGACCGTTATCCAGTTATCATGCCGAATGCAAATGTTTCCTGACCAAATGAAAGAGATATAAAAGAGAAACACATACCATGCTTCTGCATGCAGGACAAGAACTTCACGATGACCTTGGAGCTGGGTCGGATGAGGACCTGGCGCTTTCCAGCCTTCTCGGCATTGTTGATGGCGTTGAGCGCATCGTTGAGGACGGAAGTCTTAACCATTTTGTCGGTATTGAGGCGAGATTCTCAGATCGATAGGAATGGACTTGAGGTATCTGTTGGTCATAGTCACAGGTTAGCCTTCAGAAGCCATGAGCTAGGAGAGTGCCCTTCCTCGTAATTGAGAAGTAGGGTTCTGCCCGCTCAGTACTGGAGAGGAGAAGCGTATCATGGGCCCTTCCCCGGGGATGAGACCCAAGATTGCTCTCCTCTGGCTTCGTGAAGGGCACTCGGAAGATCTGTCAAGCCATAATGGTCTCTTATCCACGTACCTCGATTGTTGTTGTCGTGGGCGACGATTGGGGGATTCGTGGTTGTCGTTGGTGGTGAAGTTGACTGGCCGAGCTTGAAGAGTGCAAGAGGGAGAGGAATAGTTCGCGTATTTTTGCAGCAGGCAAATTCTTGTGGTCGACGAATTCATTGGTGGGTGGGGCACCAAGGACTGCCCTGGACCAGAAGCTGCACAGTAGCTTCGTCCCCACTCTGGTTTGAGTGACCGCATCCAATTGGAGAAACACCGGCTATACTAGCCCTAAGCGATACACAATTCCTGGTGCCCCACCCACTGACTGCCCACTGCCCACCGGCCACTGTGCATTGCGACCTTCCACGGTTTGCTGCGCCCAAGCCTCAATTGACTCTTGCTGCGAACGCAACTCTTCGATACTTCGCACATCTCTCCCGCTTTCCACTACCATCTTCAACCACAGTTTCCCTGACATACCAACACTCTTCGAGGATCGCACCGGTATCCCTAAATCAAGATGGTATGTCCAGCACTATATTTGCACTTTCGCAATTTTGCAGATGTTGTTCGCGTCGCGATCGACTTCCCCTCCATCAGGCTCGAACTTTTTTTTTGCATTCGACTTCTATGCCCACCACACCCCCCGGTCTCGCGATGCAATCTTTTACTGACAGGTCAATGTGCTTCTAGTCGGACGTAGAAGAGAACAACGCTCCCGACGCTCCCGAGGAGGTCGAAGTCTCGGCCGAAGCCTCCAAGGGTCAGATGTCCGTTCTGGATGCCCTTAAAGGTGTTCTGAAGCTTGCCCTCATGCATGACGGTCTCGCTCGCGGCCTGCGTGAAGCTTCCAAAGCCCTCGACCGACGCCAAGCCCACATGTGCGTTCTTAACGAGTCCTGCGAAGAGGAGGCTTACAAGAAGCTGGTCATCGCCCTGTGCTCCGAGCACAAGATTCCTCTGATTAAGGTCCCCGATGGCAAGCAACTTGGCGAGTGGGCTGGTCTCTGTGAGTATACAGGTCAAAAAGTATTTCATCAGACTCGGCCATGGACTAACAAACATATCACAGGTGTCCTGGATCGCGAGGGTAACGCGCGCAAGGTTGTCAACTGCTCGTGCGTGGTTGTCAAGGACTGGGGTGAGGAGTCGACTGAGCGCTCCATCCTGCTCAACTACTTCCAGACCGAGCAATAAGGGTTCTCTTGATAGGCGTTGTATGGGGATAGAGATCATGGATGACGGATTTCCAGACCAGACTCTGCGAACCCTGAGGCTGTATACTAGCTTCTAAATGTGGTGCAAAAGCTAGGTATCAGGAAAACCATACTGCATCGGAATCAAGGAAAACTTGCATGACACCTTCGAGAACTGTACATTGTTGCAAAAAAGGCACTGCTCCCATATCGACATTGCGTGGACCACCGCATGATGATGCGTTAGGATGGTGCCTCGACCATGATGATGTGATAACCATTAGAAGTTTTGGCTTGCCCCCAGACGGCTTCCTGGCCGGGTGTATACAAGGGAAGTTTCCAGGCTTCCTCCACAAATGCTGGATCCAGCTTGTCTTTCGTCATGTCTCCAAGCAAACCCCCTATAGTTCCGACATTAGCCGTTGCAACGAGATAGGCCACCAGCCAAAGCTGAGAAGCGTGATGCAGGACTCGGGGCAAGAATAGTACCTTGCTTCGCCTTGTCTTCGGACATGAGCTGAGCTACTTTGATGAAATTATCGCGCGTCTTGCTATTATTGAGCAGCTCTAGAGCCTCTTCCTTCTTAGCATGCTTTGTGCACTTCAGTGCGTTAGCATGCGCCCATCTAATAAGTACTGGAACAGCACGTGACCAACCAATATATGACGGATGCGCAGTTTCTGTCCTGCTTTTTTGGCCTTGCCCGTATCCTCGTTGGCCTTTTGGCCGCCCTTCCCTCCCCCAGAAGTGGCCTTTCCTTCATTCTTTTTCTTGGCACCCATTGTAAGCGGACGGTTTCCGGCAATCGCGTGGTTGAACAGGTTGGGTTATTCAAATGACGTATCCTAAGTACTTATGCAGACAGAAAGTTGAACCCCACAAACGGAAGCCACAGGTGAGGCTATATGCATGTATGATGAACCATGCATGTACCCAAAGAATCTGTGTAATGGGGTTTCATGCCCCGTTAGGTAGTAAATCTCCTGGACGCTAACATGCACACATTCAGGAGCCACTGCCGAAGCCTCGTTTCGATACTTTGCCCAACATTGGTTCGCCTGTGCTACTTACATACAATAGGTATGCTATTCTCCTCTTGTCTCAGTGGACTAATACTTTCACTTTTCAAGCAAAATGTTTTGAATCTTTCATAAAATTTTTGCAGTTGCTCTGCAAATGCAACAGTCGAGGCTACCGTCGCCGGCTGCAAACACCATTCCAGCTCACGCCAGTATGATAGGAGGTGAAAGTGGCACTTCCCGGCTTTTTGAAGCATATGCTACCCTATGTGCGCGATTGGAGTTCTCCGAAAAAAAATCTTACGACATGCTAGTATCGGCTAGAAACTCCCGAATGACTAAAGGGCACTCTACTTGATACTCGAAAATCTGAAGTCAACTTTCTCCATGCGAATCAGTCACTCATATTTAACTCTAGTGGATATTCCCATGTTTTTCATTTTGCTTTCGAGGTTGTTACTACCTCAGTAGGGACGTTAGCCCTTTGACCAACCAAGCGACCGAGACTATTCCAACTCGGCTTCAATAAGCGCTTCATAGCCCATAGGATCCCTCCAGAACTTGATGATCTTGAAACCGGCTTCAGCAAGGAGACCTTTCCATGCAAATTCCGTTCTCTCAGATCCGGACAGAGTAATCATCATGCCAATGTCCATGGTTGCTTGGGGCGAGGTTGCACCAGTCGCAGGAATGGCGATATCACAAATGAGAAGCTTGGAGTAGCCCTTCCTCATAGCGGCCTTGGTCTGGGTTAAGATTTCGATGGCTCTGTTATCTGGCCAGTCGTGGAAGACAGCGTGGGCGAAGTATGCACGAGCACCGACAATTGGCTGCGGCTCGAAAATGTCATGTCCCATGATACGGAAAACGTTGTTTGACTTGAGCGATACAGCAGCGCCTTCAACGACAACTGGGAGATCCTGGAGCACCAGTGACCCGACCGGAAGACTAGGATGCTTGTCCAAGACAAGCCCCAAATCAACTCCATGATGGCCACCTAAGTCGACAATGAGCGGCGCGTTGCTCATATCAGCGCCCTGGATGAGTGCTTCGATATCGTAGTATGTTGGCCATGGGTACTTGGACTTGGTCCATAGTGTCATGAAGCCGGAGAACGCTTCCTGTAACATCGGATTCTGTACGCACGCTGTAAAGAAGTCCCGCTTCTCGGGGTCGCTAAAAGCATAAGGGGTCTCTTTGGAGTCCACAGGCTCTTGGTATGAATTCGCGGCTAGGAAGGCGGGGAGCTCCATAGTCGCTCTCTCCAGAAGATGACGACGGCAATACAATGACTCTGCCACCAAGGCATTTTTCTCGCCCAGTGCTAGAGAGAAAGGGGTAGATCCGTACCGGTCTTCGCCTATTTCTTGGATATATCCCATGCAAACTAGCAGTCGAAGAAGCCGGCCTACACACAAGCACAATTAGCGCGTTGGATGCTACCGTTTCCATCGGAACAATCACTCACGCAGCAAGTTGGACTCGCAGTTGTACTTGCACATTCCTACGAGGTCATCGAGTGACTTTTCACCGCCGCCAAACTCAGTCCAGGTCTTAAAAAGACCAAGATCTACACAGGTCATAAGAGAAGCGAAAGCGTTAGGCTCTTCGAAGACCATGCGATAGGTTTGCTCGGGGACCTTGACGAGGTTGTTCAGTAGGCGACGAGCTGCCGCTATAATTTGATGCCGATCGTCATCGTTTCCCTGAACATCATCCAGGGTAATTTGATCGAGCGAGGCTACGATCTCCGAGACGCTGCTAGTCATCATATTCAACCAAGGGGACGCGGATGTCTGAAAAACTTGGAGTCGATGCTTTTACTTTATGTCAAGGGAATAGAGCGGATGTGAATACATTGACGCAAGGGAAGCTGGATGAAGTCTCCCTTATGAAATCATGTTCTTTCTAATTCCTTATCAGGCCAAATGATTCGTTTTCACGAAGGATAGTGCTTGAGGAGCCAGCCAATGAGGCCTCGGCAGATTTACCTATCACGATACCCTTTACGCAAGCTCAGCATTGTCCTATCGTGACCAGACTCGACTGAGACTACTATGGGGCATGTCGCCGGTGATCAAGTCACATGTACGGCACTTTCTTCAGTCCAAGTCGACAGTCTCGTGCTCGCAAGGATGCATCGGTTGTCCCAAGTATCACCATGTGTCTCTTGGGTGTATCTTCCTCAAGGATATTATCATCGATGTGACCTATGGATAAACACAATTACCTACAGGGGTTGATGTGTGGATTGGTTGTCATAAGCTCTCCGCCTCGGGTTGTTCAAACTCGGTGGTTCCTCGACGTTGCGCATTGGGCGTCGTGTACGAGGTTCGCTTGGAAAGTGATCAATCATATTCACTCACCTGCAAGCCATCGGCACAGGATGTGTCAGGTACTTGGTCTGTACAGTCCGTAGACAACGCCTACCCCGACTTTGTCGACGGGAACTATTATCCCGGCGACAGCCTCGCAGCACTCGTGGCGGAAGCTGTTCGACTTCGGCCCGAGTCTCAAAGCTAGGGGTTATTTTTCCCTTTTGAGCATCTGGCAGCTCGGATGTCTTCCGGAAGCCGAATCACATCTCCGGTGCGCGTATAGCACCTGTATGATCTGTAGCAGGTTGAACGTGCCGCGGGATGCATCTGATCTAAAGGAGCAGCTGCCCAAACTGGCTGGCTGAATAACTCGAATCTGCTAGCTTTCAGGAATTCGAACCCAGAGAGCCGCCATCGATCACTCCACCTATCCGTGTTCCCGGGACTCTCAAGGGTACCGGTTTTCTGGGCATGCAGTGGAGATCACACATCTGCCCGGGATACTCACTACGGAAACTGTAGTCTAGGCAAACAACGTATGTATCACATCAAATCACACCCAAGACCTTGCAAACGGCAGTCAAGTCAGTCCACACGATGTTTGCTAGCTGGTCCTCAGTCCATCTGAAATGAAACATGGTGTGTCCTCTGCGATAACGGGCGCGTCATCTACAACGAGGAACTGTTGCTAGCTGGTCCTTTTTCTCAGTCTACTTAGCGCAACAGTGAAGATGCGGTCCGTCGATAATAAAAGCCATGGGAGTTTATAGAGCCAATGGCATTTGAGGAGGACAGTATGGTATTATGAATCAGTTGGAGGGCAATCCCAACGCCTCACGCCGACCCGTCGACGCGGGATCAATGTAGGGAACCTCTCCAATTCCCGAAGCGCGCACACCAACTCTGATGCCGTCCACTAGATGCGTGTCAGGCTGCGCGAAAGGGCGGTCAGCGCGTTTTCCCGTCTCTCACGTCAGCAATATTGGAAACTCACTGTTGCTGCATGCAACGTACACGCGTTACTCCACTGTATCATCACAGACTCAGTCTCGTTCTCTATAGGTCTCTTTCGGACTGTGCCGCTCTGACTTTCCACTTACGATCGCACATGCTTGCTTTGTCCAATGCATCCTCGCTATCGCGTCATGATTTCGCGTTATGAGCTTCATGATGTACTCGCGGATCATGTGGTCTTCGTAGTCGTGGACACCGTTGATGCGGCTCACGTGCAGACCAACGCCCGCGAAGACGCTCTTCCATCCCGTCACCGGGTGTGTCCTTACCACGGGATGAGACGGAGAAAACTCGTAGTCCTTGTTCAGAGGCGAACCCCGAGGGCTCATGACCGTGTAACCGCCGGCCTGGCAAGCAGATTGGAAGACGGGCTGAGCGCATGTCGCGGTCAAAGTCTCGAGGTAGGAACGGAAAGAAGGGGAGATACGGTCGTAACTAGATGAATCGCTATTAGTCCTACAGATACATAAATGCTGAGAAGCGAGCTGACATTTCGTAGCCGGAGCACCAAAGCGTGTCGCCACCAGACACAGGCGTATCTTGCATACGCAAGAAACTGAAATCGGAGGGACAGTTCTCGAAGAGGCCTTGCCAACGGTCAGTAGTACTCTCGCAAGACTACCTGCCTCTGAACGACCAACTATCAGAATGCCATTCCCTCGATAAGTCCTTAGGCTCGCTGTTCTCGCTGGGACGGCCCTTCATCGTCTTGTAGATCTTCTTCATTGCCTCGGAATTAATCACATAGCTAAGACAATCAGCCAGTACATCAGCCGTCTTCCGATCGTAACTTGCGTCGTTTATACTCAAGCTCACAGGACACCTACATGTGAGGATCTCTCGTCCCATCGGCCATAGGGATGTTGTTCGCATCATTGTACAGTGGGTGGACGTGCAGCCCATGCTCCTTGGGACGCCCCGTCAGCTTCCCAAGGAGGTCCGTCACATGCTTCTGCTCCTCGACCGTCAGGTCGTCCTGCGGTGCTCGGAAGAAGACAACACCGCGCTCACAGATCGTGATGGCGAGATCACGCAATTGCTGTTCTGCATTCGATGCGTTCACTATATCATTGTCAGTCAGCTGCTACTCTGGACCAGAAAGTTGGCGAATGGGTTGTGACGCGTAAATTTCATGAACAAAGAATTGAATGCATGTCAACGCATTTGGCCCCAAAAACAAAGGCCTTAGATGCTATTTACAGATATCTTTGATCCTGGCAGTGGGATATTCGCGGCCGATGATGGGTGTCACGTCTATGAATTCAAGGTGGTCAATCGAGCCAGAGTTCTTGAGGGGCTGGCGACGCAGCTTTGGAGTACCCGCGACGGTCTTTCTTGCGCCGTTGGGATATTCATCCCGTTCTGACAATGTCTCAACGGGCATGGTAGCTTCTATAACCAGTCGCAACGGTACTACAACCCTTTGAAGCTCTTCAGGGTCTGAAGCACTGGGATTTCGGAGGCAAAGGTGCGGGTGTGGCTTCTCGCTCGTAGCACTCGGCTGGCATAGTCTCCCGATGCTCGGTCTGGTTATTTGGAGTAATTTCTGGATGATATACCGCAGATCGGCGTCTTTCCGAGACATAGAACCCAACTGCCGGGCCAAGTGGACGCACATGATGCCTCCGCATTCTTCCCCTCTTCTATCACGAATTTCCGACCCGAGCTGCTGCGGTACCATGGGAAATCTGGGCGTCTCCCGGAACTACTGAAAAAATGGTTGTAAAGGGTAGCATAATCATAATCATGAGGTCTCACGCATATCTACCATGAGACCAACACTTACTCCTTCCAGACTTTTAATAGTACCTAATCAATCATCAGCTGTGCTTCAAATCTCAGCACAGACACAAGAATGCACGGTGTCGTTATATCAGCAAATCCGCTCAAGCTAGACGTGCTCAGTCATGGGAAGTGTCTCACAATCTGCTTCATTGTCACAATAACAACCTTTCAGTATGGTAAGTATCTACCTCGTGGGTGTTAATTGGAAGATATTAACCCTCCTGCAGGCCTCGATTACGCTCTTGTCGGTGGCTTTCTTTCGTAGGTCTCTAGATCCTCATGGAAATATCATCGAGATATACTCATACCTGTATTTCTCAGCATGCCGGGTTTCCTGAGGGTCTATGGATATTATGATCCTCAGCTTCAGGAGTGGAATATCGATGTGAGGAACCAGGGACTTTTCATGGGAAATGGGACTGAACCAGCTGCTAGCCCACGGTCCAGCAGCTCATTTCAAGCCTCATGACGGTGGGCACCTTCACATCCTCGTTGCTCGTCGGTCCTTTCAGCAGCTACTTTGGGCGAAAGGTTGGATTATGGGCTGCTTCATCGCTCAATTTTGTAGCAACTGCTATCATGCTTGGTACGACCAGCATCAGAGCTCTATATTTCGCTAGGTTTTTATTGGGTGGGCCGGCACTTGATTCCAGCTCTTACATAGTTCACGAGCTGATTATTTCTAGGAATGTCTGTCGGCTGGTTTCTCACCTTTTCGCAGCTCTATGTCCACGAAGTAGCGCCCGCACACCTGCGCGGAATCGCATTCGCCGTGTATCAAGCCCAGCTCTCGATAGGAAGCATTACTGGTGCGGCAGTCGACTATGGCACTCATAACATGGATAGCAGGCGCGCGTACCAGATCCCGCTCGCCGTATTTTTCGCCGCGCCAACAATTCAGTCCATCGCCCTGGTTTCCTTCCCGGAGTCACCCCGATGGCTGGCGGTCAAGGGTAGGGGAGAGGAAGCCGAAGCCGCGCTTCGAAAACTTCGGAACCGACGAATCGATGAGGGAGAGCTCCGGTCGGAATTGAGCGAGATCCAGAAGTCTACCAGGGAGCAGGTGGAACGGAACAAAAAAGCTCTGCTGCTGGAAATGTGGCGAGGGACGAATCTGAGACGCACACTGCTCTCTATTGCCGTTGTATGCTTTCACAGTGCAAACGGTATGGCCTTTTTCAAAAAATGGTCTCAGCGCCATGGTTTGCTGACCCATGAATAATGCAGGTTCCTCATGGACGAACATCTACACCACGTACTACCTCCAGATTGCCGGAGTAGCGAACCCCTTTGGATTCTCGCTTATGATCACTTGCATGGGGCTTCTGGGAGGACTATTCAGCATCTGCTTTGTCCGATATTTGGGCAGACGAACGATTATATTGGTCGGCGTTTCTGCTTGTGGGCTTGCACAGCTAGCTCAGGCCGTTGCGTGGTCGGTGAAGCCGGGCTCGGAAGCAGCTGGACAAGTCGTAATAACCTTCATTGCACTCTTCACCTTCTTCTACGTAGCGTATGGTAAGTAAGTCGCCATCCCCCCTGCTGAATTGGATGGTGACCTATCCCACAGCACCCTTCGCGTGGCTGCTTGGGGGCGAGTACCCCAACAGCGCACTGCGCGGATACTGTTTCGGTTTTGCGACTGCTCTCAACTTTGTCGGCAACTGGCTTGGCACTTTTACGGCGCCGTACTTTATCAATCCAGCCAGCCTCGGTTGGGGTCCTATGTACGGATATATCTGGTCTGCGTCGAACTTGGTTGTAGTGGTGTTCACGTGGTTCTTTCTTCCCGAAACACAAGATCGTACGCTGGAAGAAATTCACGAGATGTTCGAAGCAAAGATACCGACGCGAAAATTCAAAACGCATGTGTGTACTGGCGTTGAGCGATATGCGACCGAGGCTGGTGAGAGCACCGATACCAAAGGAGAGAAGGCGGACGTAATACACGTCACGTCTGCGGGAGGAGAGCACAGAATATCTGCCGCTGCTTAGATCGGGATTTATCGAGGCTCGCTCAACCTTGGACTTGACAGATGGGCGTCTACTCTTCATCAATAGCTTCCGACAAAACCATAGAAATCTATAGTCACTTTCGTATGGCCATTATATCATCGAGTGTTATGACGTTCCCTGTCTGGACATGAACTCCCGGGTCGCGTCCACCCCCATGTAGCTAGTCCTCGTGTTAGTATCCTCCAGTACTGCCGAATTTTAGTCTACTCACACGGTCAAAAGGATCTCCGCGAAGTCGTCTACGTCTTCGCCTCGTCCATGTTCGAGGAACTTCTCGAATGAGAAGTTCGCGATCACAAAATGCCGCCCCTCCTGCCAAAGTCGCGAAAACTCAGATGGGGAATCTGCTTCCCATAGGGAACGGGACAATGTCCAGCGATGAGCTAACCACCAATGGTCTAAGCTGTCTGTGCTCCTGTCAGCTTACTGCCCATGTATACGAGACGGAGGCTTGCCACCCTTGTCTTCTTGATCTTTCATGAGCTGGAACAATGCTAGGACTGCGAAGGCCATGACCACCGTCCTCCGCACCGACTCGGCGAATATCCATCTCTACGGAGATTTCATAGTCAGTGAAACGTCCCTCATTCATGTGTCGGTCCAGACACCAGTCACTCACCTCCCAGTCGACATGCGGCTGCTTCATGGCGCTCCCGTCCTCCAACTGAGGCTGATCTCCCAGATTCTCGCGAATCTTACACAACTCGCTTAACCACTCCAACAATAACGGTGTATCCCTCTCAGCCTGCGCGCGCAACGACACGTCTCCGTCGAAGAGGCGGATGACCTGGTACAAGAACAACGCCTGGGCTCTCGCAAGTCGCTCCGTCGGCGTCACGATGACCCGACCGCCCTCGGCGTCTTCGAGCTCGCGCACCGCGCCGTGAAGCGCCCTCATCACCATGGACGTGTTGTCGGCCGTCCTGCTAGTGTAGAGAACGCAGATAGAAAAGCAGGATACGATGCAGGTGGGCGTGTAGCCTCGGTAGAGATTGCGATGCAGGAACGGTGTCGCGTTACGCGTCGCCATGTCTGCCGTGAAGGCTTTTACACGGTTCGTGACAAAGTGCAGGGGCGTTTTGGGATCGTACAATTGCCAGGACTCAATGGAACCCTGAAGCATGTCAGCATTGTGCTTCCTCGAAGAATGCCGGCTTTATCCTGCTTACGCAGAAGGGCGCCATCTTCTGGTACGATCTGGCGATATCGTCGTTGGCCGGGGTGTTTGGCCGTTCGAGGCCGAGTTCCTCATGGAGCGGGATGATCCATTGGCCGCGGCAAGGGGAGTTATTGTTGGCGATCAAGTCCATGAAGTTCTGCATGGACGCGTCGCCGCCACGCGAGAGGATAGTAGTCCCGGTAGCAAAGTCCATTCCGTATTCCACCGGAGAATGATCCAGAAAGACACCGTCGAGTGCAAGGCCCGGGTCCAGAAAAGAGCGATCTGGAGCCGCGCTTGACGACCCAGGCGTGACAGCTATAGACTCCATTCTTCGCTTCTTACTCTTGGCATAGACACAAGGAATGCTTTTCTCTAGGCACCGAGAACATACCGGTGCTCGCCTATCGCACCGCCTTTTGGCTTGAACGCAGCTGTCGCAGTTCTTTTGCCTTGATGCTGGCACGTTGGCAGCCGATGCTGCTGAGAAATTCATGGTTCACTGATCAATCTCGCGTCACGTCGTTGAGAATCATTGGCCGCGTCGGTAGTGTTCCGGCGTCGATGGAATTGCATGAAGTCTTCATGTCAGCTGTAAAATCAACTCCGCCCCCACGCCAGCGCGCAGTCCCAAATCCGCCAAAATCCACCAAACTCCGCCGAGTCAGACCGGCGCAGCGGAGTTTGACTCCGGCCGTGCTGTATCCGATGACGTGCTTTCTTGAAACTCTCTGAGATGAACTGAACGGATGCCTCTTGGGATTGCCTCTTTTTTGGCCCTCTCTTTTTCCCTGTCATTGGATTTTACTCGCGGGTCAGGCAGCTTAACTGTACTCAGGGATCTGATGAGGTATGAATTCTGGGTATCAATTATTCAACTACATACAGGTATTAACGTTATTGAAGCCTTAGTGATCACCTCACAATGCCGTCTACCGCTTCTAAGAGAAAGACGCCCGAAAAAGTCGCGACCGCCTCCAGTCTTCTCGATCGATTTTTTCTTCCTGCCTCTTGAGCTTCCACTCTAAGTAGCTCGTCTCGCCCTGCAACAATCTGATCTTGTCGCCTTCGAGCTTCTCATACAGGTTCCAGTCGTCGAGCTGCGATGGCTTGGGCACCTTTCGCAGCTCTTCAAAGCTCTTCTGCTCAGTAACCCTTTCGAGCGTTAATTCCAGTCGGTAGGTATTGGTCATGTTGTCCAGCTTGTAACCGTACTGCTTGAGGGTGAATCTTCATGTCCATGATTAGCGAGATCCTGAGCCGCACTTCAAGCCACTCTGTAACCTACAGTCCATCGTAACGCACGCCGGCTTGTGGAGCGTAGATGCTCTTTAGTCTGTATCCCCTCAGGACACGGATCCGCCGTCCTACTTGTGAGACCAAGGCGATATGCATATCTGAAGACCGCCCTTCGCGAACGTATTTGACGGTATTGTGACGTATAAGCTCTTCCTGGCCTGTCAGGAGAGGAAGTGCGGTGATGCCATATCGCCCCTTTGTCGGAATCTCCAGAGAATCGGCGACGATTCCATCTCGCTCGGCACAGGCAATATTCAGCCACCAGCCACGTCATATTAGTGAGTATTTGGCGTCCGAAAGAGTGATCAACTTACTGTCCAGCTTCGAATTCCAAATTTCCTTCGAGCTCAGAAATTGGATTGCTCACCTTCGTTTGCCACTTTCCGAGATCATAAGTTAATGAGCTATTGAAGGAAACATCTTTGAGTCGCCCCCCCTCTACAAAAACAGCGCAGCGGTGCTGGTCTATCATGAAGAATTTCTCTCTAAAGCGGCGTCTCCATATACGTGCTAAGTTCTTAGCATGTGACATGTCCACGCGCACACTCAGCGGAAGGTCCTCGTTGTGGCCAAAATCTAGTAGTTCAGCAAGCAGCTTGTCGAGGCGCGCATACTCTATTGTCTCGAAGTCGAGCGTTGGAAGCTTGCGCTCCTCGTCTTTAAGTACGGCTTCAAGGAAATTGCTCAGTCGATTGGCATCTGGCCCAACTCCCCCATCCCTCCTCAAACTTGAACGCACTGAGTCCGAGAGTTGCAACAACGCCGCCTGGTCCCAGTCCAGCTCGTAAGAATCACTGGAAATCAGTGACTCGGCTGATCTCTCTGTTCAAGGTATAGTGAGCACCACATGGAGCATTTGTTGGCATATCAAATAACCTACCTCGCAGAGATGGCAACCGGCGGCTGAAAGATAGAGCACTTGCGCCATCGAAGCTGAAATGCTTTATGGTTGGGCTCAGCACCTAAGAAGCGTCAGGATATCTTCAAGCACCAGATAAAGGCCAAATACCTGGGCCATGATGTCCCTTTGCTTGCTAAAAATCGAGCGGTCTTGGCCATCATCGACGATTTGCACGGGCCGAGGCTTGACGCGACGGGACCGAGTGCTACGATTGTATCGAGCGAAACGCTCGAGGACGCTCATGTCTAAGACCAGAGACCCTTGAAAGGCCCAAGGATTCTGCGTTGTTGACTAAGCCAGTCGATGTACTGCAAGACGGTCATTTAGGTATGACTGGGTTTCAGCAACGAGGCAGAGTTATGAATACGACCAGATAGCTTGAATCATTGGGGAGGAAATATTGATGCGATCGCCATGTTCTCTGGCCATGATTGACGCCTAACCGGAGTGCAATGGAATCCCCCATGGATGGCAAACAAAGGGATGTTAGTACGGGCCGCTTGCTCTCGAGGGACAAACAAAGGGAACCCGCGATCACCTGTCGGTAGGTAGTCACCAGTTGGGAAGACAAAGAAGAGCTGGAGAGAGCAGGAGCCACACCTCTTGGGAAAGGCCTTCTGACCTCGATCGCGTGAAAGCCATCCCCCCAGAGGCAAGTTATGATGTGCTTTCACATCGCGACACCAAAGCGGTACCGCTAAGGTAGGCCCAATGCCATTGGTACAGTATGTGACATCGTCAAGGCGCATGTTGCCCTACGGTACTTCAGCTAGCTAGCCTACCAGAAGATGAGAGGGTCGATTTTCGTTGCCATTTCACTTCCACCAAAGAATCACGGCAGCGACTGATTTCGTTGTCCAGTCTTTCAGAAGGTACCTGATTGGAAGATCAGTCTTGGGGCCTCCCAGTGACCCGGGGCCGGGGGTATCCATTGAGGGCTCGGGCAGTGAAGACGGATCATCTCGTCGGACAAAGGCAGCTGAGGGACAGCTGAGGCCCAGCTAGTTAGTGGCGCGTACAGGCTCTCGTCGTTTACTACCTACGTCCAATGCGAAGCAGCTGCCCTGCCTTCCGACCTCTCACCTGAAATATTGCCCATAAATAACTGGTCATTCGAGGGTGCTACTGATTTACATTTTGTTTCATTTCACGTTTTTTTCCCCATTGCTGAATCGAGTGGTAGAGTACGTTTCCGTTGGTACTTCAGATGTAGGCAGGCAGGTACCTCTGATTGTTAGGTACTTACCTAGCGTAAGCACACCTGCAGGTACTGTACATACCTAGGAGATACCTAACTACCTAAGACAGGATGCAGAAGACATCGCACTCCCAACAGAGAAGATAGCACAGCAATTACGGTCGTGATCCTGCAGAAACCATGAAGCATCACTGTGGTTTCTCCAGAGTTGGTGCTCAGGAAGACCCGAGATACCACGAGCTGGGCAACTTTGTATGCGCTGGGTTACCTACCCGGTAGTAATCCAGTGTGATGATGCGATGCCCCTCTTTCTCAGCCTCGGCATCATGAACAGCCGCGGACGTTCGAAACACGCAAGGTTATCTATCCATAGAATGCATACACAACGAAATCTAACAAAAACAAACGCCCGTTCATCTCATTCCTCCGCAGAGAATCATAGCGCTAGTGTCAATCTATCCCCTTTACCATTAGTCATAATGTCAGAAAACACCCCTTTCGGTCTCACCGTGGTCTTTGAGCTAAACCCAGGAAAACACGAAAAGGTCTGGTGCTCGTGCCCTCCTCGCTCAAACCAAATGTAACTGAGTCTGGGCTTGTGTAGTTCCTAAAGTTCATGAGCGAAGTCTCGGCATACGTCAAAGAACACGAGCCATATGTCTGGACATACGAATTAACAATGGCACGATCTAATCCCAAGGGCGAGCCGGACATCGCCATCATGCGAGAGGTGTAAGTTGACGGTAGAACCTGACACGATGTGACGAGCGCTGACCGCGCGATCAGCTACGAGAACAAGGCAGGGTTTGACATGCATGTGGCATCTGACAAGCTGAAGGACTTTTTAAAAACCCACGCGAAAGAGAATTTCACCAAGAAAACGACATTCTACCATATGGACCTTAGCCAGACAACAGGGTTTACTTCCAAGTTGTAACCAGGTGAAAGAATATTTGGGAAAACACAATGAGGGCGATCGTTACCTTGTACGAATCCACCGCGATCTGGAATTGGGAAGCGGCCAAAGATCTATGCAGTCATCAATCAACAGCCAGAGGCATCTATTCCACTTCGCTGCTCATGAATGACTGGGTATTATGTCCATTGGAGAGCGCTACCTAAATGTACTAAAACCCGAGCACGTAATCCTTTTACTTTTCTCGCGAAAGCGGAACGATTCGCCTATGAGCAGTCGTCGTCTCTCAAAAGTGCAATCTCCCCGGTTTCGATCTGGCAATCTCCGTCAAAAATCTACATGCGCTTACATGTTACCGATCCACGTATCCAAATTCATCGCTCCGATACATTCGCTCCCCGCCAACCGCCATGAATGGATCGTTCCAGTCGACTTGGTCATGGTCGGGGTATTGGAAATAGAAGTTGTCCTCATGCACAAGCGATCGCCCTTCTCTGGCAAGGTATCGCATCACATCATTAGGGAGTTCTAGCAGTGGCCCTAGTAGTTCGTGGGCGGGCAATTCTTCGCGCCCTTTTGCGTTGAGGTAATTCTCAATTGCCAATCTGAATTCTGTAGGCCCCGCGTCCCGAACAAATTTCACTGCTTGATGAAGTATAATCATCCAATCTGTGTCGGGTTAGCCATCGAAGGTGAATAAGTCCACGATAAACCGATTTCACGTTTTAAAGAGCCATCACAACGTACTATCGCCAAATGTCAGTGTCGTTGCAGGTGTTCGGCGTGAGGAGAGATGCTTTGGTTCCGAGCTTACCTTTTAATATAGTCACTGTCCAGTGTACCTTGCGACACAGCAATCTCCACGGTCTGCTTATCCTGCTTCAAGTATATCCGGTCGCCACTGCGTTTGTAACCATCACAGTTGATCACAAACTGGCACTTATCACCAGACCTGAAGTTGATGGGCTTCAGGCCTTCTCGGAGTCCGTTCATGCTTATGTAGCGCCATATGTTGTGGACAGCCTCGTAAAGCCATGTGTTGGGGTACAGACGACGATGTGGCACCCAAATGTCGAACTGCTCATCCATGGCGGAATTCGGGCCACCCCGCGGGATGAAGTAATCGACCCATTCCGGTATTGGCTCACCAAGTTGCCGACTCTTTGCCCATACCCCCAGTATTGAGTTTTCCAGTTTTCGTCTGGCATCTTTCCTACGTTCTTCAGTATGGATCAACTCCATGTCGTCTTCTATAAGCATCCACTACTCAATGTAAATTAGCAAGATTCATTTCGGGGCATCGACACCTCTCATGGGCGAATCTCTCATGAGTCGCAAATAGGTGGAAGATTTGCGTTGGACAGTGGTCAATAGCCGTTCGCCCCGGGATATTTAGAGTCACTCACAAGCGTTGCGAACTTCTTCAGCTCCAAAAGGCTCCACTAGTTGATCACGGAGGTCAGTTTTTATTGCTCTTTGCGATTGCTACGGAGGGGGCTCCCAGCCGGGGCCGGGGCTTCACCCAATCCTCTCGGAGAGAAGGGGAACAAGACAGTACTCACTCCATGTGTGTTACCTATCTGAATATTCAATTCTGTCCCGAGTTCTGAGGTCGGCTTGTGGATCCGGAAGTTCGCTCGTAATGTACCGCAAGCACGCTTGATAGCGTTGAAAGCAGCCTCGTCCCCGGCAACCATGGTCGGCGAGCAGACCTTTCCAAAGAACCAGTTGTATCCATCCCCAGGATCCATGTCCATGTTATGACCCGGACGGTACGTACTGTCAGGAAGGTAGTCAGTGAAATGCGCTTTGTCGCGAATCCTACCACCGCCATCTCCTTCCAGTTCGTCCGCAGCATCGAAGCCGAAGCCAGCGCTTTCCCATTCGCGGCAGACACTTGTATCGACAGCCGTGCAGGTCCAAGAAAAATATTGCCGCTTCATCCCATACACCCAGACCGCTAGCGGGTCTTCTTCGACCCGTCTGGTTTCCATTTTGTCCTGGGCATCATTGATTGACTCTTGCATCCTCTGCACAAACTGTTCCTCCACCAGTTCTATCACATGAGACGGCCAAGGCCCATGGAGAAAGTCTCTGATTCTCGCGGTTAAGTTTTCGTGCAGACTGGGGACAGTATATAGTTGATACATTCCGAAATACTCGCTGTATTGAAGCTGGGAGTTAGTTCTTTCAAATCATCTCGAGCAACAGGACACAAATACTACGAGACAAAGAAATGATCGAGCTAGTTCAAGCCAAATCTTCTCTCCTCATACTTGAAAAAAAAAGAAGAAAAAAAGAGAGGAGGGGGGGTTGCCACGGACTGTAAATCGTTGAATCTTTTCATCAGTAGTACTGTAGCCGCCTCTCGATTATCATCCTCGGATATACTAGCGTCCCAATTGGCCACTGGGCCAGGAAGTCGCAGGAACGCCTGGTTATAGTTATCCATGTTGAATTTTGTCCTTTCCTGGTAGTGCATCAGGACCGTCGCCTCGTTGTCTTCATTGTAGACTCGGTGGTGCTCGTAGAGATTCTTGTCATTATACACGTGAGTATGTAAGCCGACCATCCTCAACGTCTCCAGCACGGAATCTCGTGCAGCTAACGTTAAAAGTCTTCGGTTCGTTTGAATTTGACTCAATATTTCTCTCATGGTAAGATCGAGATCAACTGCTCTGTCGCGATCTGCAATCACTTCAGACAGCCACTAAAGCATCGGCAGTTAGCTTATGGTATACGGTGTCTGATGCAAGTCCACACAAAGGCTATGGCTGTATGGCTTCAGGAAGTTCCCCAAGTATTTCGAAAACGGCTTTTGAATAACAAGATTCACTCACACGTGAATCGGCCACATGGGGATCCGTCAGCGCTCCCTTGGACCGAGAGACAGCCATACAAAAACCCATAGTCACCCCCATAGTTATTGTATCGCGAACCTCTGATCTATGTTCTCGGACTCTGAGGAGCGTTGGCCAGGGAAGATTTACAGCGATGGGACTCTCTGGGTAGGGGTCGTCGGGCACCGGGGTGACCCCTACCCAGGTCTTCCACGATGCTGGGGGCAATCTCGGGTCTTTTTCTTTTAGTTCACCGAGCTTTCTCAGTAATCGCCCTGGATATCTGAAATGAATCGGTACCGGCCCCTCGTCTCCAGTCGTGTCAAGTTCCACGTTCAGATTAATGAATTGGGTGCTGCGCAGATGCATTAACTAGCTTGTCTATGCCTTCAAGGCGAAATGAATAGATCGGGGTGCCGGAGTAGCTGTCACGGTTTCTCGTGTATAGAGGATTTTCTTTCACACAAGTGGCCTAAGCCTCGTAGTATAAGTCATAAGAACATGCTGATCAGGATATTTGGCAATAAGGTTCAAGCCAACAACGTCGACGTCGTCTATCCATTCTCTGGTCTGGGACCTTTCGGTCTCTATTTGCAATGACTCCCAATTGTCTCTTTCATCGGCGTTTAAAATGGACTGCATGCTGGTGACAGCCAATGATCAGATGAGTGAGCTGAAGACCTCAATAATATAACGGCTGATGATTCTTTGGTGTAATTTACAAAAGTTGATAATATTTGAACCAAAATGCCAGTGCCACAAGCTCTAGAACAGGCAATGGAGGTGTGCTATAGGGTAAACATTCTTGTAATAAGACAAGAGCATCGAGGGCAAGGGATCAATGCCATTAAAGGTGTCTTCTTGAATAATTGACAAAGAGTGCTGCAAGCCTCGATTCCCACAATATATATTTCAGCTGAACAGCCCATTGTTACCCAAGGAACCGAAAATGGTCGTCTTTGTACTGGCTTCTGAAAACAGCTTCATCTGAGATCCGCTAGACGTACCAAATGATTTTGCAGATACCGTAATACAGTGAAAAGGATCATATCTGGACGAGGCTGGATTTACAAGCTTGATATTCACTATTAGAATGTTGAATGGCCTGATTGAAACTATACGGCTCAGAGTCGAGTTGAGGTGCTACGTGCGAAAGACTTAGCCCTTGCCTTTGCACTAATAAATTGTAGGCGACTCGTACTCAGATGGCGCTTCTGTAGTCGCTGAGCGTTGTCAGGCAGACGCTGCTCTCGTCGTAGTTGCTACATCCGAACGGCGTTCAAATAGACATTGTCGGTGCATCGGAAGAACCAACATCACGACACCTGAAAACGTATCATGAGCAATTGGGTATCTATCTCTAACTCGTGATGCTATTCTACATTGGAAATGGACTCGAAAGTCAAATTCCAACTTCCGTACATTACGAAAGCCCCTTCTACCCGCAAGAAAAAGCTGCACCCGAAAGCGCGTTTGTCAGACAGTTCAAATCCATAATAGATCTGAAAGGGAAGCTGAAAATCATAGAGAAATGCGCAGATATTGTTGTGCTAGTTGCCTAAGCCAGTGGACGTCAGCAAGCTTGGTAGATCATCCCATGTGGTGACAGCTAGAGGGAAGATAACCCTAAGCAACCATGACAGCCTGCTTCACCATGTCTTCATCTTCATTTTTATGCGTTCTCTAGTATGAGTTTTCGCAATGAAGGTTGGAGGCTATCAATAGTAGTAGAAGTCCCAAAGATGGAATGAGCAAATTTCCGCTATAGGGGTCGCATGGTTCCGTGATCGTTAGAGACAAGGTCATTTTCTGCCGCAGCCTGTTGAAATTGAGTGCTAATACCTTGAAGCTCACGAATTACAACTGTTGCATATTGACTTGTGTTCAGGGCGAAACGCAGGATGACCGCAACCTTTGGGAGCGCAGTGGTGATAGGTTTGGGCGATTGAGACACGCCGGGGTCATTGATCTCTGTCTCTATAAAGTGGGATGGCTTTGCACCGTTTTGGGCAGTGACTTCGTTGTCAATGCTGCGCATAGCATGATCAATAGGGGCTGAGGCAGCCTCTCTGTGGATGGCTCCATCTAATTGGGATAGACTCTCGGTTGGATCGGCGCTCCGTGGCTCCTGGTGCGCCACGCCTTGATCATGGTCTTCGATGGCTGCTTCATTTTGAAGGCTGGACTGTAGTCGCGATTGAGAGTTAGCAATCGCATAAACTTTGTCAGTATCTTGAGTGAGCCAGGCCATCGCTTGACAGAAGGCTTGCATTATACGGGTAGCAAAGGCTCGCACCTGTGCCATGAGGCTCGGCATGTTGAACAACCTGGGTGGAGTGCCCTCTTTGTTCATCGGGGAACGCTGTGTAATCTGATCTGCTGAGTCGACGGTCGTGTTATCAATGTCAGCCCCGCTCTTGACACCAGGTTTGCTATCATCTTGGATAGAGTCACCAGGTGCATCTACACCAACGGTTTCTTCGGCATGTCTCGTAATCTTGACTCGCTTCCTGCTGCCATCAAGAGATGTTTCTACCCACGTTTCGTTCATTCGCGCAACGGACGTGGGTTGATGATGATCTTCGGCTTTGCGCCGCGCGACTTCGGTCACCCTCTCCTTGTGCTCATTCTGCTCGATATTTTGGGTGAAATTTAACCAAGCACTTGCAGCTTCCTTCTGTGTTGCTGTTTGTTCGACTGCTTTTTTCGCTTTTCGTGAACGAATCACATCGAGGTCAGTAAAAACGAGCTGATCTGTGTCTTGCTGATACGTTTGAATCGATGCAGTCGGCTCCCCTATGGCCTTTCCCATAAACTTACGATACGATCCAGGAAGACTAAAGTCCCTCTGTTGACGACGCATATTATGAGGGTCCAGTGCGCCGTTTTCTTCCTTGCCCATGAAATTCTTATAATATGCACCAGTCTCGTTAGATGGGTACACAACATCCCAGCCGGGTGTGGGTATGGCGACGTCAAAAATGGAATAAGTTTTGTTCTTGGCTTCCTCCTCAGTCACGACGTGAGCAGTGACATCAGACGCTTCCTCCACAAGATCCTCGACATCAACACGAACCTGTTCCTCAAGTCCTGGCTCGCGGGGATTCGATTTCGAAGAAGAATCGGTCTCAGATTTAACCAAAACGATGTCACCTTTGACGACTTCCGAGCCGTAGAGTTCCCATCGCTTGCTTGCAACGAAGTTCCACACAAATGATTGGTAAGCATGAACATACATGGTACGCATTGTACGACTAATTGACTGAATGGCGCCGAGGTGGTCTCGTGGTTGTTTGGCGAGGTGCCGAATGAGAGTCCTTTCAACGAAACACCTTGGCGGAATGTGTTGTAGAGCCTCTTCCGAATCACCTGTCTCTAGAAACGACGAACAGGCTCTAGCACGTCGAACATCCTCGGAGTTTGTCCGATCAGATTGTCCTTCTCCCGACGAGTCTAAAAGGAGCGGATCAAAGGACAGCAAAGCGCGGACCGCACCTGCGAAATCGTCCTTCAGGATCTTTGTTCCAATCTCATGGGTCCCTATATGATGAGTGCCGAAGCGCTGAGTACCATAATAATTAATGAAGCCATGATGGAGAAGTTGCTGCATCGAGGAATGCACAATTGACTTCGCCACAAGTAGTGTATCATCAAGAGCGAGGCCTTCTGTGCCGGTAAAACTGCAATTCTTCAAGACAATAATGAATTCGTTTCCTTTGTGACAGCCTAAGGTCAAAGGCTCTGGCTCGTACTTGAAGTCTCCGATTTTGATGTTGTCCGGACGATTGTTAAGTGAGACCAGAGATGCCGGAGATTTGCCTCTGACACTGACTCGTTGGACAGTTGCAGCGCGGCGGTCTTTAGTACCAGCTGTTGCAAAGGCTTTGGTATTACATTTCAAAGCTCTCCCGATGTAGTGCAAAGCATCCATCGTATCCCTGTTCTCCTTGTATAAGGAAAAGTGCAAGTAAGAACCGCTCCCGGCTACATTGTATTTCGGGCGGTTGTTTCGAGAGCGATCGTGCTGAGAGCGATTGCCCCATCTCTGGCCATTGATGGAACTCGCTGTGGCTTTGATAGAGTCATCAGACGAATCAGTGGCTGTTTCGACTTTTCCACCAAATACCCGGCGAATTTCCTCCATGAATCATCAGTCTGGGAATGTGCCTCTGCTGGAAAGTCACCAACTCACCATGTGAATTTGAGATCTTTTCCCCTTGTCCGCGTTAGACGAGATCTTGACTATGCCACAATTACCCGAAGGCTTAGTCTGGCTTTGGACGATCTTCTCGTAAAGATCAACGAGCTCTTGAGTGGTCTGAGCACCAATGAGGGGAGTCAGGGTTGATCGAGCCAGATCAGGGATATCTTCTGCTGCAGATTGACCAGCACCAGCTTCGCTAGAGTCAGGATTGAGCGCCTGTCTGTCCGAGCTCGCATCATTACTTTCTTCTCGGGTCGAATGAGCGCCTCCATCCTTTAATGAAGCGTCATTAAGAGGTCCAGCTCCTGTAGATGGAACGTTGACCTAGGTAGGAAGTTAGCATTGGCCGAGTTGTGTATTATCAAGTGATACGGTACATTTTGGAGCTCTCGCGGGCTTGTAACAAAGTCCTTTAGATGAACTATCTCTCCTTCCTTTGTAATCTCGTGAACCTGGAAGTCGGTGTATCTAATGTTGACTCAGCGGCGTGCACGAAAGAATAAAAGAACGTGAAAGTGTAGAGTTGGAAAGTGGCATGTGCCGTGAGTTGTAAGACGTGAAGTGACCTCACTCTGCTCGGCAAAAGTAAGGAACAAAACATCCAGTGGCTTCTTACCTCGTGCGCATTGTCCCGTGCCAGCCATGTTCTTTTGTAGATGCAAAATGGAGGATTCCCACGCGTTGCTCGAAATGGCTGCGCATGGAGGCATTGCTGCCCTGCGCCATGGCGGTATGAGTTGCCATTCCGGGCTAAGATTACGGAGGTGGCACACTAAGCTGTCCTCTGAAGAGTTTTGAGGAATGGTCAGAGTTTTGGGCAGAACGACTCAAACATCCATGTCTCCAGGGTGCACAGAGTAGGATGGCTTGGAGGGGGCGCAACGAGATGCAGGACCTAGCAACATAGAGGTAAGGTACAACCCAGTTGCATGCAATGAGCCGCAAGACTCAGAATGGCAAAACCCGAAAGCGTCGTGACAAGACTCTGGCGATTGGAAGAGGCAATCAGTCCAGAACGAGGAACGGTTGTCAAGGTTGTATGTGCTCAGTGACGCCTTGATGCAGTACTGTGTATATCAACTAGAAGTGGGGTGTTGGAAAGTCGATGGAAAATCCCAAGATTCTGCCGGCAGGACTTTACGGGCCAGGGCGGTAACCCAGCTGCATTGAGAAGGCGGTATCGAGACGCAGCTCTAGGGCCAATCACGATGAGGAAGAGTGGATGTAGAATTAGGTATCGAGTCCAGACTTTCTTTGGGGATCTACCCCCTCCGCCTACCTTCTACCTACCCTGCCCAGGTACCTACTTATGTACCCAGTACTGGGGGCCAACTTCTTATGCAATTATGTAATCCGCAATGATACAGGTACCTAGGTATGTAGGCTGCCGTGACTAACGCTGTTTTTGATAGGCAGTCGTGATTCCTATTTGATTCTGTATTCCCCGAGAGGTGGCTGTACCCGCTCCAAAGATGACTCGTAGGAGTACCGTATCTTATCTATGTATCTAGGTACCTGCTCTCAGGCCCAGTAGCTTTTAGATAGGTTTACGCTGGACGCTTTGTCTTTGTTCCCGCGCTTCGCCTCCCATATCAACTTCCATTCTACGTTCTCAATTTCTTCTGCTCGACATTTCGATACGCATCTTCTTGCAAGCGGGATCTTGCACGTTGACTGCCTGGCCATCAACATGCCGCCCAAGAGAAAGGCTTCAGGAAGTAAGTTGTAGCCATTCCTTTTTTGGCCAACCGTTAGGTACCCTCGGTATCTGACTTGACAGACGTCACGGGTGCAGCGAAATCTGGTAGAGCATCAGCCGCCTCAACACCAGGTGCCTCTACTCCCCGCGATCTCGACAGCGATGACGATCCCGGGTCACCCGAGAACCCTGCCGATGATGAGAAAATCCAAAAGGCTGTGGATCGCTTCTCCCTCGCTGCCTACCAGGGAAAGACCCGAGGGCCCATAGACAATGCCTCCCGTTATTTCGGCGACAACGGGAAGCGCGATTTTTCCTATTTACCTTTGAAGCCGGACTACAAGAGTCGCCCGATATGGATAGATCCACAAAGAGGCCGAATTATTCTCGAGAATTTCAATCCTCTGGCCGAGCAAGCCAAAGATTTTCTCATTACCGTTGCGGAGCCGTTATCACGACCGACCTTCCTTCACGAGTACTCAATAACGACGCACAGCCTCTATGCCGCCGTATCTGTGGGATTGCAACCTCAGGATATTGTCAACACATTAGAGCGGTTCTCTAAGACACCTCTTCCGGAATCAATCCTAGGCTTCATCAGAAGTTGCGCTTCAAGTTACGGCAAGGTTAAGTTGGTCATCAAGGACACCAAATACTTTGTCGAAAGTAACGATGCCGAGGTCCTACAAATGCTTCTCAAGGATCCAGTTGTTGGTCCATGCCGAGTACAGGGAACAGAGACAGTCACAAGCGCTCCATCGATGGGCGGGCTGGTCATTCCTGGGACATCGAACGCGGCCGGAGTTCAGCAAGCCCAGCTGCAGAAGCAAGGCGACAATACACAAGCCGAGGGGACAGAGAATATACAACCCGAAAATCCGTTCGATGCTCTACGCGAAGACGACGATGACGATAATCAAGAAGCTGTACACGCCTTTGAGATTTTGGACACGAGCATCGAGGTAGTCCAGAAGCGCTGTCTAGATATTCAGTACCCCATGCTCGAGGAGTACGATTTTCGAAATGATGACCGTAACGCGAACCTCGAGATTGATCTGCGACCAGCAACGCAAATAAGAAGTTATCAGGAAAAGAGTCTCAGTAAGATGTTCGGCAACGGGCGGGCCAAAAGTGGTATTATTGTGCTGCCATGTGGTGCAGGCAAGACTCTGGTTGGGATCACGGCCGCATGCACAATCAAGAAAGGCGCCATTGTTCTCTGCACAAGCACCATGTCCGCACACCAGTGGCGCCAAGAGTTCCTTAAATGGTCGAATATCCGGCCGGAGGATATCACGGTGTTCTCGGCTGACACCAAACAAAAATTTCCAGGAAATACTGGCATCATGGTAACGACTTATCCTATGGTGACCCAATCTGGGAAACGAGCATTTGACTCGCAGAAGATTATGGACTTCCTTACTTCACGGGAGTGGGGTCTGATGTTGCTTGACGAGGTCCACGTGGTTCCTGCCAATATCTTCCGCAAGGTCTCGCACACAATCAAAAGCCATGCCAAATTGGGTTTGACGGCAACCTTGCTGCGCGAGGACGACAAGATTCAAGACCTCAACTTTCTGATCGGGCCAAAGTTATATGAAGCAAATTGGATGGAGCTTTCAGAACAAGGCCACATAGCCAAGGTCCAGTGTGCCGAAGTGTGGTGTCCCATGACGACCGAATTTTACGACGAGTATCTACGCACACAGGATCGTGGGCTCAAGCAGAATCTTTACGTCATGAACCCAAGGAAAATCCAGGCCTGTCAGTTTCTCATCGACTATCACGAGCGACGCGGGGACAAAAACATCGTGTTCTCCGACAATGTCTACGCCCTTCAGCACATTGCGAAGTCCCTGAACAAAGTGTTCATCTGTGGTGCAACAGGCAACAGTGAGCGCATGCAAATCTTGGACAACTTTATGCACAACCCAAATGTCCGGACGATATTCCTTTCCAAGATAGGCGACACGTCTCTCGATCTCCCGGAAGCTACTTGCCTCATTCAAATCTCGTCTCATTATGGATCTCGTCGTCAAGAAGCGCAACGCCTGGGGCGAATTCTTCGAGCAAAACGTCGATCCGATGAGGGATTCAACGCATTTTTCTATTCCCTCGTTTCAAAAGACACTACTGAGATGTACTACTCAACCAAGCGACAGGCTTTTCTTGTAGACCAGGGATATTCGTTCAAAGTGATTACACAACTCGCGGGAATGGATCAAATGGAAGGGTTGACCTTTGCCACACCCAAAGAACGGCGCGAACTGCTTCAGAAAGTGATCGTCGATACGGAGGCAAAGCGTGGTGACCTAGACGAAGATAATACGGATGATTTATTTTACTCCGCTGGGGCGAGAAACAAGAAGAAGAAAGGGACGAGGCGAACAGCGGGCATGTTGGGCGACCTCAGTGGAGGCCAGGACATGGCGTACATTGAACAGAGGAAGGGCGCAAACAAGTCGCTCAAGAAGAAGCCACAGAGCAATCCTTTCTTCAAGAAGCTCGCTCGTGAGAAGCAGAGGGTCAAGGATGCGCGCGAGCAAGCATGAATGGTGTGCAGTGTCATCATTCTGTATTATGTAACAATAGGCTACGGGCATGGGCATGGGCATGGGCATGGGCTATCTGCGGTGAAAAGGACGCAATTGGGCGTTTCGCTGCATGAGATTGTTCTTTTGTCATGATCTGGGTTTCTTAGTAGGTCAAAAAGACATAGTAAATACTTCCGCAATGCCGGATGACTTGTGCGCGGCTGCTCATGCTGCCTACTCGGTAAGTGACACTATGCCGTGTTCGACTTCGCAGGGAATGGGTTGGCCGTGAAAGCAATGCAAGAGTAGCGGTTTGCCATCGCCCATGTATCGTGTCAGTGAGACTGAGAAAGTCGCAGTGCAGTAGAGACAGCGCGGCTTTGCGTGTACTGGTAGAACGTCGCCGGTTGAGGAATATGAACGGTTTCGAATAGGTTCTTTTCGTCAATGTGTGAGAGGTACGATTTATTGTAAACTAAGACGTTGAGATGAAAGCACTTCGATGCGACTACAGCTACCACACAGAATGTCTATATTGGGAAGAGTGCAGCGACATGCATAGCTGATGCAATGGGCGCTTACGGTACACATCTCTAAGGACGTGAGGGATTCCTATCTATTTGCATGGATCAAAATATATTCATATGTATATATGTTCAAAGGATGATTCCTCTCGCATGGTAATATGGTAGATAACATCGACCGTTACAACTTCAAAAGGCGGTGGTAATGAAGGGCAGATATGGATTCTGTTCCACGGCCACTGGTCTGGGTAAAGTCTGGCGAGGCTTGGGAGGTCGCTCTTACAGAGGAAGCAGGCGTCGAAGATCTCGCCAAGTCACATATATGACCTTCCCGTCTTATACGAAAACTACAACCAGCTTATGTAGAATGTAGGTAGATTTGCACGAAGTTCCCAGCATCAGGTGGCCGGCTCGTTTTCCGATATATCATCGTAATACTTCATCCCCATCATGATATGAACATTCAAGTTCGTAGAGGTCAGTTTAGATGCCCCTGGCGTAGGCGGGGCCTCCAGTTCTTCAGGTATAGTGACCCGTGGGAAAAGGAGTTTACCTTAGGTATCTAATCGACTGCGGGGAGCATATCTGGGTACCTGACCTTGATATCCATCTACGAAGAAGGTCCATATTTAGGTACGCAGTATCTCCTAAGCATGTATGACATCATCGGTATGTGGACACCGGGACATTCCATCCGTGGATTTCTCCATCATGTTTGACGTGACATTTGTCGTGTGTCGTGTCATCGGGCTCAGGTTGGTTGGTGTGGAAACACGACATTTGAACATTCGATTGGAGCTTTCTGGACCCTTGAGCTGCCATGCCTCGGGATACCCTGGGTGCTCTCAATAAGCGACCGTCGGAGCTCCAGGATGGCACAGCGGAACGACCTGCCACTGGATGCGATCTATCGGGTACAGGCCGTCGGAGCAATCGTGGAATGTTTACATCTGCCATGATGGAGCCCACCTCGACCGATGTCACCAGGTTGCATATGCAAGTCGTTCGCTGCATGCATAATGCATCATGTATCTATTCAGTTGAGGTAGACATGGATTGGACACAGAGTGCGAACCGCTACAAGCGGCTATAGGCGTTGCAACCTGGAGACTTGGCAACGTTCACGACGGCAAACATGTATTGTATATCGATGGGAGACAAATGGGCACTAGGGTCGGCTATCGATGGCTTTGAAAGTAAGCTTTTCACCTGGTCCCAGCTTTCGATCAGTGAATATGGCCAAAAGCCAAGAAGGCCAGGAACAGCTGGAAAAGTCTGAAAGAGAAGATGATTGCAATCCAGATGCGTCTAAAAAAAGACGGGAATTCCTAGGAATCCGAGGGGCGCCAGGGACTGATTAATTAACTGTCGTTCGAAATCTTGGCATCTCTTATCTCGTGAAACGGGATCTGACCAACCACGGTCAGCAAAGCTGCTGGTTGCGCTTGATAGGGAAATTTCTGCCCATGAGGTCCGCAGTCACCTCATTACGGGGTTTCGGGGGAGGACGAAGAAAGATACGACCAAGCTAGGTTAGGTAGTCCACTAATAAATACCTACATATGTAGATCAACATCCTGTTCATCAGCAACTCGAGAGGGAGCGAGGAAGAAAGAAAAGGCCTGGGGGAAAAAAGTGCCATAACATTTACCTAGAGGCATTCTTCTAGGTACGTATGCGAACCGATCTCCAGTCTACTTTAAGTACTGAAAGTACTTATTAGGTATGAGCTATGCTATAAATTATTGACTCGAGCATTTTCTCATACCTACTCTGCGCCGATATTTTCATGACTCTGCGCCTTCTTCTTGTCATCGACCCTCCACTCAAAACAATTACATACCTAGTTACCTGGACATATATGGATGGATTCGTTTCTGCGCTCAGTAGAAGTTGAATCGCGACTCGACTGTTTGTTTCACTGGCAGATGAAGATCGGGCAATTAATTAGCAGCTCCTGAAAGTACCGAGCAGCGGCGCAGCGTGGCACGGTTCTAGGCTTCGATTCCAGGGGGGGGGGGGGGGGCCGCCTGCACGTCGGGGCCTCTGGACGGCACTCACTGGATAGGTACGAACTCAGGTACCTCGTCAGGTGGACTTACAGGGCCTCTCAATCCCAGTTCGTAGGCTGCCAAGGCCTGGCCAGGGTCTGCTGCGCCTTGACAGGCCTGTACCCAATAGGTGTAGGTTCTCTGCCCAGCTCTGCCCAGCACATACCTTAACTTGTTATCCTACCTAGGGACCTCCACATGGTATCGCGATTACGATTGCGTCTGCGTCTGCGTCTTGGTCTTGCTTTCCCATGCCAAAAGTTGCTCTAATCCCGGCAAGCTGCATCGCCTCTCCAACGTAAAGACTCCCATCCACCTCCTCCCCCAACCTGTGCTCTCAAGGGACTTGCGATCCACCATATCATCGACCGTCAGTCAATCGAACACTTTCACTCTTCCGATCCTCTGTCACACACACCAGCAAGCCGTACAGACACGACAAATCTCTTCAGCAGGTTCCTGCTGCACGGAGCAACACTGTGCAACTCAAGCTGCTCGATTCAGGCCCTCAAACCGGATTCGCCCATGTGTCGAATTTTAGTAAACATCTAATACTTTTGCATGAGCGTAAGTTGTTACCGCGCTCATTCATTCAGCCTCTGCGTCGCATTTCATTTTCATCTCATCCTACTTCATCCTATCTCCCCCCTGCACTGCAGACAGACACGTCCAAGTTACCTACCAAAGGTGTCTACACCCAGGTACCTTACTTTAGATCCAGGTATCTGACCTATACCATACTTGCCCTTACCTACTTGCCTACCTACCTACTTACCTACCTACCTACTTACCTACCTACCTACTTACCTACCTACCTACCTTAGGTAAGTAGAGGTAGTATAGACCGAGATCTAAAGACGCCCATCTCAGCAAGAGGAACCGGGTAGCTGTATGTAACATACAGTTCAGTCCTCTGTGTGCTATCAGCTTCAGTGACTCCAGTTGTCAACTTCTCTCGCGACTCATCGTCCCATGTAGCCTTCCAACAAGCATAGCCCTGTCCGCTCACTACCTTCCAACCTGTTGCTCTTCCTTCTAATCGTCACTGCCTACATACTTGGTATCTACCTGGGCTGTCGAGTTGCTTTGGTCTCAGCCAGAAACCCACCTTCCTCTCACATACTCCTTTGATACTCCTGTTACGTATCAATGCTGACCATGAGCATACCCAGACGACCCAGAGCTTCTGAACAAGAATCATGTTTTGGACTCGCTCGATCATTACAGACCTTACGCACCAGGTCAATCGCTGTTCTGCCGTTTGACACCTTGGACTCACTTTGCAAAGACCCTTCGCGTCTTGAGATAGTCAAGACATATTTCACCTCGCGCCATGGCCAATTTCCGTGAAAAAGCGCTGAGGGCTCTTCAGTCTATACGCCCTTCGTTCATCTCAAGAAACCCGCACTTTAGCTTCATCACTGCACATTGTGAGTCGTCCCATTCCGGAGTTATGGCAATTGAATGCATCTGCTCACCGCCATCAGATTTTTGGATCATAGGATGGACTATCTTTGGCTCTATCTTAATGTTCGCTTCGGCTGGAGGCCAGCTAGCCTACATCGATGCTTTGGCCTTTGCTGCTGGTGCCAATACCCAGGCGGGACTGAACACCGTCGATGTCAATCTACTCAATACCTTCCAGCAGCTCGTGATGTACTTCCTTGCTATGTTGTCCAACCCTATCACTATTCATTCTTTTGTTGTCTTCTTACGGCTATACTGGTTTGAGAAGCGCTTCCAGCATGTCGTAAGAGAAGCGAGATCGCGTCGAGCGACCATCACGAAATCGCGGTCTAAGGCGAAACCAAATTCGTCAGACCCCGAGAAAGGCGTTAATGGACGACCCATCAAGATCATGCACAACACAGGAAAACGGATTACGAACGATGGCATGATCTTGGCATATGATCCTGCAAATGACAATGTTAACGTGGAACATTCCATAAAGGACTCACAGTCCGACGATGATTCGGACAGAAGGACTCCAGAAGAGCGACCTCGATCAGCTGCACCCCAAATCAAGTTCTCCGACCAGGTCAGGAGAAGTGATGCCATACAGAATATAGACGAGGAGGACTCAGACCCAATGCCCTCAAGACGCACCAATGCTGAGCACATTGCCATCCTTGAAAAACAACGCAAGGCCGATAAGAGTGTGCTTCGAATACCAGGACCCCGGGACGCAGATCGGGGGGCGTTGCCCGAGGAGCTGGACGAAGAGGACGAAGCGGGCCCAGGCGTTGTAAACCGGAGGCGGAGGGAATCGAGTCTAGAGCCACAAACGACCAGAAGGTCATCTTCGCTTTCCCATCAGCCGGAACGCCAGCAGACCATCACTATCCAGGAGCCGAGCCGTCCTCCTAGAGAAGGACATCCGAAAATGGAAGAGATAGCCGACAATATCGAAGCAACCGCCCACGTCGTTGGCGGCTTGAAATTTCGCAAGCCTAGGAAGGAAGGCGAAATCATACACAAGACCGAGACCGCAACATCCTCTGCACTGCCTTCTCGAATCAACCCACTGGCAAGGATCAAGACCGCTATCACACAGAGCAAAGGCGAAGATCCCATGCCCTATCTGAGTTGGCAGCCAACACTTGGTCGAAATTCCGCTTTTGTCGGATTATCCGAAGAGCAGCGAGAAGAACTTGGGGGCATTGAGTATCGGTCTTTGAAGACGCTTGCTCTTGTACTCATCGTCTACTTCTGGGGTTACACTCTTTTTGGAATTATCTGTCTTGTGCCATGGATACTGCACGACAACCCCACCTATGGCTCGATCGTCGAAGAGGACGGTATCAACAGGGTATGGTGGGGGTTCTGGACCGCGAACTCTGCATTCATGGATCTCGGGTTCACCCTAACCCCAGACAGCATGAACTCATTCAATACGGCCATTTTTCCACTTCTTATCATGTCTTTCCTCATCATTCTGGGCAATACCGGCTTCCCAATCGTACTCCGATTTATGATCTGGCTCGCATCACTTTTCGCTCCCAAAGGGTCGGGTCTCTGGGAGGAGCTCAAATTTTTGCTTGACCACCCGCGACGGTGCTTTACGTTACTGTTTCCCTCGAATGCCACCTGGTGGCTATTTTTTATCCTCGTTGTTTTGAATGGCATTGATCTGATTCTTTTCATCATCCTCGACGTAAGCCCTCCATTTCCATCATTGTCGAATCATGCTAACTTCAGAACAGCTTGGTAAGGGCGTGGTCGCGGAGCTCCCCCTAAACATTCGATTTTTGGACGGCTGGTTTCAAGCTACCTCGACGAGAACGGCTGGCTTCTCGTGTCTCAATCTGTCTGATGTCCACCCTGCTGTTCAGACATCATACATGATCATGATGTATATTTCCGTCTTTCCCGTCGCCATATCGATTCGAAGGACCAACGTGTACGAGGAAAAGTCACTCGGTGTCTATAACCAAGCCAGCGAATTTGACGATAACCAGACAGGCATGTCGTACGTGGGAACTCATTTACGTCGGCAGCTGTCGTTTGACCTATGGTATATCTTCATTGGTTTCTTCATCCTTACCATCACCGAGGGCCCGCGTATCACCTCTCAAGACTTTAGCATGTTTGCAGTCTTGTTTGAAGTGGTCAGTGCGTATGGCACTGTTGGGTTGAGTCTGGGCTTTACCGGCGTCAACGCGTCGCTGTGCTCCCAATTCACCGTGATAGGTAAACTGGTCATCATTGCCATGATGATTCGTGGGCGACATCGTGGCCTGCCTTACGGTCTTGATCGCGCTGTGCTACTACCTAGCGAGCATCTCGATCGTAAAGAGGAGGAGGATGCAGAGCTGAGGCTACAACGGCGTCAATCAGCCATGTCCATTGGCGCTGTCTCGTCCCGACCTGCAAGTCTGAGCAGAGGCCGGAGCCGTAGTGTGGACCGGAGGAACGTGTTCACTGGACTTCTGCACCCCGGTCCCGTCTACCCGCATCATTCAACTGCCAAATCAGACGCTTCGCTCGCTTTTGGGAGGTCGGAGACCTTCAGACAACATACGACAGAAGCGCGGGGTGAGGGTCACGGCGGGATATCGCCACCAGCGTCGCCCCGAGCTAATAGAGTTGAGCCCCAGCCTGCTTTCAATCATTAGTGGAGGAGAAGCACCATAGGATGGCGACGAGCACCAAATCATCTCGGTCTCCGTGCTGGAACCAACAGGCGTGCCACTGTACCTGCGCACACGCAGGGACCTATTTCACAACCCGGGTTTGCTGCTGAATCGAAAAAAGCTCGAAAAACCCCCCCTCCATTGGCAGTAGTGTTCCAAAATCCATGGTGGGGGAAAAGCGATAGAAAAGTACAATGGTACCTTGGAAGCACCGGGTGACGGGTTTTGCATTTCGTGACGGCGATATGGCACAGGAGGAATACGTTGATTTAATATAGAATACACGACGCAAAGTTGGGGCGCACGCTTGGAGCATATAGATATTTGGTTGATTGTGCATACCTTACAAAGTCGATGCATTTAAGAGCATAGGAGCTGGGGATGTTTTTATTACCTCTGAGTTGGGGAGCGTTGCATGCGCATGACGCAACTATTTGCCTCCCGTCTGGGGTATGCTGTGAGGACTCCCGGCTGGGAAGTTCTTCAAGTTTCTTATCATGGTTGACTTTTAGTAATGATCACGAGGAGGCCTTCAGCCGTAGGTTCCTACCATGATATTCTTCTTCTTACCCTCTTCGCTGCTCACTGGAAGTGATGTACTACGTAGATTTCGGCGTCTCGTTGGTCAAAAACGGTACGCCATCCCCAACTGTTGTGCATACATCCTCACTCACTGCCGTAACGGTAAAGCGGTTTGACCCCAGCGAGGCACAGAGTTCATTGTACAGCTAGGCTTGAGAGTGACTCGATTGAAAAAAAAAAAAAAAAATTTTTTCTTCTTCGAAATTAGAGACCCTGGGCAAATGCCACGGAGGAAATGAGTGCGTCTCACCGACATCAACAGAGCTGGAGTCCTTCAAGTTGAAATAAACCAAAAAGAGTACTGCAGGCACAGCTATTTCCTTTATCGATCTCCAGGAGAGACGAACGCAAGCAAATTGAAAGGCAGAGTGATTGTCAGCAATGAACCAGAATCAGCGGCTCCCTGATTCTATCTAGTCGGAGGATTTCAATAATTAGGTACCTGCAAATCCGTCTTCTTCACCTTCTGCAGCTAAACAAAACCCTGCTCCGAACAATTATCATCAGAGCACAAGAAATAGGAGGACATTTGAGTATTTTCCACGTTAAATGTCAGACGGCTATAATACACCAGGACACGCGAAGGCCGTTATGTAGAGTATCAATGATCAGCTACCCTTCGTGCTACAGTCGTCCGCCCAATATAGATACTCGATCGTCGACTGTCAGAAGATATCTTATCCATGGCAAGCTCAAATGAAATTCACGAAAATATCCGACTTTCTTTGTGAAGACAAGTCAGTCGTGTCGAAATCTTAATATATCTCTTCCTAGCGGAATCGGCTGTGAATACGGCTATTTTCGTACTTCCTCGGGGCTCGGCTGGTAGTCCTTGGCCTGGATCCCATTGGGAAAGTACTTACGAAGCCAGTCAGACTCCTAGTCATCGTCCTCGTCACCTTCCGCGTCCACCTCCTCATCCGCCCCCTTCTCGCCATCACCCTGCGCAGCGTCCTCAAAACCATCAGCATCGGCACCACTCTCAGCATCCTCGTCCCGCCGCGTGGCTCGAGTATCACCTACGGGACCCGCTTCGCCGCCAGTATCGTCTCCTTCATCGATCGGAGGAAAATGAAACAGGTCCTGCTTATAGCTCTCCTGAAATCGTAGGAGTCTTTCGTCCGCTTCGTCGATCGAAGCGTAGAGCCAGTCGGGGATGTCGACTTCATCTTCGTCCGCATATCCTATCTGACGAGCGATTCGTTTGGTGCGTTGAGGTTTGAGGATATTGCGCTGGATGACGGGGTAGTAGTGTACGGCCTTCTGGTCGATGGTCTCGTCATCGTTGAATGCAAGCAGTAACTCCTCATCGTACTTATTCATCTGATCAAGCTCATGCTCTTGGACTGTTTCATATCCACGGAGGTGCTTGAGCGGGAAACTGGGCTTGCCTTCCTTTGACGCAGTATACAGACTGTCGTCATCGCGGGAAGGGTTCTCGATGTCGAAACGTTGCTTAAACCGAGTGGCGGTCTCTGTCGTATCCGGTAGGTAGACATCGTACGACGCACACGTGAATGGCTTCGGATTGTGTTCGGGGTCTCGCTCGTAAGCTACCGCCGCTGCTCTCTGGGCTTCTTCCTCTGCGGCGGTTGGTTCCGTGGGGCGAAATAGGGTGGCTAGCAAGCGCTTGTCATATATTTTAGAAGGAGGCACGGGATTATTCGTAAACTTGACCGTCACATAGGCGCCAGCATCCGGCAAACTCTCAGGGCCATCAGGGATCAAAGGCCAAGCATCGACAACCTTCAAATTACGCTTCGAAGGATGCTTGACTTGGCTCTTGTCCTGCAGATACTTCTCGGCGGTCGCAAAGCTCTGGTCTATCTTACGCTTGACATAAGCAGGCGAGCCTTTGTCAGGCTCAGGGGAAGACCGTTTGAGCGGGCGCTTCAAAGGCGCCGGGTTGGTTGCTCGCAGAGAACCTCCGTCGTTATGAGCTTTTTGCCTCTCCGAGGATATGTATAATGTGTGACGGAGGAAGGATACATTCGGGTTGGAAACTTTGGGTTTTCCGAGGGTTTGAAGAGGTCGAAGAAGCGCCAGGTCATGAGGGTGGATTGTCGGTTCTTGGGAGGGTGGTTGAATTGCTGTACATCAAATTAGCCGAGACTGCACGGGTCTTTGGCATGAACATCATCGCATACAGCTCTCGTCGCCATCGAAGATACCTGGCATCCCCACCAGGTCCAGAGGCATGCCCAATTCTGCATCAGCCTCGATGTTGAGCGGCTGCTCTCGGGCCAATCTCGATGCAAAGCCGGGCGCGGTATACTGCCCACTGGCCAATCCAACGTTGGGGATATCCAGAAGCTTGGGCGGATTCGGCGGGGGCGGCAATGTGTTCGCATACCGTATCCTGGCTACAAAATCTTGATGCACCGATCGTTGCTCGGCGCTGCGCGAGGCCGACGACATCTTGGAGGGTTCTTATTCGGGGGACCAGAAATGCAAGGTAAGAAAGCACGCGCACTCGAGAGAAACGAATCCAACGGGCAGGACGTGAATGCACTGGCATGCAAGGGCAAAGCGCAGTGGTTGATGATGGGTGGTGGCCGGAATGTGCAGCTCGGCGGCCGGGAAAAAAAAGTTGGAGGTGGGAAAGATGAAGTTCATCCAAGCTCCCGCGACACGTTCCTTACCTCTCCTGAAGGCTACGCGCCAGCCGCCCACCCCGCGGCCCAGAACAAATGGAAGGATTGGGCATGCTTGAACCATAGACAGCAGTCAAAAGTCCAATATATGTATTAAATTTGTCTTTCATTATAAGGTCTATCGTTATTCCAATCACCGTTGTTGCACTTGGCGTATCCTCTCAACGTGTCATATCATTTGGCACCGCGAGCTGACTTGACCTAGAGCCTGAGGGTGCATCAAGCATTCCCACTACTCACATTGGAGACTGCAGCTTCCAGTCCCTAGTAGTACATAGTGCATGCAATCATTGTATATTTATACAGGAGAAGTCCAAATCTGCCATCCCATGCACATTTGATTGCCTTCTCAGCAAGATTCGAGCTGATCCCTGAACCTCAAAGTTGGCTTCTACGGGCCAATCCGCGCACATCTTCTTTGAGTACAGGCCCCTCACAGCAGGACTTTATGAAGTGCTGCTCTTGCCATACTTCGCCTTACCAAAAGAGAACGGGACGTATCGGTACTTGATCATGTGCTGGATTTGCTTGCGCACTGCATGATTCGTCAGCATTTCTCAATAAGCCTCTACGCGCAGCCTCGGATGTATTACTTACTCGTCAGAACGAACAAGATGATCCAGTACATGACCAGAACAGGCCAGAAAACTGGAACGTTGAAGATCTCGAACCAGGTGCAGAAGAAGCCGATCAGGATGGCGCGAGTAGCCTCGTGCCAGAACTTGAATTCGGGAAGCCGGCGAATGAAGGGTCGAAATTCCTCATCCCGTTTGGTTGGAAGTCCACCAGCGGATCCGTCCTCCATCTCGTTGTCTAGCATCTCATTTGAAGGGTCGAACTTGGGCTGGAGGAAGGCAAGGAACAGGTTGAGTAGGTAGATGCCGAGCGCATACGCGACTAAATCTCGGTTGTTAGTACCACCTCCAATTGAGAACAGTTTGCGATGCGCTGCATACCGATGTACCAGCCTTGTGCAAGAAGGACCCGAAGAAAGAATACACATAGGGTGACACCAGTACCGATCCATCGGTAAAGGACATGGGGCGTGGCCTTATCTAACAAAGTCTGGTAATGCTATGGAATAGTCAGCTCTGAGGCCTCCATAGGCGCCATGCGGAAGCATACCCTCTGAAGCTTGGAGGTTTGCGCTGTGACCGCCGCAAAGGGGGTCTGCTCCTGCTCGATGTTTTCCATGGTGAAGTCCGACTAAAGGGGGAGCAGCGCAGTTGGGATACGGGTTTCGTTGTTGGAGGCGAGCCACAAGACGTCTGAGGTAGTTCTCAACGGAAAGAAAGTCGCTCAGTCGTAGATAGGGTAAAGTAGTTGGAAGCGTAGTTGACTGCGGAGGGTGAGGCTGCAGAAAGGAAGAGTTTGTTGGTCATCCAGACTAAATCTTCTGCCGTCGCGACCTCTTTGGAGATTGGCGTGTAAGGGTAGACAGAGCAGGGTAGGGCAGGGTCTCGCTCGCTCCTCTAGAATACATAGGTATCTATGAGAACAGGACGATCTGGCCCGCTAGAATTCCATGGGCGCTTTTCACTAGCCATACGCCACACTCAGCCTCCAACTGCCACGCAATCTTGACTAAACCCCCTTTTTGGCATGTTCCCCTTTACTGTGAGATAGCTGTAGCTGCAGCTGAGGCATCGGACATGGCCCAAGCTCTCTTTTGCATGTGCCTACTCCGATGCTCCGATTTGTAGCCCGTCTCTTTTGCACATGCAGCTAGTCCGATGTAGTGGGCTACTCGAGATACCTAGCATCAGCGCTACGTGTCTCACCCAGAGCAGGTACATGCCGAATTAGGTACAACCAATAATGTGCCTTTTAAAGGTATAATGAGGATGTAATTATCGGTATACCTTCCGTTCGGCCAGCTTCGGCCTTTGATTATCCATCTCGACCATTACCGTCGTCATTCCGTGGAGAGCTTCGATTGGAGACGCCCATTGTTGAAGACTCCCGCCGCTACAAGCTCTTACTCAAAGTTGTGTCTACTTTCGCACTTCCCTGCCCCATCGAAGTCTCGGGCATTGGCTTCATCCAGCTGAATCACTCGTCGCAACTCTACTATTGGCCTGCTCGTTTTCCAGTCAGAGAATCTGCGTGCTGCTGTTACATAGTCCAACTCACGACTGCACCAAAGGTCATTCAAGATGAACACACTTCGTGCATTGAGGCCAGTTGCCTCACGGCTGCAACCAGCTACGTTGCCCCGAGTATCACGGCCCTTCTCCGCCTCTGCTACTAGAACCTATGAGTTTATCCAGACCTCAGAGCCGAAGCCAGGCGTTGGTCAAGGTGAGTGATGCAAACTTACGTAAAATACGGTATATACTCACCCATAGCTTCACAGTAACGTTAAATCGTCCCAAAGCCCTTAACGCATTGTGTACGCCGTTGATTGATGAGCTCAACCAAGCTCTAGGCGATTTCAATGTGTCAGATCGTGTTTCGGTCATCATCTTGACCGGCTCCGAGAAGGCGTTCGCTGCCGGTGCGGATATCAAGGAGATGCAGCCTCTCACGTTCTCTCAAGCATACACCAAGAGCTTCATTGAGTCATGGTCGGACCTGACCACGCGGGTCAAGAAGCCCATCATCGCTGCTGTTTCCGGCCACGCGCTCGGCGGAGGGTGTGAGCTGTCCATGATGTGCGATATCCTTTACTGTACAGATAATGCCAATTTTGGACAGCCGGAGATCAAGCTAGGCACGATTCCAGGGGCGGGCGGTAGTCAGAGGTTGACACGAGCGATTGGCAAGTCCAAGGCTATGGAGCTTATTCTCACAGGGAAGTCCTTTTCAGGAGCGGATGCAGAGAAATGGGGCCTAGCTGCGAAGTCTTACCCATCTTATGATGCCCTCATGGAAGCAACTCTGAAGACGGCAGAGACGATCGCGAGTTACTCGAGAGTGGCCATCATTGGCGCGAAGGAGGTAGTCAACAAGAGCCAGGACCTGCCTCTGAGGGACGGCGTCGAGTACGAGAGAAGGGTGTTCCATGGCATCTTCGGCAGTCAAGACCAGAAGATTGGGATGAAAGCCTTTGCTGAAAAGAAAAAAGCCGAGTGGACTCATGAGTGAGATTCGAGGCCTCTGCACGGCTGGACACTCGCTGTAAGTATCCTTGAACCCTCCGAGCTAGTATGATAGGTGCGGTCGGCATACGAGGTCTCATATTACGAACTTAGATGTCCACACGACGAAGGTGTCGTTTCGGCCACATATGGCATCGACGTCTAGTCTAGTAGTAAAACCAGATCGTGCTTTTTCCATCTATCAGCCTAGAGTAGCCCTTCCATTCACGCGAGCATGATGCTCTTTAACTGAAACTCGATGTCCTCGTACAAGAAGCATTGCACGCCTTCTTCGTTGCTCGCTGTCACCCTTGGAAGAGGAGACTGAGCATCGTAGACGCTCCCATCTCGCAATTTTTCAGGAAGACAATTTTTCACCCTTTCACGTCGAGGATTACTCGGCCAGTAGAACCGATGGCTAGCGATGTACTCACAAAAGTCAGTGCCAAGTTTTTGCGCAATGATCATGACCGTCAGGCCTGCATGATCTGAATTGGCCACAGCTGCTAATAGCTTATGTCTTTTCGTGCTGTGGTCGTTGCCAGTAGTCTTGGATCCCGCGAGTACGTTTGCGACCTGAGAAATATGAGCGATTTCACCTGTGTTCAGCCAACTATGGACCTCCACAGACCCGAGCCATAGCCTTACAAGCGAACCTTGGTGAACTGATCCTTCAAACGATGTTGTCCAAGTCTGGAAGCGGAGCCATCGTGCAAAGTTCCCAAGACGCTCCAGTGTGAGAATGCGTTCTACGTTGTTGCGCCACGTCATGGTATTCCCATCTTGAAACCTGACTTCCACGTCCAGAAATGGCGTGAGGCTCACGCTCTTCGCAGAGAGCCTGCCATCCTTAATGCCGTAGTTTATCATATAATCTCTCCACTCTGGTCCAACCCTGGATGACATATGCTGTCTTCCGAGTTGCCATCCAACCCAAGACCAGCTCGGAAATATCTCTACCCGGCGAATCGTTATTTCATATTCTTCCCTTCTCTTAAGAGAGTAGTTCCATTGAAGTGATGCAATGAGAGCACTAGTCTGGAACCTCGATTCTGCCCATAATGGTGATGATGCAGAAGGTAATGGAAGTCCGCACAAGAACCTAGCTTGGTATCTCCCAGCGTAGTACTCTAGTACACCGTAAAAGGCGTTCGACTTGTCACTATCATACGACAAAAGTCGTCGACAATACGACTGAATGTGCATTTCGATCTCTTTCTCGGGATTGCCCTTTCCGCGACCCAGGAGTATCCGAGGCACATCATTCGGTGGTTTGAGATCTCCTAGATGTGCCATACTTTCGTAAAAATGGTTGTTCTGACATTGGAAATATACCTCCCTCGTGCCAATAAGGATTCGTCGCTTAGATAAAAAATCCTCTTGATAGGTCCATCCTCGCGAGCTCCAGGCAGAATGGCGAACTTCCGACTATAGCCGCAGCTCAGCGGCTACGAATGTAAACCCGCGAATTCGAAGATAAGGCTGCTTCTGGAGGTGGATTCGTGGGAGCATGACTCCCGGTATAGGGTAGTTCGGGTCGTTGGCACAGGCTGCAACGAGTGTCAATTTTGAGTTGCTATAGATCGTGCCCATTTTTTGTATCAAAGCGTGTTTCTCTTGGTCGTCGTCCTGGGGAATGCAGTATCTATCGACCCATAGATACCTCAAGCCTAGAGACTTAACGATCACAATAGCATCCTTGATTAAGCGCGGGGCATTCGTCAACAGGTACTTTTGCTGTTGTGAGCCTATGGCTGAGCTATTCCCCCACACATAACTGAGCGTCACGTAGTTGTCCCCAGGATGCGGTAGACGTATGAGGTCCTCCGTGAGACAATCGATGACTAGAAGGGGTTGCGTGGAGTTTTGGCCCTTGCATTCTGGATGGTTCTCCTCACAAAACCGTAAGCAGTTCTTTACAGTCTCCCAGTCGATCCGGGTGGCCGTCTCCTTCATGTACCGCAGAGTCGGCCTCGTTTCAACGCCGATCTTGGCGTTCTTGCAGTACACGTCGACGCTCTCAACATAGCCCCTGCTTCTGCATAGCTTTTTAGGGAACTGATCACCATCTTTCTGAGCGTACATGACATGGTAAGGAGAAGCCGGACGTAGCCAATCCCAGAAAAACGAGCACATTTCACACTTGTGGTCCCATCTGTCTTCAAAAATCGCGAACTCGGATGTGTTCATCTCGAGGGATTTCAACCTCTGGACAAACTGGTTGATATCGAGTGAACTGCATCGAAAACAGATCCGCTTTGCCGGATCCATGAATCTGCTAGAGCGAGATGGCGGAGCCGGTTGCCGTATGGACTTGTCGGGTTGACCGTGTGCCAGAATCGACATGATCCTCTCTTTACTGACGCCGGACAGACTCCTGGTTACTTCAGAACTCTGTCACATTAAGTTATTGTAATGGGTTTCGTAGCCGATATGCATAGTTTTCGCTCATGAAGCCACCGCTTGTGGGAGAAGAAAGGGGGAGAGGTGACGAAGTTGATACAGAAAACAGGCAAAGGAAATTGTGTGGAGGATCGTAGGGGCCAGGACGATGAAACAGGAAAGATCAGGCAGGCTACAGTACCTAACTATAGACGTCCTCATAAGAGGGCAAATCTTCTCACCAAGGAGGCGAGTCAATTCGGCGAACGTGAGGGACCTAGTTGACTTGTCTGGAGCTGAAAGTACATAGGTATAGTTATAGCCCCGTATCCATAGTTCGATAGCATTGATTAGGCAAGTGAGTTGATTCGCGTGATGGCGGGAGGCAGTGCTGACGGCAGCTTCTGAGGCTCACATGTGAAAAAACAAGGTATGTTTTTATCTGAGACTTACCGATTGAAGGGTACGGTGTCGCTTTCCGTTCCAGCACAGGTCTAGCCAGTGAAAGGGGGAGAGTTGAAGGGCGTTTCCCGCAACAGCAGGTAGCCCTGCTTGGATACTGGGGTGGTGAGATGGGTGCGCCAATGATCTGCAGCGTCTCCTGGAAATCAAGGGTTGGCTGTCGGTAAGGCTTTTTTTCTTTTTTCCTCTTTCTTTCCTCGCGCGCAACAACTTATTGTTGGTCTTCGTCTCATAATATTGAAGAAAACTATAGATGGGAAAATACCGAATGACTTGGCTCAATACTGTCGGTCTGTCACTGTCACACGCGCCCTGATCCTCAACTGCAACTGCGGGTTGCGGGTCTACATACCCTACGCTACGTGTAAGGTTGGGTAGGTAGGGCTGAGCTGACCTTCGTCGGTACCATTTGGAGGTTCTATATACAGTATCCATGAACATGGGTATGCCATGTAACTACTAATCTAAAATGCGTCTTCAGTTTGCACGGACAGTATAGTCGCCAAGTACACTACGATGAACATTGAGACAGCAAGGTGCGGAGTTCTTGCTGGAGTTTCCGCTACATGTCTCTCTAGAGAACCTAATAAGCCTTCTATCCAGAGTTCATGCACCGACTCATTCCGCATCATACGGACATCATAGGGAGAGTAGTTGTCCGCGCTAGGTACTACGTGCATCATTGACACCTACCTGGGTACATGACCCAGGGAAAGTCTTGCAGCTGGCGCTGAAGCTGACGCTGACGCTGACGCAGATGCTGGTGCGAGTGCACCCTGGCAAGGTATCTGAACGCATCTGAGCCGATGGGATGGTCCATGTCATCATCACACTGTAGAATTTGATGCAATATTCGATGCCAATTACGTCGAGGCGAGACTAATAAGACGACGGCTACTATTGGCAGTATGCAGCGGTCGTTGGGCATGTCCAATACGAGGGCGAGGTCACTATTCCCCGAAGCTTCCCCCACCATCTCAAAAATCGGCCATCAGCACGTTAGCCGCCGAGCCCCAACCCTCGACCTGGACTCAAGTGCTCTCCAACGAGGCCAGGGCCGTCTTGCAGTCGAATAACAAGGCATAGAGGCACGAGCTCGGCACCCGCAGTAGCGATGAGTTCGGCACGACCTGGAGTCGACTTAGAGAAGGAGTTGACTTGCTCGGTATGTTCATTCGCATCCTCTCACAAAGTGATATGATCCATCAGCCCTTCCCTTCGCCAGTTTGGTGGGGTTTGTCCGGGCCTCTGTCGGCAGCCTGACTGACCGACTTCAACTACGCAGATCTGCACCGAGCTTCTCTACCAACCCTTGACGCTGCTCGACTGCCTGCACACATTTTGCGGTTCATGTCTTAAGGACTGGTTCAGTTGGCAGAAGAGCGCTGCAGAGACGTCGCCCGATCCTCCGTCCCCGGGCACCCAGATCTTTACCTGCCCATCATGTCGGGCCGCTGTTCGAGATACCCGGCACAATGCCACCGTCACCACGCTCCTCGAGATGTTCCTCGCCGCGAATCCAGACAAGTCAAAGAGCCAGGAGGAGCAGCAGGAGATGGGTCAAAAGTATAGACCTGGTGACAATGTCCTGCCGCAGGTCCAGCTGCCGGACAAGTCATCAGAGGAGCGGAGAATGGAGCAGATGGAACGGAGGATGCTGGAGCAAGCCCGAGATATGAGTCTTCGCGACATTGGCGTCGACTTGTCAGAGGGGTCCAGACGACGCCGCGAGCACAGCCGGGAAACACGAAACAGAGATTCGGGAGACCGGACGCGGAGGGAGGGAGAGCACCGGCGTCGGGCCGAGTCAAATGGGATGCTCTCTCCCGATTCATCAGATGAACGACGGCGCCACCGCAGCGAATCACAGCACAGGTCGCGCGACTCATCCCAAGTAAGGAGGAGACACATAGAGCATCAAGCGTCGATAAGGTCATTGATCAGCTCTTCCGACGTTGATTCTCGCGACTTGGAGAGGGAGATCGACGATTTCGCAAGACAAATTCAGGAAGAGGGCTTACTGGATGGCTTAGATCTGGATAACATTGATCTCACGAGGAATGATGATCTCAGCCGGAAGATTACAGAAGCATACAGGAGGCGACAGAGAGACCGGTCGCGGCCGGAACCATCAGCAAGGCGTAGTAACGTCAGTATCGCCTCGCACCGACCTGAAGCTATACAATCGCAATCACATTCGCACCTGCGGCCAGCAAATGTAGATGCTCTTCGGGTCGCGAACCGACCAAGATCAAATTCAGCGCACACAAGACCATCCAGCTCAACCGGTCACCCAGAGGATCGCAGCCGGCCACCAGTCACGTCAACACACCTAGATGTCCGCCCAGACCCAGAAAGGCGGCGGCGGCGGAGGACGTCCAGCGCAAGTCGGAGTGCGACTGATCCCGTCCGTCCAAGGACACCGGAGACCCGGCCAGCAGCCAGATCGCAGACGGATTTGACGCTGCGATCACAAAGCACAGAACCCCCCAATCGCCGACCCTCAATATTTGACAGCCGAAGTACGAGTATGCCCATCAGCGCGCCAGGTCGACCATCTACAACCGAGCCCCCGGGTAGTAGGGAAAGAGACCTGTCATTCGGTGGGCGAGCAACCGCAGCTCAGACTTCAGCGTTTCCCTCTCCCCTCATTACCAGCGCGATGACCAATCCGGACCAAGATGGACCCAACAGTGAGCTTCCTCAGAGAAGATCCAGGCCGAATAGCGCGATCGTTCCGCAAAGTCCACTGCCTAGCCTCGGTCTTATCACATCACCTACTCAGGCATCGTACCACCAAAGGACAAGGTCGCACTTTTATCCGGAGCCGAGCATCACCTGTTCTCGTTGCCAGAGACCCCATATTGAGTACGAGCTGCATTATAATTGCTCAAAGTGTGCAGGCGGCAGCTGGAATATTTGTCTCACTTGCTACCGTCAGGGCAAGGGCTGTCTTCACTGGTTTGGCTTTGGGTATGCTGCCTTTGCCAAGTGGGAACGTGTGCGTGAGCAAGAAACAATTCCCATAGAACCGCTACACTTGCTCACGTCGAACCGGTATTTGCCTCCAAAAAGTATCCCTGGCGGAGCCGAAGGTCGTCGGACACTCACAACAGACGACCCGGCTCAGCGACTCGAGAGTGGCATGTTCTGTTCTCGTTGCCTTGTGTGGGCAAACGAGTGCTTCTGGCGTTGTGATCAGTGTAATGACGGAGACTGGGGCTTTTGCAACAACTGCGTCAACCAGGGATGTGGCTGTACGCATCCTCTACTTCCACTTACCTACGTGGCACCATATTCGAGTGCGAGTTCGAGCCCGGGTCATACTCCTCCTCAGTCTCCCGGGATCGGAGGTGGGCCTGTTGCAGGAAGGGGACATCGACGTCCACGCTCGGCGCAACTATACATGGGCCCAAACGCAGCTGACATTGGAAATTTCAAGCCGCTCAGTTTCAATACTACCTGTGATATATGTCGAACCACCATCCCGCCTTCTCGACGAAGATATCATTGTTTCAGTTGCACGAGCACGGTAGTACCAGATACTCAGCCTGGCGATTACGACGTCTGTCTTACTTGCTATGACAATCTTGTACATGAGGGACGACTGAGCTCCGAAAACGGATATAGCGGATGGCGGAGGTGCCTGAACGGACACCGTATGGCCCTCATCGGCTTCCTTGACGCGAAAGGTGGACAGAAGCGGTACACCGTGGCCGACCTTGTTGGGGGTCGGGACTTGCGAACAGCCCCCTACGATGAGTTACCAGGGGTACAGATGTGGTGGTGGAGCGGGCCGAACCAATCTCGCCTGCAAAGACTAGCTACTTTTGACGTGACGGCCACGGCACCCGCTCTCGAAGACGGGACAGAGCAATTCCCGCCAGACGGAGGCGTCGGGATGAAGGGGTTCGCGAGATGGGCCTGGTTTCCGAAGGCCGGGTCTGACGATGAGTTGCTGTTGCCCAAAGGGGCGGAGGTGAGGGAGATAGAGGACGTAAATGGTGACTGGTACTTTGGGTGTTATATGGGAGCCAAGGGACTGTTTCCTGCCCCTTATGTCAGGGTCTAGGAGGGCTAAGGGGATTGAGTTCGGATTTGCATTGCGACGCGGGGCATGGACGATCTGTCTTATGACAAGTGGCGAAAGGACTGGTAGAGGGCTGTGAGCATGGTTTAATCCCGTTGCGACTTGACCTGCCCATCGCATGCCGGTCGCTTAATGTCTATTGAATACCACACCACCTAGAGTATTGTGAAGTGAGTGATCTCATTGCGTGGATCCCAGCGTGTATTTGCCTGTGGTGTACTCTTCTGCTCGTATATACGCGGGACCCTTCTTTGCATGCCATCACGAATATCAACTCGAAGACAACAACGTCGATAGACGATATCCTATGACGGCCTATGGCTCAATAGTTCACGGCATGACGTGCTCAGTCAAGCGGCCACGGCTCGGCCGTTGCAGCGGCGCCCGGGCCGAACTAAAGCTCGCCCCGCCAAAATTATTTCTAAGCCAGCGAGCGACATGGAAGCTTCCGAATTGCCCACTTTCCTACACCTTTCTCTTCCTTCCTCCCCTCCGACCTTGATTCTTGTAGTTACTTTCATTCGCTGATCTCGGGCGCGGAGCAAGAACCAGGTAGCTATGGCGACAGCGACGATATCCCGCCAATTCGCTCGGCGGTTTGCGACCACGGCGCGCAGAGCCGCGGCTCAAGCTCCTGCAGCTGCCGCCGACCCGAGTCCTTATACGCTTGCTGTGTCGAAGACCCAGGGTGTTGCGAAAGGATTGACTGGAGGTTTGTTACCATTCTTTACGCTACTAGTTTTTACGGAAGCCTGGAACTTCATGAGTTCGAGCGACCCTTGTACAGCAGTCCAGGTTACGTATGCGCTATGGGGCTGCCAACGACCTTGAGGGACGGCAACGGGACGACGCACTACAACGCTCCTATTCGCAGGTCAGCTCGCTAACATGTGGCTCGAACAGCAATCGGCAACACCCCCCTCATCCGAATGAACACCCTCTCTGCGCAGACCGGCTGCCACGTCCTGGGCAAAGCCGAGTTCATGAACCCCGGCGGTTCCGTCAAGGACCGCGCGGCGCTCTACGTCGTCCTCGACGCCGAGGAGCGCGGCCTGCTCAAGGCGGGCGGCACCGTGGTCGAGGGCACGGCCGGAAACACGGGCATCGGGCTCGCGCACGTGTGCCGCTCGCGCGGCTACCGGCTCGTCATCTACATGCCCAACACGCAGTCGCAGGGCAAGATCGACCTGCTGCGGCTCCTCGGCGCCGAGGTCTACCCGGTGCCCGCCGTCGCCTTCGACAACCCGGAGAACTACAACCACCAGGCGAAGCGCCACGCCGACCGGCTGTTCGCCGAGAGCGGCAACGCCGTCTGGACGAACCAGTTCGACAACACGGCGAACCGCCGCGCGCACATCGAGACGACGGGCCCCGAGATCTGGGCGCAGACGCAGGGCCAGGTCGACGCCTTCACCTGCGCCACCGGCACGGCCGGAACGCTGGCCGGGGTCACGCGGTACCTCAAGGACGTCTCGGGCGGGCGCGTCAAGGCGTTCCTGGCCGACCCGCCGGGCTCTGTGCTGCACAGCTACATCCAGTCTGGTGGCAAGTTGTCGGAGCGCAGCGGCGGCAGTATCACCGAGGGCATCGGCCAGGGCCGCATCACGGACAATCTGGCGCCAGATCTAGCGCTGCTCGATGGCAGTGTGCACATCCCCGACGCCAAGAGTATTGAGATGGTATACCGGTGTCTCGACGAGGAGGGCTTGTACCTGGGCGCGAGTTCGGCTCTCAACGTCGTGGCGGCCAAGGAGGTCGCGGAGAAGATGGGCCCAGGACATACGGTCGTGACAATGCTGTGTGATGGTGCGTATCGGTACGCGGATCGCCTGTTCAGCAGGAAGTGGCTCGAGTCGAAGGACCTACTGAGTGCAATTCCGAAACATCTGGAGAAATACATAGTACTGCCATAACGGCAGAGACGACCGAGAACAATATACTTGTAAAGATGCAGACGGTCAGCGCTTGTAAATTGGATGATTCATCCAACGACAAGGATTACTGTATATATATATATATATGTACAGTACAACTTGGTGGTAATACACTGGTGACTTTTTACAAGATATTCCCCTCCTGATTTACATGCTTTTCCACCTACGCATTGAACAGCTTGCTGTATACAGCTTCCCCTCGCTTAGTTTGCGGGCCCTTGGCCTGTCTCGCCTCTTGGATCTCGGCGGCCAGCGTGTCATGCCTCGACTGCAGCTGTTGCGCTAGCTCTGTATCGACGACTTGGATTGCAATTCCGAGCCCGTAAAGAAGCGGGGACGCCAGAGTGACGAACTTGTTCGGTTCAAGTAAGTAACCCATCTTGTCGTAGTCCTGGTAGAGCTCCTGTGGTTGCACTTCCTTCAACTTCTTCCCCTCCGGCCACAGCTTGACAATGTCTTTAGCTAGCCTGTTCACCTTGTCGACCGCCTCCTCACCTGCGCCATATTTAGAGACTAGAACAGCGGCAAGGTGTAGTGGCGACGCCAGCACCATCGGGTCACGGGCTAGTGGCAGCTCGCCCGCCAAGGGCACTTCGTATTTTCGCCGCTTGGGCTGGTGGCCTTCCTCCTGGATGAGCTCAACGACCATCTCGGCCCAGCGCAGCGCCTTGCGCGTCTTACCCTCGGCCCATCCTGCGTCGATAGCCATCATTTGGACAAAATGCAGCGTCTCGTTGACCTTCTCACTACTATCGAGCTTGAAGGCGGTACGCTGGACGCCGCGCGCGCACTCGATGATGTCGTAGATGTAGCCCTTCTTGCCGCAATTGCGCAGGATCTTGGCATAGAAGTCGGGCTCGAACTTGTAGCCTGTGTGGGCAATGCCCTCGAGTAGGGGCTTAAGGTTCGCGAAATCATCCGGGGTCTCGAAGGACTCAATGGCGTGGATGACAGATTTGCGGGTATTAGGGATCTCGCCGCTGAAGGGGTTCTGGTGACGGAACTTGAGGACCTCCCCATCAATATCGATAATTATAGGATCGGCCTGTAGCTTCTTCGCATACTTGGGGTTTAGGATCTTCTTGCGCTGGACAAGCGGGAGGTAGGAGGGGAGGATAATCTTGGTCCGGATATTGCTGAGGAGAGTGTCAAGATCGGGATTAGACGTAGGCGAGAAACGTGTGATCTGTGCTGTGAGGTGGTGTTAGCAAGTAACAGGCATCAAAAGGTGCTACATGGGCGCCAGTTGCGCATACCGTCTCTCCTCGGCGTAGATGTGAAGCTCCGTTGGCCTGCTACCCTACGCGCAGAGGCCTCGAATGCGCAGATGTCAGCACTGAAAGCGCTCAGCGCCAACCGCCTAGACATCTTCAAAGACTGAGACGACCCGTCCCACCTTTCACGGCTTCAGTTGTCGAGTACGGCTGCGTAGAGTTCGGTACTTGGTTGTATGGTGCTGTGTTGTGCTGTGCTGCGCTGTTCGGTTTGACAAAAGCTTCTCTATCTCGAAGTCCCTAAAATTTCCAATCAGCAAACCAGGATGAGCAGTGGGACGGGCTGCAAGTGGACTTCGGGGTCCCACTGGGGTGAACATTACCTAGCGGGCAGGTACCATCCACCGAGACTCGTCCGCAAAATCGTTTCTCCACTCAGCTGGGGGGCCCATCCCCCTGTAGGCCTGGGAGCAGGTGCAGGTCCTATTGGCCTGCAGGTGGCAGTGGTCTGGATCCGACTTCGACTTTTTGATGGCTTCGTTTTGAAGAGCGTGACAGGCCGTACCCATTCCAAGCTTTGCCTGTGCCATTACCGCCGACCATGATCGTTCAAGCAGCCCGGCGGCCGCTCGGCTGCTGGAAGGCAGTGATGAGACGCACCCGACAACAACAACAGCTTATGCTTCGGCCAATGGCCACAGCGACTACGCCAACAAGTGCCGCGACACCATCACCACCGCCGGGAATACTACCAACGAAACCAACCTTCTGTACGATGAACCACTATTTTTTAAAATTCCAAGGCCGATGTGCATTACACTGGAATACACCCAATTCTCTACCTTCATACTGCAGATACGCTAACGTCTTCCTATCAGACACCATGCAATCCAAAGACCCAAAGAAACCAATCCGCTCCGCCTTCGCTGTCTACCCTCGCGTTCCTTCGGCACGCAAGACGAACCCTGCGGCCCTCGAGGCCTATCACGCTCAACAAATACGTCGCCTCGACCGCACTGGCGCCCGGACACAGCTTTTCTCCAAAAAGAACCCCGATGCCGCAAAAGTCGGCGATGTCCTGCAAGTTAGCACCAACCGTGGTGAGCCCTTTGCTGGTGTTTGCCTCATGATCCGCCGCTCTGGCGTTGACACTGCCATCTTGCTGCGCAATCACCTCACCAAGCTTGGTGTTGAGATGTGGTATAAGATCTACAGCCCCAACATCACGGGTATCGAGATTATCTGGAGACGGCCGAAGAGGGCTCGCCGCGCGAAACTGACGTACATGCGCCAGCCTAAGCATGATATGGGCAACGTGGATCATTTGGTTGAATCATGGCGGCGCATGAGGAACGTGTTCAGCTCCAAGTCGAAGGGCGCAAACTCGGGGCGGCAAGGGAAGCACAAGAAGAGGTGAACGGGTCGATAAAAGCCAGAGAAATGGCCCGAGTATGCACAGGCGGACATTTTTTAGTCTGAGGACCAATCACGCCCGATGAGAGTGCGTACAAGTTTCCGGAGATGAGGACAATCAATGTCTGAATTTTGTAAACATTATGTAGACTTGTAAAATACGATGATGTACCAAATCGACCAGCTTCATTGGCCATCTCCGCTCACCCTATCACATATTACGCCGTCCAATCTCAACTTGTCGACATTCTGTGCGGCTTCCCCGAATCTCTCCGTTCCGAAGAAATAAGATTGGAACTTCCAGGGTAGCGGAAGCCGTCACGCAGTACAACGTAGGGACTCGATGATCTTAAGTGAACACAGCTTGATGTGCTAGCCCACAGGGAATACTGGAGCCGCATACTGTCCGCAGTCTCCTGTTTCGAAGCTTCCATATTAGCAATTCAGCGAGCCACGCGTCGAAAGCCCTATCTAAGAAGACCTGGCAATGCCGGTTTGGTGTGACAAGGAACGAGTCTATACTTCTTAGGCTTCTGTCATCATGGACATATGAAGTCGCAAGGTTGTAGATGCCAGCTACTATGCGAGAGGATTCCTTTCCTTATAAATTGGTCACAACAACGGAGGCCATCAGATTATTCTAAATCCTTGATTTGATCAGCCGTAGGCTTCTAACTCTTGCACTCTCTGTTTGTGTGAAGGCCGTCCCCCCCAGAAGACTCTATGGGCCCATGAGATCGAGAGCAGCTTGGATTGAGGACAGTTGAGGAGGCCACGTAGCAAGGATGCGCCTGCGAGACCGCCGCCAGAGATAGCAGCTCAAATGGGACGAGCAGGCATCGCAGTAAAGTTGATTTCGAGCCTCTGTAAGTAAAGGTCTGAAGGCGTTCAGTGAGATCGAAAGGACTCTCAGTAAGTTGGATGCAACATGAACTTGCAAGTGCTGGAGTATTGGGAGGGGATAAGGGTTGAGAGGGGTAATGAGAGGACACACGTTCAGAACTGGCAGACCCATGTTGCTACCTACGGTGCCGCTTGGTAGCAGAGACGTAGTTCTCTACGGTAGCGCAGCGCTGATGTACCGGGAAGGGCAGAATAAGATGATATACATGTGCAGTTGGTCGTAAGGATTTTGGAAAGTTGGCGTCTTATAGAGGCGACTATGTATTTTTGGGCTATGTCGTCCCGATTAGAATGACAGGACATACCGGTAGTACGGAAAGGCTACAGTCTAGGTGCTTCTAATGAACAAGATATCGGCTAACATGCAAATCTGGTAGTCATCGAGTTATTGATCCAACATTCCTGCAAATATCGATATACTGATCTTCTATAACCTTGCAGGCTCTGTTAAGACCCCCTCTGGTAAGAGAAGGAGGGCTGGTCTTCATACATCATACATCAAAGCCAAGTTTCTAGAACAAAGTGGCAATACCTATGAATGGCTTCACGATAGATACGAGGCTACTGGGACCCTTCAAACTCATCATAGTTCTAATATTTCATTGGCTTTCTCTTGAACTAGAATGAGACACTTCTCATACCTCTCACATGGTATCAGTCTGATGTGACGTTAAGCAAGCTTCTCGTGCACCCGGCAGGATTGTAAGAGAGAACCTACCACATTTTACTCTCAATTGCAACGATTGGAGGGTAAAGTAACTTCAATGATGGTGGCTCGGGGTAATGGCTCGGGGTTGCGTCCTGCGGCCAGTTCTGCGGCCACCCTCGGACCTTCGGTCTCATGACCAAGATTCCCTACGAGGGCCGACCTCCGCTTCTCTAGAAACGCATAAAGACGCGGTTTGGGTATAGCGTACAAACAGAGGATCATCTGCCAGGTTCGAGTTCACGTGATGGTGCGGATATGCGATGCAAGTATGTCGTGCATATTTTCACCCTTTATTGGAACGAACTATACATTTCCTACCGGTCATGTGGTTTACCACTAGTTACGAGCCTTGTGCGAACTGAAGTGACAATAGAATAGGGGGAAAGACCCAAAGATGTGCGTTCGCCCCCGAAAGTCATGTTGGCTACTGGAAGGACTTATCTATGGCTTGAGATAGTACCTACCTATGTTGATGGACCGCCGCTCTTGAGGCTGATGCCGCCCTCCCAGGTTATAGCCACTAGCTTCAGCGTTTGTTTCCATGAAGTAGATTACGGAGGAAAGAATTGGAAAACTGGATGGCAGCAACTCCAGTGGAATGAGTTGGCTATCACTTGATCATGATGAAAAATAAAATAAAATAAAATAAATTGACAGCCCCTTTCGGAATCCTATCTCTTAACCTAACTATATTTATCACCAAGTATCATCCTGTCAGTAATAGATTCAGCTCATTCGCGCTCTGCCTGCGTGAGTCTGAGTGCATGAATAGATTCTCGTCATCACTTCTGAGCTTGGTCCGGCGCCTGTTATCACCCGGGGGCATCTCAAAGTGAGGGTTGAAGAAGTATACGTCGCTAGTGTAGCCTGCAATGTCTATACCGCCCTCTGCAGATATATTTCGAAGCTCACTGAGGTAGATATCTGTCGTTATTTCGGTCATCGTGAGGGCGACACTGGAAACAGCTCTGAGTTTGTTGACCTCAGTGATATTCTGGGAAGATAGGGGAAAGCATCGTACGGTGTCAGTGTGGCTGTCAAGTGTATCTTTCTAATGTTTCGTGGGATTCGTTCGAAATCGAGCAGAGGGACTGGTCAGGCGCTTGTAAGCATACATTCACGGTTACATATTTCTTGCCGAAGCCATGAAAACATTAATAGAACAATGCAAATGAGACCGCATAACCTCATTCTCGATTTTCATAGTAGTTGTGACAGATTAAGCCAGGTAAATCAATCTTTTAGTGTTTTATTGATAGCCGGTAAAGCTGGCAAGTACAGCTAGTTAGAGTAATAGGTGTTGATCAACTCCCAGGTCTCGTATCACTTCATTTCATAGTGCCTTCGCTTGTATCTATTTAAACTCTGCGGGAACGACGACCGCGGTCTATCTCCTGAAATGAATATATACTCATACCACTGTCAATAACTATAGCGTTATTACCATCGGTAAGAGGCTTTCAGCGGTTCGAATTTGCCGTGAAACCTGAAAACTACCAGGTCAGCTTTTAACTCTTGCATCTCAATGTAATTACACAATATTATGGAGAGCAGCGCTGAAGAAGAAAAAAAGGACAAAAAGGGGAGGAGATATCATCGAATCTTGAATGGAGCCAGAGACTGTATCTGCCGCTTGTCGTGATGCCAACATAGATATTGACATGGCTGTGGTGTTCCCGCTTCTATAATTTAGACCAAGAGGCTTGTCATAATCTAGTCTTTTTAGAGTCTAAGTATTTACGCCTGGTTTGGGATGGCAGAACTTCGGGCCATCGTGGCCGTTGATGTCATTGCGTGCTTCGCCAGGAAAAAGTCAGATCAAACCATCCGCGACCAGTACTGGTAATCTGGGCTACGAGTGCAGGACGGGTTCAAACTCGTTAATCTACTTTCAAAAGGTGAAGAAAATCCCAATGAGAATAACAATCTAAACGCTGGAAGTCCACAGGTAATCCTGTCGCTTGGGTCATGGGACTACCAACAGTCGCCGTAGGGTCAGGAGCCTTAGGACGGGTTGTTCGTTGAGCCACTGCTTCAGCCTCAAAGCCACTTCAGGAGACCATCGACTTATTTACTTCAGGGTGGACTATAAAGGGTTCAAGGCCTTCACTTACTAGGCAAAAATGTCTTTCTGCCTTTTACAGGGGCCATTGAAAGACCGTCCTGATGCTACGACTATGGCAGATAATCGCAGACAGCCGAATAGTATGGCCTATGTCGTGTGACTAGTTTCTGCACTCTGGCTACACGATACTAATAGCGTTTCGACGTATGGCACGGACAGACATATGAAATCCGTAGTGTCTCCCGAGAGAAATCGCGATATGGCGGTGGAGCGCTGAAAGCGGCGTTACTGATACCTCCAGTCGCTGCGGATCGAGGTTAGGGCATAAACGCATGACGGTCAAAGAGATGCAATTATATTCAGAGTCTTGAATGCAGCTTATTCAAGTCTCAAGCACACATATATATCACAACATGGGTGGTAGGATTTGGCCAGCTTGGTAGTTTGTGATGGATAGGGATGGGCTGTATGACCTGTTGCTTCCTTCAGCATACGATAAATATGAAGGATACCTCAGTATCAGGATGTCATGATTGGTGGGATAAGGGAAAAATTCCCGAATCAGTGATGACCTGGGATTGGTCGAATCGACGTCCTCTCTGCCGCAGCCTAAATGTCTTAATATACGAGCAATTTGATATTCAACCATTGCGAATCGCGCACAGCGGCAAGGGCTTCGCTTCAGCGCTTCATTTCCACAGCTGCCGGCATGTCTAGGTCTATAGCAGAGCAATCGGCAGCAATGACTGGTATTTGTGATTTATCAGTCGGGGTCGACATTGCATAAGAAATCGCAGCGCCTGTCTGCCTGCCCACGGTTCTCAACTCTTGTCGACAGTAACAGCTCACTACGGTCACGATGCAGTGGAAGATTCTCACCCTCGCGCTCTTGGTGCGGTATGGCTCCGGCCAGGGAGCAATGCCGATGATGCGATTCAGCTGCTCGCAGCTCGTTGTAGATCGATTGGACCCTCTGGTCAATCCCGGGCTTATACCTTCGCCGCATCTCCACCAGATTGTGGGCGGAAACTCATTCAATGCCTCGATGGACCCTGCTACGCATGATCTTCCAAGTGGTTCGACTTGTACTAGGTAGGTGGATGACTTCTTCATGATTTGGTACAAAGACACCCCGCTCACATACCCAAGCTGTACGTTCTCCGAAGACTTTTCGAACTACTGGACCGCTGTTCTCTACTTTCGAGCCCGCAACGGCACATACAAGCGGGTACCGCAGTTTGCTAGCGAGGGTCTTCGTGCCGATGGCGGCATCACCGTTTACTACATACCGGCACCCGATTCCAAGACGTCGGTCACCGCCTTCAAGCCCGGTTTCCGCATGCTCGTGGGAGACGCCTCGCTCGAGAAGCCTGGACCGAACCCCAAGGTCTGTCACCGATGCATGCCGAAGAGCGGCGATAACAGTAACATCAACTGCGGTGCCCCCGACAGCCAGGCGCTGCCGAAGGGCTTCTGTGAGGGCGGTATCCGATCCGTCATCACATTTCCCACCTGTTGGGACGGCAAGAATACGGATAGTGCCGACCATGAGAGCCACGTATCGTATCCTACCGGAGGGTCCACAGCGATGACTGTGGGTGCTGAGGGAAGTTGCCCGGCCAGTCATCCTGTAAAGATTCCACAGGTCAGTCGCGCTTGCGAGTCCAGTATAAAACGAAAGAAGGGTTTGTTAACTTTACGCACCTCGCTAGGTTATGTTCGAAGTCATGTGGGACGTGAGTTCAGTCTTTCTCCTGCGTTATTCTCCTTACTCTATGCTAGGAGCTGTGGGTTCAATACTTCTTCCATCTATTAACGCAGTGTACTGCAGACCCGTCTCTTCAACGACAAGGACTTATGGCCCGAGGACGGCTCGCAACCATTCGTTTGGAGCACCAATGACAAGTGAGTCACGCTGACGCTCACGCGAAGGACATGACGCTGACTGGAGTACGTAGGAATGGTTATACCCAGCACGGGGACTATGTCTTCGGCTGGAAAGACGATTCTCTCCAACGTGCCATGGATGCTCGCTGTAATGGCGCAGTCTGCGGCCAGCTAAAGACCCAGTCGTCCGAGGCGGCGATGAAGTGTACTAAAGCGCGAGTTGTGCAGGAGGATATCGACGGTTGTAAGTAGCATTTTTCTTTCTGTTTTGTTGAGTTTTCTTTTTTCTTCCCTAATCTTCTTTTCGATGGTTTTATACTATTAAATTCATTAAACTCATTACCTTGGCAGGGTTGCCGCATATCCCAGGACAGATGGAGGCTTGAGTGACAGGTTCTCATGGTGAGAGACAGTGGGATGAAGAAGGACTATAATCAGAGATCGGGAGATTTAGTAATCATCTGTATGAGCGCTGGGCTCAAGAAGTTGTCTTGTTGACTGAAGATCAATTCTCTCAACCCAGCTCGTCATCACGTCTGATTCTCTGATCAAATTCGACGCCACCAGGATTATTGCTGGCTACCTTCAATTCAGACAGTGTGTGGCCCATAGATGCAGCAATTGAACTAAATTTGGTAGTCACCATTCTACCATCATCTTTGATGCCGAAAGACTTGCTCATGCCCGCGGCCTTCATGGTGCTGTATGGGTGCTTAAAATGGCGTTGGATGCTAAGTGCAGGTGAGGTTGGAGGGGGTCCAGCTGAGAGCGAAGTTCAGAAGCAGACATATAGGGGAGTCCTGAACGTATTGCTGAGAACGACGACGACGACGACGACGACGACGACACGAAGCAAGAGCGTATAATTAATCAGGAACTAATGTGTGCTTAACGATAAGTGTGAGATGCGGTAAAGCGAGTAAAGGTATATACTTACCTATCTTCACTCGGGACATCCGTACAGGTAAGAGTCGCCCTAAATCCCATGTACTTTTAAGATATTTAAGGGTAGAAAATGAAGGTGGGGCACTGGCTACACTAGTTCAACGGTCGGCCCCGTTTGCACTATCGGCCAGCCGCCATCCGTATCGAATTCACTCCAGAGCTATCCGAGGACAGAACAACCCGAATGATTGGGTTCTGTTACAACTATACTCATTTATTCCCAGGCCAAGGCGTTGAAAACGTTGCCAGACTCCAGATTGTCGAAATAAAAGGCAGGTCATCGGGCCATGCTGGTTTGTGGGGAAACTTGGCCAAGTGACGTCACCCTTGCTGGTATGGAAAGTGGGCAGCGCAGCGCAGTATGTACCTACTCAAATCGCAACCACCACCACTACTACCTCAGCATCCAAGTCCTCTCGCTCGCGACTTTGCCCAAGCTCGAAAAGCCAACAAACAGCGACTCAGTCTTTTGAAGTTCCCTAGTATTGGGAAAACGGGGACGTACACTGCCGGCCGCGCCTAAAAGAAACCGTCCGTAACATTGCCATGGGATCCTCCCAGTCCGAGTCACTGCCGCCTGGCCTGGGCTACCACGCGGCCAAAATGGCTGAATGCGACCAAAGCATGGAGCGCCATCGCGCTTTCCACGCCGATGCAATGCGCGAAGCCGAGGAGCGCCTGGCGCGTGCAGAAGACAGCATTGTCGAGCACCGAAAGTTCCATGAGCAAGCGAGTGAGTAAAACCAGGGACTATTCTCTATCCGTCCCAGCGGTCTCAAGTGTCGATTTGTTCATATATGGGAGCTACCAGTCCTACCATACGCTTGTGAAACCAGTCATGGAAAAGCGACTTCCAATAGATAGCCTGTACGTCCACGAGTATCAAATGCTGACCTCCGACGTTCTAGTGCGCGAAGCTGATGAGAGGCTAGCGCGAGCAGACGACAGCATGGTGGAACACAGGAAGTTCCACAAGAAGGCCATGGAGGAGGCCGAAGAGAGGCTGCGCGCGGCTACCGACAGCATGATAGAGCATCGAAAGTTCCACGAGCAGGCGAGTGAGTAACAATGAAGACTATTTCTCACCTACCATGGCGAGTCTTCTCGCATGAAGCGATTGCTGAAATTCAATTTTCTAGTGCGGGAGGCAGATGAGCGATTGGACAGAAGGGACGACAGCATGATAGAGCATAGAAAATTCCACGCGCAAGCAATGAAGGAGGCCGACGAACGTCTGGCGATGGCAGAGGACGCGATAGTGGAACATCGGAAGTTCCACAAACAGGCTATGGAAGAGGCAGACCAGCGATTGGCTGCAGCCGATGACTCAATGGTAGAACATCGGAAATTTCACGCTCAGGCTATGCGAGAGGCGGATGAGCGGCTCAGGGGTGCCGATGATTCGATGGTAGAGCATCGTAAATTCCACGTGGCAGCAATGAAGGAGGCCGACGACCGACTAAGGGCCGCAGACGACTCCATGGTAGAACATCGCAAGTTTCACGCCTACGAAATGGGCGAGGCTGACCGGCGCCTTGCCGCTGCCGACGACAGCATGGAAAAGCATCGGGTGTGGCATGCCGACCAGATGAGGGAAGCCGACAGGAGGATACAGGCAATTGGATAGCAGATGAGTATCTGCAGATCTCTTTTCAGCGTTGAATTCTGGAAGTTTGCATCAATAACCTGGGTTGGTTGTTTTCCTATCACGAGGAGGGAATGTATTAAATCGGTCCACGGTCAAAAAGCGTTAGGAGCGATTCCTGTCCTCGCGGTCTTTTCTGATCGAAAAGACAAGGACGAACTGTTAATATTAGCAGAGACAACTGTATTCTGCATTTGAGTACATGTAATTGTATGACTGAATCACCAGAAATCCACGACCGTGTCCACCCATATAGCGATCTAAGCAGCAGTGCGAACATGCGTCATATTACGGTGCACGATACTCTATCATAACGTTTCCACCTCATTGTCAGACTGGTTTTGACACTGTTCATACTATCGAGGGTCTTGAGTCCTTCTGATACCTCACCATAGTCTAGTATCTGAGGGAACTATTTTGATACCAAGCCAATCCTGCATCCAGGGCCAGAGGTACCTACTAGACCGGCGAACAACCAAGGGTAAACTGGACACCCACAAGTGCTTCGGAGACTTTGTCAACCACTTCCGGAGCAGCAATATCGAATTTAAAATCAGCATTGCCCTGGTTAGTGGCACCACAGCCAATGTTGACGACGTCGACTACCGTTCCGTCAAGTTTCAGGGCGAAGTCTGTGTTCGTCCCGTCACAGGGGTTATTGTCAGCAATGTTTTTGTCGCGGAAGATGCCGAAGCCTTTGATGGGCATCCGTTGTTGCGTGTTGGAGGAGCTCGCTTCGTAGGACAGTTGACACGTCTGAGGGACTGCCGCCAGGGTGACGGCCTCGCACAGGAGAGTGCCACTGGTGTCGTTTTGAAGATTCCCGATGAACCCACAACGGGTTACGTCGTCCCGAGCGGCGAGAGGGCTGCCAGGCAAGACACCCCTCGACATCTTGTCGTCCTGAGAATCGTCGCCCATTTCGTGCTCAACGCGAAGCAAGAGATCTGCGTGGGAGGAGCCCGGGCTTAGGTCTGATCCGGCGGCTGCCGAGAAGTCGCGATTTCCACGCCCGTCCTCTCCAGTGGGGTGGTCGATCAAGAGATCATTGAACGGTACACTGTGGCCCGCACCGAGAGGTGAAGCCCATGCTGTCGATTGCAGCATGCCATATAAGCCGTGAAGGGCGAAGTAAGAGAACCTCATAGCTGCTCGAGGTTAGCAATTGATTGCAAGGTATTGTCGAAGATGACAATGGAGAACTTTCCTTTATTTTCTGAAATCAGACGCAAGCTTATCAGATAGTGCAAGCTTTGGAGAGATTTAATAACAAGCCGAAGTCTCTGATATCTTAATGAAGCGGAAATGACTGGATGTGATGGCTGCATTGGTTTGCTTCAGAAAAGTAGAGGTCGATCTGATCTTTATAATACATATACACTACACATGAACGAACGGATGGTTGAATGGATCGGATTCTTGGACTTATATTTGGCTACATCCAAGGGAGTCATTGAGGCTGCTTGTCTCGGCAACTTCATTCGGCCCGCCTTACATAGGGATTATGGCTATGTTGAGGCTGATCTTTGGCGCTGAGGGCCCTTGCCGGCATCAAGAAATAAGAGTCAAATCTAGTTGCTAGAAAGTCGACTGCGTAGCAGTGGGACCGAATGAGTGTATCTTCTGTGTGCGTGAAGCTACCAACTAGTTACCCAAGACACATGGGTGCCGTGTTGACTGGCGCTGAGCCACGTCAGGTTTCGTGGTCAGTCTGCACACTTATTCACAGAACAAAAGAGAGAGAGAGAGAGAGAGAGAGCAATCCCCCCCCCCATCCAATGGTTACCGGCAGAGATTGCAGTTTTGATCGGAGCTAGAGGTCTGTCCACCGGGTTAAGTTCACGACGCCGCCACAGCGCCACCACCAACTGCGATGCATCGCGATGTGTCGACCCAGACCTTGGTGGATATTTCCGTTTTGCGATGTGACACAAAACGATATGGGAGGCCGTAGAGACAATCCAAAGACACCCAGAGATGCTACACAACAACTGACGCGTGATGCATTTGTGCATCTTGAATCTCTTGGTACCTTAAATAATGTATATTTCACATTGGCCTTGGAGCATTCGGCACTTCGTCGGTTTTCAGATATCAACTTCCAGCTGACTGCTTTGGGGCCGCCCTTGCCACTTGCTATATCGAGACCAACCAACATCGTGTCGGTCCCAAGTCCCTGGCTCAGCACCAGGATATAATTCATGTTGGAACAGCCCACCATTCACATCTAATATTAGAAGCACATGTCAAGGATGACCGCATGCACCCCATTTGAGATAGCCTGCAAGGGGAAGTCATTACTAAGTAGTCGTCCGTTGGGTCTCTTGCCTGTGTACCAACCCAAGACGGGATAGCTGCGACGGCATGTTCACGAATACATACATACATGTGCCTACCGGGACACTACAATGCAATGCAGTCGTATTGAATATCATGTGCCAAGGATCCCAGAAGACTGGAGTCACTATCCACTAGCCTGGGTACTCTCCTGAGCCAAGTTTATGCCAAGGCCAGGGTGCCTATAAGATCCAGCATCACGCTGCAGCCAAGAGTGAGATGGGCTGATAACATATTTCTTGTGCACTTCCATTGACATCCTACTTCGGTTTTCGATGCCGTTACGCGCTGCCGAGACCGCGAAGCTTAGTCTTCTCTTCCTCGACCCGTGAATCGTCCTCGCGATGTTGATTCCATTTTGTGGTGGTTAGATGAGCAAAACAGCAAGTCACCCCATGCTTATTGCCTAGCGATATATCATTGTTATAAGGAAATGTAATGACAGCGTTCGCGGGCTTTGAGAGAAGCCCTACATATTCCTCGAAACCAGCTCATACCAAGAACGGGTTGACGCACAAGCAAATGTGAAGTATAAGAGATCGTGGGCTAGCTACCAATGTAAGAAGAATATTCCTCGTTGAAATAAGACACGGCAAGTTGGTTCATCGTGTCAATTATGAGATCTACGACTTCCGTCTGGGTCTGTTTGTGTAGATATATACAGCGAAATAAAAGAAGCGAACACTACGTAGCCCGCCAATGAAAGAACATCGCTAAGTCGTCAACATCACCGATATCTTCCTTCCCTTTTACGCGTCCATCGGGAACCTGCTTGTAAACTTGAACGTTTTAAGCCCCTCTGCCATCTTCGTCGCCATATCGGCAACCTGACTGCTCATGAACACACCATCTGCGGTAGCGTCGAGGCCGGCTTGCGCCAGCATCTTACTCGGCTGCCTAGTTCCGAAGTAGCCCACCGGCTTGCCGAACAGGTACGCACTGTTGGCGATCTGCAGGGGCCGCATCGGTGGGTACAGCGCGCTGACGCTGTCAAGCGCGAACAAGCCGGCGGTGTCGGCACCGGACGTGACGATCAGCGCGTCAAAGTCGGTCGCGTCGGCGGCCGAGTACGTCTTGTCGACGCCTGTAGCGAGGGACTCGGCTACGATGGTGGGGTTCAGGCCGTCCGCGGTGAAGCGCGACTTCAGAGACTGCGCCTGCGACATTGATTGCGTGCCCGTACCGTTGCCGCTCTGGACGCTGGCGAGGATGCCCACCTTGAGTGTCGCGACAGTGGGCAGGGTGCTGTTGACGATGGAGATGCCGGCCGTCGTGTTATCATGGTAGTACGTCGAGTCGGGCGCTGGAGCGGTCTTCCCAAGGGCAGACGCGACGCGCGTGGCGATGTCATTGGAGATGCGGTTCAGTTGGGTAAGCACGTTATCCTTGACGGTGTCGGACTTGAGGTGCGACGTTTCGAAGCGGATTGCATTGATGAGAAACTGCTGCTCGACGGGCATGAGCGAGTTGTAGAAAAGGCGCGCCTGCGACCAGTGGTCGTCGAAGGTGGACGAAAGCTCGCGGACAAGGCCGCCAGTCACGCTGCGGATGGGCGCCGAGAAAAAGCCTCGTCCGGCGTTCTGGCCGGCTTGCTTCGGGTATCCGCCGTTTAGAGTATTGGGAGTGTCTAGACTTGGTTAATATCTTGCGACCGCCAGAGAGGTGTTTCCCCATGACTGAGGTGGATACATACAGTGCGCAATATTCTGGTGGATGAGGTTCTGGCCGGCACCATCACGGTTGTTGTTGTGGATCGGGATGACAGGACGGTTAATGGGCAGTTGTTCAAAGTTAGGGCCACCATGTCGATTCAACTGCGTATCGAGGTAAGAGAAAATGCGGCCCTGCAATAGAGGATCCTCTGTGAAGTCGACACCTCGTACAATGTGTCCAGGTTGAAACTGAAATGTGTTAGCATGTCGGTCGATCATGTCTCGTAAAACTTCCTCGTCAGGTAATTGCTTAGACTCACCATGATCTGCTCTGTCTCGGCGAAGTAGTTGGTCGGGTTCGTGTGTAACTTCATCACACCGAGCGTCTGCAACGGGGCGTATTCCTCGGGAATGATCTTAGTAGGGTCGAGTACGTCGAAACCGAAGGCGAGGGCTTTGTCCTCGTCAACAACTTGGACAGCCAATTCCCATTCAGGGTAAGCTCCATCCGCAATGGCGTTGAATAGATCTTCCCGGTGGGAATCTGCGTTTTTTCCGGCCATAATCTGAGCTTCTTCCCAGTACAAAGAAGCCTTGCCTTGTTTGGTCTTCCAATGCCACTTGATCAGTTTTGACGTGCCGTCATCTGTCACCAAGCGGAAGGTGTGAACACCAAAACCATCCTGCTCTGGGTCAGTATGAGTCCTGACAATCAACGAACCAAGAGACTCACCATGTGTCGGAAACTTCGGGGGATACCAAAGCCGGCCATGGCCCAAAAGAGGGTATGAAGGGTAGATGGCTGTCCGGAGAAGAAGTCCCAGGCCGAATCATGGGCGGTGGCTGCTTGTGGGATTTCGCTGTCCGGGCTGGGCTTCACCGAGTGGATGAGATCAGGGAACTGAATGGCATCTTGGATGAAGAACACCGGGATGTTGTTTCCGACAATATCTACCAAAAGGGTCAATTAGAACTCTGACGAATAGAAGCCGGTGGAAGTCATTGCATACCAAAATTGCCCTCGTCGGTATAGCTGGAATCAGAGTCAGTACAGCGAACAAGCGTACTGAGGGTAGCACGAGCTTACAATCGGGTAGCAAAGCCATGAACATCTCTGGCAGTATCTGCACTTCCGCGGGAACCGGCTACAGTAGAGAATCTGACGAAGACGGGAGTCTCCTTATCGGCACTACTAAGGAAAGAAGCCGCTGTCAGGTTGCTCCAGTCACCGTAACTCGTGAAGGTTCCATGTGCCCCGGCACCTCGGGCATGGACAGCGCGCTCAGGGACTGCATGAGTATTAGAATGTCTCTTGATAGCGCGGAGCAGAGGAAGAAATACCTCGCTCGTGATCGAAATGAGTAATCTTCTGACGGAAGATATAGTCTTCAAGCAACGTAGGGCCACGCTTGCCAGCTCGAAGACTGGCCTGATCGGGGATCTGTCCACCAACGTCGTCGCTCATGAACCCAGTACTGTCATCTACCATGGCATCTGTAAGAGGAGCAGTGATGCTTTCGTCAGCTCGAGCGTGGAGGCCACCAGGGTTGGCGAAGGGGCAGCCAACCGCCGAGGCGACCCTCAGCAGGCCGAAAAGCGCGACGGATTTCACCACGCGAGACATTGTGCCTTTCTTTGGGTTGTCGAAGCGAGGGGATGATCCTATGGGGAAAGAAGGAATGGAAGTGAAGGCCCAATTTCGAAAACGTCGAAAGGTGCAGCTTCCTGAAGAGTCGGGGACTTCCTTCCTTATATAGTAGATGAGTGAGCCCTTGAGGGAACAGGCATCACACAGACGGGCAAGGAAAGGTTCATAGCAGGCGATCGATCCCTGAACAAGATCGAGAGTACGTTATTGAGGCTCCGAGGCACATGCATGGTGTGCAGGCTCCCGGCTGTGATGCGGTACAGTACCTTGATGGTCGCACCGTCCTGCTCGCGTCTCTTCTAGACGACGTATACATACTCAGCTTGCCTACTGGTAGGTACCGTCAGGAAGAGAATCCACTGGCGCGGTGCAGTGTGACCAACGGCTGGTGAAGCTGCACGCCAAGGCGAAATCTCCATCAGACTTGTGTTCCACCGGTCAAGGTCATAGATCTCATGTGTCCAGTAAGAACAGAGATAAACATTAGACGAGCGGTCGAACCGATTTGGCAAATACGACCGAGTGACATTGCACCTTGGATGTGATGGCTGGGCTGGGCTCCGATGTACCAACGAGATCGGCCACTCAAAAGCCTCAGTATCTGTAATCAAAAGGTCTGAGAATATCCCGGCTCGATCTGGCTGGATATTCGTAGCCTGATCACCCCATACCAGGGGTTAGGGTATGGGATCGTGGATTATGTATACATGAGCCAGGTAGCCAGCAGGCCAGACTCGATCATGTTACTTTCCTGTCGAGTACAAGCGAGTCTATCCGTGACTTGGAATCATGCGCCGCTTGGCAGCACCAGCATCTGGGTTCTGACAGTATTCTGGCCTAGGTGGCAGGACTGGGTCTTTGGAAGGCTGATGATGATGTTGTCTGTGAACCGGTTACGGTATCGACCTAGGCAGCACCGGGTTCTGAGTGGGCACTATCCATGCCTGTCGACATTAAGATACTTACATACCTTGCCGTATCCACCGTCCACTCTCGTTTATATACAACCTGAAAGAAATCCTTCTCCTCCGGCCTGCATGGAAAACGCACATATTAGGACTTGGGCAGGATGGGTCGGTTGTGGGGATATGTAAGTTGAGAGACTCCGGGTGACTTACCATGGCCTGTCCGATGGAGTGAGTACCGTGCCTCAAGACTGGACCGTCCGAAGGCGATCTGCACTGAAGGTTGCAGAGGAAAACGAGGTATCGTCTGGAGAGCCAATACGATTGCACCTACAGTCCATGCCGGGCCCTGGCATTCTTGGCAGCTTGGATGTATGTATGTACTATACTGTGTAGAATTCCTTCGCGGCGTCCAAGCTTGCTATGTTCCAAATCAAGCGGTCGACGCCTCTACCCGAACCGTGCCTCACATCATCAATGAAACAACCGTAATCAAACCGCCCAGAGCCGGGGCATATGGGACGTCGATCCCGAGCCGTGCCGACGTCGATTTCAATCAATTCCAGAAGTCGGACTCGTCTACCTCCAAGCCGCGGATTTTGTCCAAAACTAGGGGCAAGATTACCTCAGTGCCTGGTTGCGTGATATACACAGAAAAACTGATACCAACACATTGGCAGTGGCTAAAAAAAGAGGACGGACAAGCAGCCAAGCCGCCAAGCCGAGGGTTAATTCGCCCAGGCACGCCGCAAGCGTAGCTCAACGTTGACCTGCGTGTGATACCTATCTCTCGTAACCGGGCCATGGTAGTCTCGGCAAGGCATGGCAAATGAACATGGGAGATAAGTACCGAGCGATAGAGTTGGGTTACATCGCCGCTGGTTGGAGGCTGTCGTTGTTGTCGTTGGATGTTTTCACATGTAGCAAGCCAAAGCAGCACAACAAGAACAACAACAACAGCAACAGCAGCAGCGGCAGCCTGGAATAGGGACTGCAAGTGATGTATCCAACCTCACCTCAAAGACCATCGGTCAACGCCGGGACGAGAGCACAGAGCAAGGATCACTTCTGTTGTGGGTAGGGTCTTGATGCCAGATACCCACGGCACAATGGCAAAAGAGGTTGAGAGCCCTCGGTAGACTGCAGCAGTCTCTGGCGTCTGGTTCCACGCAACGGTACTAGGACCGGCACCAGACCCCCCAGACGGAGGGGCGCAAAAGCAAACGAACGAGCTTGCACTCGTCGAATTAGCCCGCAAAAGTGACGACAATGAACAGGTTCACCGTTGAACTGTATCTCATCAGCTTGAAGCGACGTGGGCGAAGGGGAGGACAGGGGAGAGAACGTCCCCTGGCCAGCCCTGGCCTGGGTACCCCATCGGACCTTAACGGTCGAACCCCTGCAGCATCGAATTTCGTTTCTTCGGCACTTGCATGGGAATAGCACCGGCACGGGCTGTGCCCATGCGACCATGGCGGCACTGGGCGGCACTGGGCGGCATGCATCAAAGAATGCATCTCTCTTTCGCGATCCGCTGCGGCCTATAGTGCGGCCCCCCACCGATAATACCAAACCGCAGAGCTGATGCAATGCCTCCCACGTGTGATTCTCGGACAGCCGTGCAGAGCTTGTCTGCAGTAAATTGGGGTCCTGGGATAGGAGGCGGCACCAGCAAACGGGCTGCAGATTGATCTCTGCAGAATCGCTAGCCCCCTTCCGTGCACATATGTAGTACATAGCAGGATGGAGATGCGAATAGAGTGGACAAGGCGAGGCGAGGCAAGGCCCGCTCGGGGCGAAAGAGACGTCTACATACTCCGCATGACGCAAACGACTTTGATCCCATGAAGCAGGTCGGTGTGAGTCTGGGTGAAAATACCAAGCTCCGCCGAGACCCGGGTCTGACTGAGTATCTCCTAGGTAGGCGTCGATGTTGAACATTAGGGTAGATAATTATGACCTACCTTACATACATACGTTAGTAGCTAGGTATGAACCAGGTATTTGATAGACGAGCTATCTCGTCGACTCACCATCAATAGTTCGCCGAGCCACTGGTATCGCTGGGCATTCCTACACAGGCAGTCATTCATCCTCGCTGGGTACCTATTCCACTCTTGATACTACTAACGGTAGGGTACATAATGCAGTCAGGACTGCAGTATTTTGGCCAAGACCACCTACAAATTTACCACTAGGAATATGCAGGCGTATATACCCACCAGGCAAGTTATAACTTATCTCAATACCCATGCAAGCCATGCTATGTACTTCTGTAGGTATGCTTCAGCTCCAAGCCGCACTAGGTAGGTGTCATCACAGACAAGGCAGTCAATCAAATCATACGACACAGATAGCTGGGTCCCTTCACAGACGAATGTCTATTCGGCTGTAGCAGGGGTGCTCTCTCCTCGGTCCAATGCTTGACGAGATACTCCGGATCATCCACCTTGTGGCCGGCCAGCACGATGAGGGCTAGGATATCAATCCTTCTTTGGAATCAGTCCAGTCCAGTACGATAATATAAGCCACTCAGCACGGGCCGTCCCATCATCAACAACAATGCGGGGGAACGGACGACGAGATCTAATCGGACGCCACCGGAATTGCCCCAGGAACGCCAGTGCATAGCCCCATGGTTAGGGACAAGTTCCGCGGCGTGGATGCTGACCCAACGAGAAAGACCTCTCGGATTACAAAGCGATGATACCTCTGTAGCTGGAAGCTGTAGGTATCCGTCGCAAAGCTTGATTCCTCATTCCTGATTCCACATAACGCACGACTCCATGCGGGCATGACAGATCGAGGATCGTCAGAACAATAACTGCTAACTACTTGGCAAAGAGGCCCTGTGCCATGAGCTTGTACTTGACCTACCGGTACCTGGGAATCCCCATAACATGACGAGACAGGCAAGGCCGTCGTACGATCTCAATCTTCGCAATGCGGGAGTCGCAGGACCATGGGCGCTACGAAAGCCCATGTGCGAATTCATCAACCATTCGCATGCAGGTTGAGGAATCAACAAAGTCTTAAGCCTCGATTACGGAAAGAGCTGCCCCACTGGCGGACTTCGAAGGAACCAAGATGATGGTGCTGTAATCCCACAGCGAGTGCGAAGGAAAAGAAGCCCAGAAAGGACAGTCAGCGGGCCCATGATGTTGGCAGCTCGCCATGACCCAATGTCTAATCTGACGTCCCGGCCGAGGTCCGACAGATCCGAGGAAAGGCAACGAACTGTGCTTTTCGCCCTATCATCACAACAACGACTATGTTCGTGATAGCGCAGTCGCACAGACAGTGGATTGTTTCATGTCAACATCCGCACACAGGCTTTTCTCCACGATTCAAATCTCGTTACGCTCGACCTTCTTCTTCCAGCTGGAAATCGACCCCGCCCTAATGGCGACGTGCCATGAATATCCAGGGAACAGGATACATATGTCATGGCCCGCGAATGACTGATTACGTCCATGCATGGTGGGAATCCTGTGAAGGCAATGTGAAGGCATCCTGACAGGGTGAGCCGGTCTATATTCTGCGAGTCAGGTCCTGGCAGTACGTGCAAGGGAGTTCCGTACCACAGCGGGAGTCATCTCAGGATCTGCAACCTAATCGGCTCAGAAGACTCGTCGTCCTTGAAGGAGGATCAAGAGCTTTGTCGCGCTCTATAAGCCACTTCTCGTTCTCGACATCCCATCCCATCCCTTATCCATGTAGATCATCACCATCATCTTTCGGTTTTGAGCCCCATCCTGTATCTCTTCCCACTGCCATTCAGCGTACCGATTTTTCGTCGGTCGCGCCCCGTTTCGCAGACACCAGCGCACGCCCACAAGAAACAACCCCGGGGGGCGCGGGGGGGGGGGGGGGGGCCGCGCGGGGGGGGCGGGGGGGGGCGGGGC